>QPKB01000001.1:16416781-16742558 GCA_003546025.1 Camphora micrantha
CAAGTAAATCGCTGATCTCTACCTTGCGTTGATGGTTTAAACCATTGGTTAGCCCATTAGGACATGGGTTCGAGATATGGCACCAACAAAGAGCAAGAAAATCAACTACATAGGGATTGAGAAGAAGCAGTCAAATAAATCTTATACTGATTATTAAACAAAAATCTGCATTTTTCGATATAGTCATTGGCCCCATTCCCCGTGAGACTTGACGGCTGATAATATCCAATAAAAATCAGCTGGTAAATCAATTTCCACATCAATATAATAAATCAGCTGATGTATATAGCTGCTGGTAAATGTGAATTTGGCCAATACGAAATATATCATATCAGCTGATAAAACAAATAATAAAACCTTTAGTATACTGACATATAATTGTGAAAGGTGGATGGGGTTCTGTCCAGCCTGGGACTGTCAAAACTAGTAAAAACAGATCAAACATCTGGTTTCAGTTGAATTCAGAGGTCCAGATCAAACATGGTCCAACAGATTGAAATGGCAGTTAGAGGTCCAACAGTCTTAACTTGGTTCCAGTTGAACTCAGTTTGATGCGCTGATCGGGTCTTTGATTTGAGGGCACATATCTACCTTTGTGGTTTTTTTTTTTTTAATCTCTTACACTACTGTTCTAGGATTTCATTGACTTGAAAGTTGTCCATCACATTACTTTAAACACTACCCAACCATCTCAACTGCCAAAAACCAGTGATTTTGTTAGTTTATACAGCATATGATTAGATTAGCTTGAATCCAAACACAACAAGCATAATTGTCATTCAATCACATAACCAGGTAAGAACACTAACAGGTCACACTACATTAACCACCTCAATCAGTAGTCATCATCCCATCCAAATAGCTAATAGGTGCTTGAGAAAAGCAAGGAAAAAAAAAGTGCTGGTGGCCCATCACTGAAGAGGCTCCTGAACTTTCATTGTCTGAGAAATTGTCACATTCTGATCAGAGATATGTCTTATCCAAATCATCAAAGTAAGGATGTTCCATAGCTTTCTTTGCAGAGATCCTTTTAGAAGGCTGGTACTGCAACATCTTCTGCATGGAGGAAATAGTAAACAGTTAATGGATCAGCTACTTTTCAATTCATGACTGCAAGACCGTTGTTATAAAATAATAGAACCCAAGTTCTAAATGGCAACTACAATGATGGTTAAATCCTGCATAATCCAATTGAATAAAAAAAAAAAAAAAAAAAAAGGACATACGGAAAGTAGATCAATCCCCTCATCATCAAGGTTAGGAACAGGTGTTGACAGACTCTTTGGGCTCCATTGAGGGTACTCGTGCCAGTTTGTTAATTTGCTTACTCCTGGCCACACTTCTTCATTTGGGGTACCCAGTAGCCTAAACAAGAATTGACTAATGATCAGAATCAAACTGAAAACAATATCACACACACAGAGAGAGAGAGAGAGAGAGAGAGAGAGAGAGAGAGAGAGAGAGAACCTGAAGATATGGAGTAGCTGTTGCAGTTCAGAGTCCCCAGGAAACAGAGCTTGGTTTGTAACCAGTTCAGCTGATAGAGAGAAGTGAACTCCATTAGACTATTTGCAAGTGTTATATATGTGATATATATAAATTGCTACTCTCTCATCCATAAAAAGCCTCGGTTAAAAAATCAATAGTTCCACATGAACTAATTAAAAATCCTCTGCGCCTCACATACCGAAAATACAGCCAACAGACCACATATCGACTGGTGTGGAGTAATGGGTAGCACCCAGAAGCACTTCAGGAGCTCTATACCACAGAGTCAGAATCTGCATTAAACAATTGCAAAAAGCAGACTTGATTAGAGGAAACAAAATACAGCCCAGGAGTGCTGGTGGAAGCATTTTCTAGATTGTTTGGTTTCTTCTTTTAAATAAAAAATGGGAACATATAATAGAAAGAACACAAGAAACGACAGCATACCTCATGAGTATACTTCTTTAGTGGAATAGTAAATGCTCGACTAAGACCAAGGTCTGCTATTTTAAGCATCATTGTCTTCCTATCCATTAGAAGATTGTGAGGCTTCAGATCCCTGTGCCACATCAGATGGGAAACATGAATATGTAAGCTGCAAATGTAATTGCTGGAGAGAGAGAGAGAGAGAGAGAGAGAGAGAGAGAGAGAGAGAGAGAGAGAGAGAGAGAGAGAGAGAGAGAGAGAGAGAGAGAACCTGTGCAGTACACCATGACCATGGCAGAATGCTACACCCTTGCAAAGTTGGTACATCAAACTCTGCATATATTAAGGCAAATTGTTGATCAATAAAAAGAATCACAGCCCCAATAACAAAAAATGGATGCTTGACTTGGTGAAGCACACAGCCCAGAGAAAAGAAAAAATCAATCAAATGACACTAGATCAGGATCTTTTTAATTTCTGGGATTCTTCTATAGCAGCCCTTTTCTTAGGAAATTCTTCAATTTTTATTTAATTCTATGTATTGAGTTGATAAATCTCTATAATCATGGAACACCTACCTTCACTGATTTAGCAGGAATTTTGTCACCAGTCTGGCGAAAGCTTCTGATGTACTTCTTAAGATCAGTGTCCATGTATTCAAAGACTAAATAGAGAACTGTCTTTCCTTCTTTGTTCTGGCCTTGTTTAAGATCCAACAGCCTGCATTAGATCAAATGGGAGATTTTAACACTTAAAAAAATAAACCCCTTCTAAGACCAAATTAATTAAGGACTCATCAAATGGACAAAAGCCCCATAAGAGCACAGTGGGAAGGAGCTCATCGTTGCAACCAACCAGAAAGATTCATTCAATTCATATTGTCAATCAAACAAAATCAAAACCTATATGAAACCAAAACAAAGTGGAACCATATGTAAAGAAGAAAACAAAATAAAAGGAGATAAACATTAGGGTTTTGAATCAGAAGAAGGCCTATTTCGTTCTTCTTCCTCTTTTTTACCAAATCAAAAGAAAGAAGCCCAACCCTTACAAACATAATACCAATAAAAACCTATATGAAACTACAATCAGGAATAGGTCCCTAAAATCCAGAAAAAAAAAAAAAAAAAACCCTACACTCATAAAAGAAGCACCAACAGAAAGAACCCTAGAATTATAGCAGAAATGAAAAAGAAAAAAAGAGAACTCATCAAAATAAAACTCCAATCAGACAGTCAGAAGCCATACCCACATGAAAAAACAAAAAACCCAAAAGAAGCAACAAACCAAACCCCCAATCAGACAGCAAGAAGCCATACCCACATGAACAACAACCCAAAAGTAGTAAAAGTTCAAAGCCCACCGTAACAGACCCCCAAAACCAGACAGTAAGAAGCCACACCCACATGAACAAACACCAATAGAAGCAAAATCAAAACCCCATGAAGAAAACCCCCAATCAGACAGCAAGAAAACAAACCCATACTAACAAACACCACAAGATGCACAATCGACAACAAGAATCGAGAAAAATCAAAAGAACGAAACCGGAAAACGAAGAAGACAAAATACCTAACGACGTGTGGATCTATAGACAGCATTTTCAAAAGAGAGACCTCCCGAAGGGTTGTTGGAGGAACACCTTCCTCATCCTCATGAAGACGCGTCTTCTTGAGGGCTACAATCTTGCCCGTCGACTTCTCTCTCGCTCTGTAGACCTTTCCATAAGTCCCTTCTCCGACCTTCTCCAACTTCTCGTAGTTTTCCATTGATTTCTTGCTCTGTCTCTCAATCAGAAGATCTCGAAGATGATCAAGGGAAACGCAAAAGAGGCTTTGTTTTATAGCCGTTGGGGGCTTTCGGTCTGTTTGCGAGAACGGTCACATTTTTGAAATTCAAATTCTTGGTGGGAATTTTTATATACGCAGCAACGACGCGGCCGTTAGCATCCACGCTGTTGCAAATGGGTACCCGATTACCTACCTTTGTCCCTGATCATTCAAAAAAAAAAAAAAGAAGAAAATAAGAAAGGGCTGGAATTCCAAAATTTTGGTAGATATGGTTGAAATTTGAAATTCTTAAAAAAGATATTACATTTGTAAATGCGAGGGAATAAGATATTACATAATGTCCAAAAACAACCCAAACACCTCAAATTCTTTTGAGAAATTTTAGCGAAGAAACAGGCGCTAAATGTCTGAAGTTCGAGATCACTATATAACTTGGGTAATATTGATGTTTGAGGATCTACTTTGTTTAAATTCTAATCATATATAAATGATATATCATTTAAAAGCCACAGTTTTATATTCAAACAATTTATTTTGGAGCCTTTTTATTCTATTATATTAATGTATCCCACATCTTATTTTATATCGAATGACATGTTTCTTTCCTAGAATTTCTCACAAGAATTTCACATGTTGGGGCTTTTTGAACATGATGTAATATAATGTCTCGTAGCATTTGCAAATCTTATATTTTTTTTCACAAGCATTTTAAAATTTCGGCCACATATGAAAGGTCTCAAATGACCTTTGAGAATTCAAAAATTTCACCTTAGCTCTTTGCTTTTTGGTGGAATTTCTGAACGCTCAAGTATAAGGGAGCCTGTTGGAATTCGATCCACTATGTTTGGGAATTCAGAAATTCTCCAGACAAGAATTTCTTGAATTCTAGCAAAAATACAGGGTCCTAAACTCGTTTTATCAATTCATGCCGGATCCAAATACAACATATAGGTTCCGTGCTAGATCGAAGTCTTGATCTATGAAGGTGGATTCAGACCGTTCTGCCTCTGATCCAACCCATTTGCACACCCTAACGGCAACTAAAAAGACTGAATGTTTTGGAAACTCTAAAAATGAGCTCTTATTCCATGACTTCTTTTTTTATGACTTGGAACTTATTTATATACTTAGGGCATTTGGTAAACCTCTAAGGAAAAGTTTGTTTTTAGAGTTTTCAAGAAACCACATCATAGTTTGCTTAGTTAAAAGTAGTGTACAAGTTTTTCATAATACTTCAAAAAGGCCTTTTCCTACATTCAACCTTCTTGCATGCAACTTTTTCCCCAAATCTTTTAAATGAACAAATGTCTTTGTTTAAAAGAAGTGCTATTTTTGTCATTTTCTCCCATTCTCTCTCTCATCTCCCTCCCTCCCTCCCTCCCTCTACTTTCAACCTTGTATTTGATCATATGATCTTTTTTTTTTTTTTTTGGTGCTATCTAAGGATTTCCAACAACTATTTGGGCTAAACTAATCCCTCCAGGCCAGAAGGAAGCCGGGTAAACTCCCTTGTAGCCCAGTATGGTAGCGCAGTTTCAAACCTACAACCTCCAGGTCCAAACCTACACAATCCTAGGCCAACTGAGCTAATAACGCAACTCTCACTTCCATTGCTCATATGGGTGCTTGAAGGAGATGAAAAAGAAGGATTGAGAGAAAAGTAATTTTAGACTTTATTTTAAATAAGGGCCTTTGTGTTACTTACAAAATTTTGGAAAAAGTTACCACTAACAAGACCGATCGCTGCAAATAACCCATTTGGAAAGAGTATCGAAAACTTATAAATTGTTTTGAAATAAACAACTTATGGATGTCTCTTTTTGAAAACTTAAAAAAGTCGATAATTTATTTAAAATTTTCCCAAAAAAAAAAATAATAAAGTTGAACAAAGATTGCTCTTCAATATATTTTACAAAAATAGCAGCATATCCCAACACTTATTTCTCCATTTTCTGTGACTTCAACTAGAAATGGGATTCATTATTTTTAAGATCAAAATGCTCATCATAATTGTTACCATCTACATTCATCTAATTATATTACTGGCATTGTGTAATTCTCATTTTGAGAACCCATTTATACATATTTGCCTCAACGACTAATGCTTTCATTAATCACCTATAAGATCATCCACTCCTCTTTTTTTTTTTTTGTAAATTTATTCAAGTTAGATATTTAACTTCTAAATTTGTTTTTTGTCAATTTTTTAATCCTTCGTGGTTTTTATATGTTACGGTTTTATGGGTTTTATTTTCCTTTCTCGTTTATGCTATAAAATATCCTTATTTTTTTGCTATTATTCCTTTTACTAACATGCACGCCTGTTCATTTATTAGAATTACAGGAATTCCTGTCTATGAAATTCCTAAATTTCGAGACCAGGTGGAATTCCTGAATCTTCCTTTGGACTTAGGCATTCAAAAATTCCACCAAAATATAAAGATAGTGGAATTTCTGAATTCTTAAAGGCCAATATGGACTTTTCATGTGCTGAAATTCATAAATTATTATTAATAAAACAAGAGATTTGAAAATGCAAAGGGGAATCATGTCCCAAAAACCTCTAACACTAGAATTCATGTTAGGAATTCTAGTAAAGAAATATGGCCCATTTGTTTAAAAGGAATTGAATTCCTATGATTTCAAAGTACGTTCTTTTTTGTTTTTTGTTTTTTTTTTACCAAAAGGACTGAAAATGAACTGATGAAAGGGAAGATTCATAAGTTGGGATCAAATAATATCCCCTATTGATAGGAAATGATTACCTCCTATCAACTAGGAAATTATTATATTCTACTAAATCATGGGCCCAGACACCAAAAACTTTGACGGCTATCCAATAAGACTCACTTATTAAGAATGTAAATCAATTAAAATCTGATTCCAATATTAGCAATTGAGACCATAGTAAAATCAATTACATATAAAACACTAATTAAAAAACCCATGTAATTTGACTTCAAGTCAATCTTGATAAGGCTCAAGGGCATTTATTTTGACCTCTTGAATTCTTTTTATGTGTTCCTCATTAATCTCTTGTGGACAACGGCTCTGAAGCCTTAGTGGAAACGAAGGAATGAATCAATATAATAGGTGCTTCTTTCCTCCTATTCCGAGAAAAGATTAAAAAAAAAAAAAAAAAATTTGTTTTGAAAGATTGAGAAGGATAGTGAATTTTTCTTGTCAATGGCTTTTTAAATTTGCCCTTCTCTTTCAATATTTTCCCTAACTTTCTACTGGTAGGATATACCTATTGAGATTTTTGCACTTCAAATGCATGTATCTAGTATTTTGGACTTTGGCCAATTTTTAATTAATTAGGTCCAGCTATGGAATTGAACTAATATAAAATATAGGGTATTTAACCGGAAAAAACAGATTAGGTGATCAACATACTGAAAAGGTAATTTTAAATGTCCTTACACTAAATCAGTCATTTTGCCCGCCCGAAAACATATTCTTTTTAACATTCTCTACTAGGGTCCTTATCAACCTTTATTTGCAATGTTAATGGTCAATTGAGATCTTGCGGCCCATCTTAACCTTCATAAAACTCCCATTTACTTTGTTTGTAGGGTCTCAATCGACATTTATTTGTAATGTTAAGGGTCTTTATCGACCATGCGGTGTACGCTTATAAATGCACGAAATTCATCACTCATTCCCTGTTCTTGGAATAAAACGATCATGTTCGACTTGCTTCCTCTCCGTAGGATATTCCTACCTTTTGAAGACCTTTATTGCTTCCTCTCCGTAGGATATTCCTACCTTTTGAAGACCTTTAAAGCTACATGCAGTTGTTTGGTAGAGAACAATAAAGTGCATATGCTACTGTTTGGGGCAGACCAATGAAAATGTGGAGCTTATAATTTTCCCTAAAACATGATTTGTTTACTTTTTAGAAACCCGGATTCGGACTCATCCCATATATGATTCTAGTTTCGGAGCCAAGAAACCGGTTCTGAGTCCGGATCCAGTTCCACCTTTTCCTTAACGGTTCCAGTTCCGGGTCCACCATGGATCCGGACCGGAACCGACCCGTTTACAACCCTGCCCCAAACCCAACCTAATAGTCAAATTTGGTTTTTCTTAAAATCAAGCCTAATTTATTTAAATTCAAACCTAATATTTAAAAATACACAATTTAAACTAAAATGACCAAAACATTGAAAACAAATATGATTTTCTTGATTTTCGTAATTCTACTTGTATTGCATTTACATGACAGAGAAAGTGGATACTGGTGTATAAAATAGATATATTCTTTTGATATATTTGAATGTTATACAAGTTTAATTCTATGGTGGAGCCAATTCATGATGGAATAAAATTAGGTTAGTTAAATAAAAGAGGATATGCATTAGAGATGTTTACATTTCCATTAGGTGGGTCCACCAATAGAAATTTGGAAAGAGAGTAACAAGAAAAGGGTACTACTTCTATAAAAGAAGTAAAAAGAAACTGATAGCTTGCATTTTTATGATTTATATATCTATGACACTTTTCTTTACTGGTAAAGGGCTTTATTTTTATTTTTATTTTTATTTTTATTTTATTTTATTTCTATATCTATAACAAATCTTAAACACACAACCCCAAAGTTACTTACAAATAGTGGACATTGTACCATGGGCTCTTGTCCACAAGTTCAGAAGAGTTTGATAATGATATTGATGAAAGTTATATTTACATTAGAACTATATGGTAAGATTTTCACATGCATTTTGACATGGGTAATATGTTCAGTTGTTGGGTCAGCCCAAAGCCAAGCCTGAATTTTATTGGGTGCAGGTTGAAAAGGCCTGCCAAACTTCAGCCAGGCCTATGGAATTCATAAATGCACAATCTTGGGCTTACTCTCATATAAGTTTGACATGTAATTCGCCCACTACCCATCTTATTCTTAGCTAGGTCTATCAAAGAGTCGGGCCGGCCCAGGGTGACCAAGCCCTAGCCTCAATATATATATGGGTCAGTTTTTAGGGCGGGCCAAAGTCCTCAAAGGACCTGCACTATTGACGCCCTTATTCTGCACTACCAAGCTAGAACGGGGCTAGGACAGGCCCGAGACTTGAAGAAAATCAATTTTAGTTTTTTTTTAGATTGTTCGTGAGCACCTAATATAAACCTGACGTTAACCCTCATTTTATCGAAGCTTGAGATTGTCAATGCAATCAGCAAGCAACATGGCAGTTGACGGAATCTCACTTTACTACAATCTAATTTTGGGTACCAGCGAGACAATCATTTATTATCCAAAAGAAGACTCTTTTAATGTAATGCGTGGCATTGAATCTTCATGAATTAATAACAAGCAAACAAATGGATCCTATATTAAAAAAGGAGAAAAATTTCGTCTTGTAATTTCCTCTACGACATGGCATTGGGATTTTGTAGCACTTTTCTGTTGAGTCTATACCCATCCAAGAGTGGGCCATTGAAGTTGAGTTTAAATATGGGCCTAAACATTAGACCCAATAACTAAAGAGAAGTGATCCCAAGCTAATAAGAACCCACTTAAGAATCACATAAGAATCCTGCTCAAATAAACCTGCATATATTATTTTGAAGGATAAATAAATTCACAAATCTAGCTATGTTGCTAGTTAGACTTACTGCATTTTTTTTTTTTTTTTTGGTAAATCTAACTTGCTGCAGCTGTTGTGGCATGGATAGGTGTTTTTCTTTACGTGTTACTTGTGCCCACATGTGGGCTCTCTTGTTTCTATTATTTTCTTGATCTATTCTCTTCCCTTTGCATAGCTAATAGCTTTATCGGGGTGTTATAAGAGACTGACGCCATTTCATTTTTTATAGCATATACTTGGAAAAAAATCACATAAGAGTTACACACAAATCATACAAGAATTATAGAAAAAGTTTAATAGAAAAACCACATAAAAAAACATAATCAAATAAACCCACATGTATGCTTAAAAACTCCACATAGATATAAATAAGAAAAATAAGAGAATGGGCCTAGTTTGGCTTTAGTATTGTACAAGCCCCGATCCTCAAACTACTATGCCTATCCTCAAGCTTTATATATATTAAAGTAAAATGGCAGGTGGGCTGTGAGGGGTGCTTTCTCCTTTGAGAAAAATGATTATGAACCCTAATAAATGAACTCCAGTGATTTTGGGCTAGCTCGCAGACTGTGGGCTCTAGAATCAATGCGACAAACTGCTTAATCCTCTGTATTAAGCATCATCATCATGTCATATGCATCTGATGCTATAAACCAGTTCCTCCACTACAACCAACTATATCTGGCCATTAAACCAGCCCCTTCCATGACAAATTTAACGAAATATGTGTAGCATGCATGAGGATTTCTCTTGCAAGAGAGCACCACGTGGCATGGGTTTCACATTGGCACGCTCAATTATTGCAGTAAAATCTCATTTATAATCTTTCATTCCTCACTTAATATACATGGAATGCCATATAGATTCTCCACTTAAATCTCTCTGAGGATTTAACGAAATATGTGTAGCATGCATGAGGATTTCTCTTGCAAGAGAGCACCACGTGGCATGGGTTTCACATTGGCACGCTCAATTATTGCAGTAAAATCTCATTTATAATCTTTCATTCCTCACTTAATATACATGGAATGCCATATAGATTCTCCACTTAAATCTCTCTGAGGATCTCTTCGACATTAACTAATTGATAATCACTCATAAATCTCCCATAAAATCTCTCTCAGGAATTTAGTTGCTCATTTATAATTTTCAACTAATTGATAATCACTCATATAAATCTCCACCAAAATCTCTCTCGAAAATTTAGTTGCTCATTTACAACTTTCATAATTATTTTAAATCAATTTTATTTGGGGGTCAGGCTTAGCATGGTGTTTGTTGCTAGTTTAAAAAAAGAAACAAAAGCCCTCATTTTGTAGCTCTTGGTATAGGCCTGGCCTGACTTGGGACATTATAGGAGCGCCCGATCACAGGTCACAGCCCTTATAAATCAATTGTTTTCTTGGAACGAGAAAATCAAGAAAAAGGTTTTACATATTTGGCGATTATATGGATTTCCTTATGTCAAGAAATATGGTTCCAGACTGTTGTAATCATTGTTACCTTCTTCGTTAAAGCCTTGTCTGATCAACTATTTTGGATTACCCCATTCGACGATTAAATAAAAAAGAAACAATCAGAACAATCTAAATCCAAATTGTCCATTTTTTATGAATGATCAGGATATCATCATCCACAACCCAATGTGAGGCGTTGGGTTTTACTTCAATTCAACGGTGAAGATTGAAATTAGATGCCCAGAACCAATAGGAGGGCTGTTGCATTTCAGATGTGGGCCCCACTGTGTTCATTTCCTCTTTCCTTTCCTCGACGCCAACATGAGCACTTGCACTTGTATATAAATCATATTACTCGCAGCGCGTCTCTGAATCAAACTCTTCCGACCCAAATAGCGAACCCTAGCAAAAATCTGACGAAGAGATACCCAAAGCACTTAAACCCTTGAAGGAGGAGGGATTTTTGCGCGACAGCGGTCAATCAAGGAATTAGGGTTTTCAATTCATCACCGGCTCTCGAAACAGTAAGTTCTCGCTCTCATCCTCTCTCTAATCTCTGTAATCTCTTCCTACTCCTTCGTGAAATGTTCATTCGATCGAGTTTATCACGAATTCCGCATTTAATCTGATTCATTTCATGCGAATTACTTGTGGGGATCCGAAATACCATCTTTTGCTAGGGTTTCGGGGAGCTTTTGTTGCTTTCTAGGTTAATTTGATGGTTTCTGAGTTTTCGGCATTCGATTCTGAAGTTTTCTCGTGTTAATTGTAGGAATGGATGAGGGAAAGCACAAATCTAGGAGAAATGATGCAGAGAGGAATGAGGATGCAAGGAGAAGCGATCGAGATCGGGAGAGGGACAAGGAGAAGGACAGGGGTGGAGAGAGATACAAGGACCGGGAGAAGGCTAGAGACAGGGATTCAGAGAAGAAAGACAGGGAGAATAGGCGGTCGGAGAGAGAAAGGAGTGTGGATGATAAGAAAGACAGGGAGAGTCGGCGGTCGGAGAGAGAAAAGAGTGTGGATGATAAGAAAGACAGGGAGAGACGGAGGTCGGAGAGAGAAAGGAGTGTGGATGATAAGAAAGACCGGGAGAGACGGAGGTCGGAGAGAGAAAGGAGTGTGGATGATAAGAAAGACAGGGAGAGTCGGCGGTCAGAGGGAGAAAGGTGTGTGGATGATAAGAAAGACCGGGAGAGTCGGCAGTCGGAGAGGTCGGAGGGAGACAGGGGTGTGGATGATAAGAAAGACCGGGAGAGTCGGCGGGCGGAGAGAGAAATGAGTGTGGATGATAAGAAAGACAGGGAGACTCGGCGGGTGGAGAGAGAAAGGAGTGTGGATGATAAGAAAGACCGTGAGAGTCGGCGGTTGGATAGAGAAAGGAGTGTGGATGATAAGTATCGGGAGAAGCACAGGGAGTCGCGGCATAAGGAGAAGGAGAAGGAGAGAGAGGGGAGGGCACGAAGTCGAGAAGAAGAGAGGGAGAGGGCAAAGGAGAAGGGAAGGGATAGAGAGAAAGAGAGGGAGAAGGAGAGAGAAGATAGAGAGAGGGAGAGGGAGAGGGAGAGGGAGAAGCAGAGGGAAGATAGGGAGAGGGAAAGGGAAAGGGAGAGGGAGAAGCAAAGGGAAGATAGGGAGAAGGAAAGGGAAAGAGAGAGGGAGAAGGAGAAGGAGAAGGAGAAGGAAAGGGAAAAGGAAAGGGAGAGGGAAAAGGAGAGGGAGAGGGCAAGGGAGAGGGACCGAGAAAGAGAAAGGGAGGAGAGGGACAGAGAAAGGGAGAGGATCAGAGATCGTGAGAAGCGTCGGGAATTAGATAGGGATGAAGATAGAGATGTTGAAGAAGGTAGGGAACATGAAAGGAAACGGCGAAGGAGAGAGGAAGATTACAGGGAGAGAGAACGCGAACGGAGTAGGTCAGAAAGACATAAAGAAGAGAATGATGATGTTAGAAGGCGGAAGAGTGAGGAGTCAGACACTAGAGAGAAGAAAACTCGGGAAGAGGATTTAGAAGAAGAGCAACAGAAGCTGGACGAGGAGATGGAGAAAAGGAGGCGGAGGGTTCAGGAGTGGCAGGAGTTGAAAAGGAAGAAGGAGGAAAATGAAAGGGAAAAAATGGGTAAGGTGAGTGCTGATGAACCAAAATCTGGTAAAAATTGGACTCTAGAAGGAGAGTCCGACGATGAAGAAGCTGCCCCCATAGATAAGCTGGATATGGATCCAGACACAAGTGGAGCTGCAGGTGAAGATGGAGATGCCATGGTAGTGGACTCTGAAAATGGGACCCCTGGACCTGTTATGCAAAATGGAGATGAAACTGCAAATGGTGAGGAGGAAGTGGACCCGTTGGATGCTTTTATGAATGCTATGGTGTTGCCTGAGGTTGAAAAGACGAACAATTATGAAAGTTCTGTCTTTGACAACAAAATATCAGACTCTGAGAAAAAGGATCCGAAACATGGCCTCAGTAATGGTGATCAACCAAGAAAAGGTATGAACAAAGCAATGGGAAGGATAATTCCTGGCGAGGATTCTGATTCAGATTATGGGGATCTGGAGAATGACGAAGTTACACCTGAAGATGAAGATGATGATGAATTCATTAAAAGGGTAAAGAAAACCAAAGCAGAGAAATTGTCAATTGTTGACCATTCAAAGATCCAGTATCCCCCCTTCCGAAAGAATTTCTACATCGAAGTGAAGGAAATATTTAGGATGACGCTGGAGGAGGTTGCTGCTTACAGAAAACAATTCGAGCTGAAGATACATGGGAAGGATGTGCCAAAGCCTGTTAAAACTTGGATTCAGACTGGATTGACAAGTAAGATTTTGGACACAATCAAAAAATATAACTTTGAAAAGCCAATGCCTATTCAAGCTCAAGCGCTGCCAATTATTATGAGCGGTCGAGATTGCATAGGTGTTGCGAAAACGGGCTCAGGTAAAACTCTTGCTTTTGTATTACCAATGTTAAGGCATATCAAGGATCAGCCACCAGTTGTGGCTGGAGATGGTCCTATTGGACTTATAATGGCACCCACTAGAGAGCTTGTCCAACAGATTCACAGTGATATAAAGAAATTCTCCAAGGGTTTGGGTATTAACTGTGTGCCTGTGTATGGAGGCTCCGGAGTTGCACAGCAGATCAGTGATTTAAAGCGAGGCACCGAGATTGTTGTCTGTACTCCTGGTAGAATGATAGACATACTATGCACAAGTAGTGGAAAGATAACAAATCTTCGTAGAGTTACTTTTTTGGTTATGGATGAAGCTGATAGAATGTTTGACATGGGTTTTGAACCCCAGATAACTCGTATAGTTCAAAATACTCGACCAGATCGCCAGACTGTACTTTTTTCTGCTACGTTTCCTCGTCAAGTTGAGATACTGGCTCGTAAGGTGTTAAGCAAGCCTGTCGAAATCCAAGTTGGGGGAAGGAGTGTTGTGAACAAGGACATAACTCAATCGGTTGAGGTAAGACCAGAAAGTGAGAGATTCTTGAGGCTGTTGGAACTCCTTGGAGAATGGTATGAGAAGGGGAAGATCCTGATTTTTGTCCATTCTCAGGATAAGTGTGATTCACTGTTCAAGGAGTTGCTTAGGCATGGCTACCCTTGCCTTTCGCTTCATGGGGCTAAAGATCAGACAGACCGCGAATCCACAATTTCTGATTTCAAGAGTAATGTTTGCAATCTGTTAATTGCAACAAGTATAGCTGCCAGGGGTTTGGATGTGAAGGAGCTGGAACTAGTGGTGAACTTTGATGTCCCAAACCATTATGAAGATTATGTTCATCGTGTTGGCCGGACTGGTCGAGCTGGTCGCAAAGGCTGTGCAATCACCTTCATCTCAGAGGATGATGCAAGATATGCTCCAGATCTTGTAAAAGCATTGGAGCTTTCTGAGCAAGCTGTACCTGAGGACTTGAAGGCACTTGCAGATGGATTCATGGCGAAGGTTAATCAGGGAACTGAACAGGCCCATGGTACTGGTTATGGTGGAAGCGGTTTTAAATTCAATGAAGAGGAAGATGAAGCCAGGAAAGCTGCAAAGAAAGCCCAGGCTAGAGAGTATGGTTTTGAGGAGGATAAATCAGACTCTGACTCTGAGGACGAAGGGGTTCGAAAGGCTGGTGGCGATCTCTCACAGGCAGCTGCTCTTGCTCAAGCTGCTGCTCTAGCTGCGGTTTCAATGGTCACAATGCCAACTCCAGTCTCTGCTGCGCAATTGCTTTCAAATGGAGTACTACCTGCTGTGACACACCCTACTGTGGCAGGTCTTCCAGGAACTCCGGCTGTGGCTCCCCTGGCCAATGATGGTGCTGCTCGGGCAGCCGCATTTGCCGCTGCCTTGAATTTGAAGCATAATCTGGCTAAGATACAAGCTGATGCTATGCCTGAACATTATGAAGCTGAGTTGGAGATCAATGATTTCCCTCAAAATGCCAGGTGGAAGGTTACTCACAAAGAGACTTTGGGTCCCATTTCAGAATGGACTGGTGCTGCCATTACCACTAGGGGGCAGTATTATCCACCAGGCAAGATACCAGGTCCTGGGGAGCGCAAGCTTTACTTGTTTATCGAGGGGCCCACTGAGTCTTCTGTAAAGAAAGCTAAAGCTGAAGTAAAACGGGTACTGGAGGACTACACAGCACAGTCACTATCACTTCCCGGTGGGACCCAGCCAGGCAAGTACTCCGTACTGTAAGAATCTTGGACACAGCTTTATATTGTTTCGATATTTCTGGACTTCTATTGTTTCTGTAATAGATATTGCTTGAAAAGTTCCTATCTCTTTCAAGGTGTATCCATACTGCTATTCTTGTTTTGGACATTCAAATGGGAGTTACTGTGTGCAATTTATCTGTTTTGAATCCCTCAGCATTTTCTATTATAAGGTTCAGAAGACATTTTGAAGAATGCTGTTTTTGAGTCCTTATGTGGTGCCTTTTGGTTTGTTGTCCAACTGCATGACTCTTCCTTTCTGACAAAACCCTTATTCAATCATGTTTCTCAAAGAAGGTTCAAGGTTCATGCTGAATGCAATAATTTGTGGAAGATCTTACTTCTGGACTGCAGACTAACCTAATATACTTCAAAATCACGTGTTCTTTCTGTGCCCTCTCCCACTTCAGGCGAGTTAACTGTCCAAGCATCCTGCTAGTATAGTCATGTGGTGAGCCTGCATGTAAATTTAATGTGGGCTGTCACATTATTCTTAACGCACCTGATGAATATTGCAGCCTGATTCCTGGACAGCTTGGCTGTGGCTCTGCACATGTACCATCTTGGTGTATGGTTCCCCTGCCTGTGGTATTTGCAAATCTGCCCCCTCAGACCCCCAACCTTTTCAATTATTAGAAAGGATTAAGTAGTGGAATCTTATGTGTCTTACAAAAGCAAACATCGTTGACTGAAGTGCAATTGAAATGACTCTGTTTAGTACTCATTAGGATTCTATGTAGCAATGTGTGCTTTAGTTGATTTGGTTCTGGCGGTAAAGATTCGAATGACTCATTTAGAATCATCAGTATTTTTTTTTTCTAAATAGCTCTAAATTGGATTAACTGGTTCAATTAAACATTAGAATAGTTTTTTTTTTCCAATTTTGAACACAAGTTTTCGCACCGTTTATTTTACTTTGTTATCCTTTCTTTGACATGAGGGGGAGATTCAAGCCTCTGCACATGCAAGTGTCTCTTCACCTTTCAGTCAAGAAGGCTGCTCCTGGGTGGCAAACGTGATGGGACTCGTCTCTCTGCATGCCTGTTCCAACGGAGCCTGATGATTGTGGAACTCCAATCACATTCATGGATCTTCTTGATGCCTTCTCAATGGAATCATCAATATATTGTGTGTTCATCATTGGCCTGACTGACAATATCCAATGGCTATCTATTGCTTCAATTCCAGCTTTCTTCAAGCTATTCTCTCTTGCCCGGACCTTCCCCCCCCCCCCCCCCCCCCCATCATCACTATAATTTCTCATTGTCATCTTCTGATCAATTTCCTTACAACATTTCATTAGGACTCATTTGGATTTTTGGAATTCTGATATCCATCGAGTTGTGCTATACAAATGATCTGATGGAATCCTGGTCAAGATTCCATGGAACAACAAAATGCTGGAATCCCACTTTGTTTATCTTCATAAGATTTCATGCATCCAAATGAGCCCTCAGATTCTTTCCTGTGCTTATTATACATTGTCGTATTGCCTGTGCTTTGCATTTTTTGTTTGGAAATGTGATGGTCATTTCCACCTTCTCTGTGAAATTCACTAACCACTGGAATAGAAAATGCATGTTGGTGTTTGAGTGGGAACTTTGCAGATTCAACAACACCAGCTGAGGACAGGTTTCAGAGCTCGACCAAACAGATGATATCTTGTGTTAGTGGATAGCCTAGGGTTTTCTATATACCAGCCTGGCTTTGGGGTCTGCGTTGCTGCATGCCAGTCATGGGAAAGGAGGGATGTAAAGTCCTCTGCAGCAATGAGAAATGAGGACTACGGACTTCCTGATTACATTATCCCATGATTTAAGGGCTCAAAGAAGAGATTTTCCATATTTGTGCTCAAATTACATTATCTCATGCTCTCACTCACACCCATGACCCTTGCAACCAAGCTACATTGACCTGTGTAGGTAGGTGATGGGCTCTAAATACTACACTCCACACTGCAAAATATGAAACTCCTGACCAGTAGCCTGAACAAATGAACACTACTCCTTTCTCGGGTACCAGGAAGGGTTATCTGGAATGACAAGAGTACTTGCTTCCCCAAAAAGCAAAACCTGTCATCATTTGTTTTCTTTTTTTCCAAATGTCTGTACCGTGATCTATCTGCAAAGCGGTCCCTAGATGGTGGTATAACGTTGGCCTACTTTTTTTATCTGAAAAGAATAAAGAAACAAAATTTCTACAATAGTCAAGGAGGGCCTGCTTATTCTATGCACCTAACTAGTCAGAGTATTGGCTTGTGTAATATTACTGCGCAACCATCCTTGCAGTGGGTCCGCTCCATTGAGCATTAGATTTTGAAAGCCTTAGATCTCTGGGGCCTCATTACCTGGTGGGTCAGTTTTTTATTTTTCTATTTTTAAGATGCGAGCATTTGCTAAACCCACACAAATGCGCAGGTTTCGAACACACAATGTGGGGAGCAAATTCCATGCTCTGCACGTGTTAGAATACGACCTTGTTCGCTAGGGTAAGCTACGTTCCATGTCATGTGCATGGAGGAATTGCCATAGAATGTCTATAGGGAGATGCCTTACAGGCTACCATTGGATTGCCATGGTGTAGCGCCCATAGTTCAGTTTAGACTGGTCGTCTTAACTGTTGGGTGCTCTACTTTTTTTTTTAGAATGGGCCCACTGGAATTTTAGAATAGAATAATCGAACAAACCCTAAGACCTCTTCTGATCTAAAGGGCCTGTTTGGATCACACCTTTCTTAGCAACAATAAGACAAAGGTGCGTCCTCATAGTTGCGGTATCTTCAATCCCCATTGCCCATAAAAGCAGGACGATTACATTACAGGCGCCAGAGCATAAAAATCCCCTTCACATAAGACTGTTTTCTCTTCGCAAGGTGATCGGATCTGCTGCAGCCACAGTACTGTTGGCAGAGATGTAGCCAAGCCAATTCCTCAGCAATAGACATTTACTCGCTACGGGCAAATTTGCGTACACAGTTTTCCACGGAACAAGTGTGAAAAGTGAAAAACAATTTCTACACTATATCAAGTTCCATGTTTACTGCAGCCACTTTTCCATGAAAATATTAAATTCTATATTTAGTGTGGCTACTTTTCTACGAGGGAAAGTGAAAAAAATGAACAAAAATCCTCTTGGACAAATGGAAATCCGCAAAGAGGAAAACCTTCTCACGAGGCTCCGATCTCTCTCTCTCTCAATATGGGTCCAACATTCTGGAGTGGGGGCCCCATGAAATCTGCAAATGCCCTCAAACTGAAAGACACTACAAGACAAGGCATTGAAACCTTTTAAGAAATTTTTGTATAAGGGATATATATACAAACCAAATTTCGAATGGGGTCTTCTCACTCTTCTTCTCTCCCCCCTCTTACAACTGATACGATCAAATTACAAGTTATGATACAAATGAGGACAGATGCAAAGGTAATATTCATTTCAAATTATTCTCAACTGAACGATCAAATTACAAGTTGTGATACAAATGAGGACAGATGCAAAGGTAATATTCATTTCAAAGTATTCTCAACTGAACATCATTGTAGCCAGCAGGAGCCTTGTGCCTTTCATAAAGCTTTTCAAGGGCAGCAACAAACTGTCTATGAACTTCATCCACCTGCCCAAAGCAACAAAATAATTAAAGCCTTATCCCATCAAACAGGTGATTTGAATATCACAAGAATTAGCTATAAAAATTACTTTCACATGAAATCGCGTACTATACCCAATGAGAAGTTGAGTAACGAGAGTTTCTCCACTACTAATCTAACATACAAAACAATAATCCAAATTGAGCACTCTAACCTGATTATTATCCATAAAGCCAAGGGTCTATCTGGATCATTGTAAGCCTAATTTAAGGAACTCTGTTTCCATGTAAATCATAATCCATGCAGTTTCACAACGTGAGTTACATTTAAGTTAACGTGAGTTACATTTAAGTTGCACCTTTTTATTTATTTTCTATTTGGGCTGTGTCATGACCAACTGCAGGTAGTCAGAGTTACCTGCAATAGGTGAAAGGTAACTTGATTACAGGAAGTATCCAAAGAGGGCCAAAAGTCAGAAAGATGGATGGTTCATGGCCTGGACTTCCACTGGGCCGATCCTTTCATGTTCAGTGTCAATTGTCGGCAGCATCCTTTCTTCACATCTATTAGCATAGAAACTTATGGCCATTAAGATCATCAACACAGGTAACATTTGCCGTCCCTGACTGATCTACAGTAGTACGCACTCTGTGATTGGTCCAAACCATTTACCATCTTCTGTTTACATAAGCTGGAGTGTGCAACTGCCACATTAACTGAAGCAATGCAACAAGAGTTGTCCTTGTATATGATGCCCAAACGATCCCAACAAAGGGGCGTCGACTCGTACCTCTTCTACTTAGGCTTCAGATTTTGTTAGGATGCATAATAACTGATACTTGCACTCGTATAAAGACACCTACTCTGTCCATGGGTTAAGAGTCGCTAAAGTTTTATCATGCTAATAACACATAAGAAAAGTTGCAAGTACAAAAATCAATGGGTGTTGATATGATTCACCTAAATATATTGTACAATTAACTCATATGCTGAACTTTACACATATTCAAGGGAAGGTTGTGGATTTTTCTACGCAAACAACTTTATAACGAAAGGGAGGTAAAATTTCCATCCCTCCAATGGTGTGGACTTACCCATCAAAGAGATAAAATAAAATTGTGGATTTTTCTACGCAAACAACTTTATAACGAAAGGGAGGTAAAATTTCCATCCCTCCAATGGTGTGGACTTACCCATCAAAGAGATAAAATAAAATTGTTTGCAGGTAATTTTTCTGAGACAATATAATAAATAAATAATCAACCAAGAATACCAAGTGATGTCAGCTTTATATACCTCTTCTGCAGTGGCCAGTGGATTTTTCTTAACCTCAATGGGTCTACCCACCACAACATGCATTGGATGTTGATAAGGTATCGGTGATCTACACAAAAAAAAAAAAAAAAAGAGTCACCATTTAAAAACAGCGGCATGCATTTCCAAATTTCCCCACAAGTATGAAATTCAGAATCTATGATTTCTTAATTGAATGGAATGTGATGGAAGCAGCTCTCAGTTTTCCTACTCTTTAAAGGAAAAGATGAATCCAAATGGAAACAGGGGCTACGTATATACCCAAAAACTCCCCAAAACGCGATTGGAGTGAACTTGATTACTCTAGCAATGCTGGCAAGTAGTTTCCCACCAGGTTTCCACCACTTGTAGACATTACCCTGCACCTTGCAAAATTCGAGGGAAGTGAGATATTGTTAAGCACCAATGTTGTATCATCTTAAGTACTATGTACTTTCCACTGTTTCTTTCCACCCATCATTTTCTCTCCACAAAATTGAGATGGCCCATAGAGTCACCCTATGATTTTCCACTGTTTCATGCATGCATGAAAATCTATGCAAGCAAATATTGGCATACAAGAAATTTTACATGAATATTTACAGACAAGAAACAACTACATATATGAATATAGATACCCATCAGGATATTTTTTACATTGGTCAGTAACATGATTATGAAGATACATATCCATCAGGACATTTTTTTTCATTGGTGAGTAACATGATATGAACCTAAAACCTCATGGTTAAGGCAATGACCACCTTCCAAATGTGCTATAGGCTCTTGTCTATTCATCAATACATTTTAATCAGAGTTCAGCAGACTTTGAGCATGTCATGCTGTAGATGGAGCAAATACCCTCTAAAGAACCACATTGAATAATCTCTAGAGAAGAATTTTATTACTCTAGGTTCTTCATCACTAAGGAAGATAAACTATTCCCATCTTTTTTTAGCATGCAGCCAAAAGAATAAAAAAAAATGGGGCCACGTGTCATGAAGAAACATGAAAAGATTAACAGTTCAAGTAACGAGAAAGAGAAAAACAAACGATGGGTTTTAAAAGATCTACACCGACATTCACAATGCTTTAGAAAATAAGAGCACCTGACCATAGCAGAAAACAGGAACTAGAGGCCGGCCCATCTCAATGGCTATGCGTACAAATCCTCTCCTTGCTTTGAGAAAGGCAACCTACAAAAAATGGCCAGGCATTAGCTGAAAGAGGAACCTGTGGGGGTGCAAGAAGGGTAAATATTATGAATTAACAAACCAACAAGACTGCTTTCAAGCATCAGATCCATTTGTGATCATCCAATATGGTGTTGGTCTTCAAATAGCCAAGTAGTGTTTGGCTTCTTTCATTTTAGTGGCTATTTCTTATTTATGAAATGAATGAATTGCATCTTACTCCAAAACATTTCCCTTGGTTTGAAGGATCTTATCTTTGCTGTTTGGAGTCAAGCAATCTCATGGGCAATGGTGTGAAAGGAAGAGTTTAGAGGAGTGTCCGAGTGCAGGATGGATGTTGGCCGCAGATCATTATCAAAAGCCCACAGAATGTTCAGGGACGAAGCTAGGATTTTCTTCTAGCGGGGGCAAAGTTGATTGACCAATAACATTAGTAGGCCCACTTATGAAAAATCTAAATCAGTCAAGAAATGACTCCTTCCCTTGTTATCTACATAAAATTCACTTAAAGAAAATGATTTCTGTTACAAGTAGATCACATGTAAAGTCCAACTCAATGGGGCCTACTTCAGCCAACCTTTGATCAGTTTAGCTCCTTTCATGCTTATATCCTCACCTTGATTTGGCACCATGCCAAGTTTTGATGCCCATCGATCCTTTACCCACTATTGGATTGGATCTCATAAAAAAAGAGATAAATTATTATTAAAATAGTATTAGACTTTAAGGTTGTTAAATCAAGAGCTATGATGATTTCAATGTCCTTGGATGCCATTTACACAGTAGAGATAGTAAAAATAGAAAAGAAAAAAAAAAAAAAACCATGATAGAAGAGTTGCACGACAGTAGGCCCACTTATAAAATATCTAAATTGTTGAAAAACAACCTCCTCATATAGTGTATGGACCTTATCAGATTTCACTCAAATGACCCAACTTAAGATTGTTAACTTTAAAATATATATATATATATATATATTCCATACAATTCTAATAAACAAAATCAATTTTTTCATATAGATCAATTTGACTTGGGCTGTTCTCATAGAGAATTAGAGCATTTATTTTATGGGGTTTATGTTTTTCCAAAGTATGCCCCACTCAAGAGCATCGGCCAAGAAAGACCCACATTCCGAGCATGTTTAATTTTATTAAATGAGCTCCACTCAAGAGCTTCATTAAATACTCTCTAAACATGGTTGGATATGGGATGGGACATTGGCAATGGATGAGATGAGAATGATGACATTACAAAGAGCGATATAACCATAAGAATAACCATAAGATTCTATCCTTTAGAAAAAGAAAAGGTCAATAATGCCCTTATTAAGACAAGAATACCCTTGTTACTCTCTAAAGTTCTCAAATAGGAAAGTTGAGGAAGGGCAAAAGGGCATAAAATAAAAATGCCCAAACACACTCCTATATTTTCTCTTGTTTATTAAAGATGAAAGGAAAATTGAGTGGGGGCAAGTGCCCTCACTCGACCCCCCTCCCTCTGTGATGAAGGACAGACCCATGGTCCCCATGGGCAGCCCCGCCAATGGGCCCAGCCCATCTATCTTAACCAAGCCTTTGGGCCCAACCCATTTATTTATGTTATTTTTCTATTATTTACAGCTTTATTTGTGTTTTAAGTTATTTTAGTAAGATGTTTTAATCCTAGCCATCAATGTGTCTGAATGGTCCAACTTAGTCCTAGGGTTATTTATTTTCCTATTTAATGATGTAAAGCCTCTTTGGTTGAGCAATAATGGTTAATGATGAATGAAATTGAGTCTTCTTCGAGTTCTCCTTCTCGAGATCTCTAATGCCTCCTGCTTGTGAGAGCCCAATAATTCCTCTACCTCTCTCTATCTTCTATCTTGCACGCCCCGCATCTTCCCCTCCATTCCGCATTACTCCGTCCTTGAGCATGTCTATTATTTTTAAATGAAACCGCATGAGTCGTGGCATATTTATGTTTGATATTTGATGCATCTCAAATGGAAATCCAGGTTTGTGGGAGTTAAAGCGCTGTTCAGAGTCTTCAGACTTCAGAGACTCCTTTGTATCCCCGTATTACTTCCTCAGGTCGATGGGCTCTTGTGGGTGTTGCAACATAGTTATAGGTTCTCCCCATGTTGCAGACACAAGAGAACACCCCATTCACCACTGACATTACAGATAACCTTACTGAATTCAGTCCTAACACTGACATAGAACTCAGACTGTGACTCTCACATGTACTGAAGCTATGCCTTTCGTGGTGAACCAAAGCCCGCCCTGTAACCTGAGCAATCCAACAGAGGCTCTTACATAGTATGTTGTCTCTAATTCTGATTTGTTGGCAGACAATTATTCTTGCGTGGGAAGGTCAGTGGAGGTCTTTTTTTTAGAAAAAATCTACACTTTTATTATTCTGAACTACTGCCTTTTTTATTGGCATGCTTGTGAGATGGGGACGAAAACAGGTTGGATCCTGGATGGAAACATGTTGTCTCCGGATTCAGATCTGTCCTTTAAAGGATGGATCTGGATCCGGACATGGCTGGAACCTCCTATTAGATGGATCCGGATCCGGTTCTAATGTAGGACAGACCCATGGTCCCCCATGGGTCGACCCGCCAATGGACCCAGCCCATCTGTCTCAACCAGCTAAGGCTCAACTATCTAATTTTATTTTATTAAGAGTTTTATTCATGTTTTAAGCTATGATACCCAGATACGGCAACTCGCCCATGGTACCCGTGCAGACACTGTACGATACGGATACGGGATACTGCAAGATACGGTTGGGATACAGTGCAAAAAAATGAGGATACGGTTGTGTTGTATTTTATAAAAAAAAAAAAAATTGAAAATAGAGGAAATCCGTCTTCCCGACCACCTACAACCCCACCCCCTCTCTTCCGAACCCCTTCCCCTTCACCTCCATCACCCAGACATGGAGAAAAAAAAAAAAAAAAAAACAGAGAGAAGAGGAGGAATAGGGGAAAGAAAAAAAGGGAGCGTACTTGCACCGATGTCGCCACAGCATCATTGTCGCCTCCACCATCATCGTCGCCACCTCCACCATCGTCGTCTCCAGCTGCTGTTGTCTTCTCTCTCCCCTCATCTCTCTTATCGTTAGGGCAGAGAGAAAAGAGAAAAGAGAAGAGAAACAAGAAAAGAGAAGATGCTTTTTTTCGTTTTACCTCTCATCTGTCATCTCTCTGTCACGTGGGTCTCTCAAGTGTGTCTTTCATTACTATTTGAAACCGTGTCTCCCACTCTTATTTAAAAGTGAGCCAAGGCCCATGTATTCCCCACTCCAATTTCAAGTGAGGGCCCATCTTGTGGGCTTCAGATTGAGTCAAGCTCAGCCCAGCTATAAGAAAAAAAAAAAAAAAAGCAGCAAAATAAAAATCTCTTTACTCTAGATTGACAGCTCCAGCAAATATATATATATATATATATTTCATTTAAAATAAACTCCCAATTAAATATTTATATTTAGATATTTCTAAAAATGTCGTACCCGTATCCGTATCCTAAAATTTTGAAGTTGACGTATCGGACGCTCGTTCCCGTGTCCTGTATCCGTACTCGTGTCCGTATCCGGGCATCATAGGTTTTAAGTTTAGATGTTTTAGGCCATCAATATGTTTGGATGGTTCAAATTAGATCTAAGGTATTTTTTTTTCCTTAAATAAGGAATGCAAAGCCTTTTGGCTTATTAAACAAGATGATGATAATGAAAAGTGAAGCTTCTGGAATTCTTCCCCAAGTTTTCTTCAAGATCTCTTTGCATCTTGGATTGGAATTTGGTGAAAGCCCAATTTTTCAGGTTTGGCTGATCTATCCCCTATCTCTTCATCTTCTCCCTTCCCCGCTCCACATCTCCCCTTTGTTCCACATTATTTGGTATTACAGATAAAGATTGATCCACCCGGATTCGAAAATCAGCTTTCTCAGGTAACCCATTCCATCCTCCTCAGTTTGTTTAGTTCTCTGTCCACCCCTATCATCCAATTGAATCCCATCTACAAAGTATCCAAGTGACTATCATATCCCTCACCTAAAACTTAAGTTCTTCACTGCCGCACCTTCCTCAAGGCCAGATCTAGTTGGCCGAGCATCACCTCCACCCAAAATCCCTCTTGGCAAACCACAAAATCCAAAAGCCCTAAATCCCAAAACCTAATCAAAACCCAACCTCTACCGAAACCCTAATCTTGCACACCCAGACGATTCTACCAACCCTAAAAACCAAATCCTTCTCATATCCGAAAAACCCCATATCTTCATTGCCACCGCACTAAATACCCAATTTCCTAATTGTCAAATTACTATCTCACTTCTGCAATACCAAAACCCATATTTTCCCCAAATCCTTAAACCTAGTCAAACATCAGCTGACTGCATCTCCAAACTCCATTGACCGAACACCATACATCCCATAGCCAGCTCGCCGCACCAACTTGAGCCCAAAACCAACCCATCAAAACCCCTAGACCCAAAATCCCCAAAACCCAAGAGCCAATCAAAACCCCTTCTCAGCTGAACCTCTCCCCTTTTTGGAAATAGAGCAGAAGAAGAAGAAGAGTGCATATCTTATCCGGAAACCAAGTGTGGAGAATGTAAAGGCTAGAATTGAGGAACAAAACCAAGAACCAGTTTATTCCAAACAGAAAATCCAATGGATATGAATGTAGCACCACTTCCAAAAAGTCGTATATGATCAGCTGATGAAAAATCCATTGATCAGGTGGTTGCAAAAAGAAGATCCCCTCATAGAAGTTCCCCATAATGAATTCATCATTGGAGATCAACCAATGATATTCGGTGTGTGAAGACAACAGAAATTCACAAATTGAAGCAACTAATGGTTGGATCTCACATCCAAGCAAATTTCAGAATCAACGGTACCCCCATTCTACTTCTACGTGGAAGCCCAGATTGAAGTTGAAAATGTTGAGTCATGCCTCCAAGCCATGCAAGGGTATGAAGCACAAGTAGCACAACGGGAAGCTGTATGGTTGATTTTCGATCCCAAAAAGTCTACATGGACAAACTTTTTGTCCAGAATTGTGGACAAACCCCTATGTATCCCTTCAATATCATAGTGATATTGAAGGGATACATAGGGGTTTGTCCACAATTCTGGACAAAAAGTTTGTCCATGTAGCATAACTCTTTCGATCCTGATGAACCTCTACAGAACTCGAGGTTGAGTTCTCTCTAAGATGGGGAGAATTGATGCAGGACAGACCCATGGTCCTCATGGGTTGACCCACCAATGGACCCAGTCCATCTTTCTCGACCATCTAATGGGCCCATCTATCTATTTTTAAATTTATTAAGAATTATATTCATTTTTTAAGTTGTTTTAAGTTTAGATATTGTACTCCTGGCCATCAGTTGGATGGTCCAGATTAGATCTAGGTTATTTCTTTTCCAATAGAAGAGATGTAAAGCCTTATGGCTCATTAGACAAGATTACGATAATGAAAAGTGAAGCTTCTGGGATTCTTCTCAAAGTTTTCTTCGAGTTCTCCTCAAGATATCTTAGCCTCTTGGATTGGAGTTTGGTGAAAGCCAAAAATTTCAGGTTCGCCTGATCTGTCTCCTATCTCCTCATCTTCTAACTTGTCCGCCCCGCACCTCCCCTCTATTCCGCGTTATACACGGTTAGCAATTTAATTTACTGATACTACTCTTAACCTTTTTTTCATTATTTCTACAGTATATTAACTGATAGATGGAAACAGTAATTATAATTTGATGTTATCATATAACAAACAGTATTACATTACACCATGTTTAAGTATAAAAAAATGAGAAAGTGTAAACTAAATAACTAAATTTAAATTGTCAATAAATAATTGCTGGGCACTGCAACATTGAATCATAAAATCTTATTGACATTGACAATTCCTAAGGCATTAATTAATAATATGATTGTATGTGCATTATCCTAGAATGCAGAATATTGGATTTCAAGCACTTTAAGGAACTATAAGTTTGATGTGAATAAGGAAACAAAGATTTTAACATGCAAAAAATGAATAACATTCATTATCTAGAAAGACCTCAGAGTCATGCTCCATATGAACAATCTCCCGAGCTCCACCTGGCACTATGATGCAACTATAACCAGCTCCCAAGTAGGAAACAAA
Organism: Camphora micrantha; assembly: GCA_003546025.1. NCBI lineage: Eukaryota > Viridiplantae > Streptophyta > Magnoliopsida > Laurales > Lauraceae > Camphora > Camphora micrantha. The sequence continues at coordinate 16,444,463 of QPKB01000001.1, forward strand.
TTTCTTCCTTGATGCAGGTACAAGCCCCAACCACGTCCATATTTGCCTTAGAAATGGTGTATAAAAAACCTGCTCATGCATTTCGCTGAAACAGTAAGAAGACAAAGTAGGATAGATGCAATTCTTAGATGTTTTCTGTGTCCATGGAAGAACACTTACAGCACTGCTTGCAAGGACCTTGATCTTTGGCAAAGGCATGAAACCCGTAAAGTTAGCCAAGGCAACAACACCGATTGGTAAGACTGAATGTGGTTCAAAACCAAAGACTGCACAGGGCATATAGACAAGTTTATTATGAAAAGAATATTATCAGAATGGTTGACAACCAAATGACCAAATACTAAACATGTTAACTTGAATACACATGATGTGATTATACAACAGAAATAAGTATGCATTCAGCCATAAAATGACTATTACAAATTTTCTAATGAGAAAAGGAAGCATCATTCTAAGTCTCCAGCGCTCATTCATCAAATACTGACAACACACCCCTCAAGACGGCAATGGAGAGGTTTAGAAGTAACATTACCGCAGAATGATGACACTAGCAAATCATTAACTTGGTGAGAAAAACAACAAACATAAATTTAAGAATGATATGAACATAAGTTTTCTTTCCCGATTGGTGACGATGTCTGAAATATGCATAAACATGAAATTCATCTCCCACCCAAATTAAAAAAAAAAAAAAGAAGAAAAAAGAAATGAAAAATAGAAAAACTAAAATATCCAGCCCCAAGAATCAAGTTGCTCCTGTAGGGCCTGTTTGGGGGCTTTACTAGTAGAGTGAAGTAAGGTAAAGCCCCAATTTCTATAAAAAAAAAAAAAAAAAAAAAAAAAAAAAAAACCTCCCACCAAAACACTTCAATTCAAATTTCCCACCATATTTTTCCAAAAAAAAGTCAAAAAGTAATCTCATTTCTCCACTAAAAGACAAAAAAACTCCACTTTTCAATAAAAAAAGTCAAAAAGATTCCATCACAAACAACAAAAAACAAAATACAATCATAACCCACTTATATTTTATTATTTCCTCAAAATAACCTTTACTCCACTCAACTCCACTAGTAAAGCCCCCAAACAGGCCCGTAACCATTCACACTGAACTTCTTGTTTGAGTTAGTCATCTTGTTAACTCTTCTATACATGTGGACATAACTTTTACATTACTGTAAACAATAATGATAATCTCCACCTATTTTCACAGCCTACTTAATAGTACTTTTTCAATGCCCATCAACCCGTAAATTCCTTGAAAGCTTGTCCTTAATGATTTTCAATGTTTCTCGAATAATTAAAACATCTCCTTCATTAGATTCTTTCATATTAGGACCCAAAAAGTAATAAAAATATCTCCTCTCCCCCCTTTCATTCCTGAAAACCTTGCCAATTCCCGCGGGTTCTACCTTGCCCTGAGCTGCACCATCTTCATTAATGTAATACCCCGGGCCCAGTATAAGGGCTAGATTTTTTTTCTGATATTTAATATTTAATTGTCTTGATTTTTCTTAGAATTATTGGGACCCATAGTTTGATGGAGGATTTTGAGTGGGACTTGTGTTGGTTATACCATAGACTCCTAGTAATGTTAGGAATAGGATTGGCATATGAGAAGGAAATAGTAAAAATTAGGACGAGGACTTTGGGAAGGATTCTAACTTCTAGCTTTTATATATTGATCAACCCAAGCCTCTCTCAAGCCATTCTCTCTCTTTTCCACTTTCTTTTTCATATCAAGCTAAAGCCTAGTTTAGAATTAGCCTTGAAGAAAATATGAGGAGGAAGAACCAATTCTAGTTAGCGATAACAGGTGAGTAGAGATTCTGATCTAATTGTATGGTTCTGAATTTCTGGCCTTGCTCGTGTATTTTCCTCTATTTTATGGTGAGTAGAAACTCTGATCTAATTGTGTGGTTCTGAATTTCTGGCTTTGCTAGTGTATATTTTTATTTCCTCTATTTTATAGTGAGTAGAATTCTGCGTCTTCTTGGGATTGATGTTATGGTTGATATTCTTGTGCTAGATATCTCTAATCTTATTGCAATGTTGTTTCGGTTCCAAACTATGAATTAGATCACTGCTAAATCTGAATTTACCAACTGTTCGGTGATGCTTTAATACATGTCAACACTAGATTTAGATGTTTGATGGAATAAAATTCAAAATTTGTTGTTGTGATGTGATGAGATGATTTCTATAATTAATATGCTCCTTAACCCATGTTTACAAGATGAAAAGAGTTGGATTAGCAAGAGAGAAATCAGTCATAACTGGACCTTACAGTTCCAGCACGACAAAACCCAATTTGGGTCGTTTGTGGTTGCGGTACCACATGGCCCACCTGATTAGAAATCTGGACCGAGGATCTGAAAGGGGACCCGTGGTCGACCACTGCAATGCTGGACCCATTCGAAGTGGGCCCCATTTGTCCCACCATCCATGCACTTCAAAACCAAGAGGCGTGATTAAACAAGAAAAAGGGCCTTTGGTCGACAGCCTTTGTGGGACCACAAGGCTGACCTGATTATTGATCAGAACCCCACATCAGGTAGAGGACTGATGGGCGACCATGGTGTTTAGGTCCATCTTAGGATTGGACAAGTGGGGCCCACTATCCAACCAGTCATAATATACCGAACGTGAAGCCTTTGTATACAGAAAACAGAGTTCGTTTAAGGATCCTTTCTCGGCTACATGAGTATAAAAAATTTGGAATAGGCCCTGATAGTTTCTAATAAACTCAGATTAGGCCCTTGTGACTTATTTTCTGGGGAATTCATTAAGATAGGGTTTTGGGTAGGAATTTCCAGCCTTACATAAAGTCTGAATTTGCAAGGAGGTCCTTCCAGTCTTGAGAAATTGTGATTAGACCCTTTGGCTTATTTAAATAAATTGTTGAATGTGGAGAATGCTATAGACGAGTCCTAAGCTATGATGCACAGATACTTCAAAATGAGTGACGTATCGTGTCGTATCGTATCCGATACTTCACTTTTTATGTGTAAAATCCGTGTTCCTTTCATATCCATGCCGTGTCCCTATCGTATCCATGCGCCGTATCCGGGCATCATAGGTCCTAAGTTTTCTGAAATTGCAAACAAAGGCTTGTTATTCATTGTTATTATTTGCAAATTGTTTGAATTGTTTCCTTTAGTTCTTGATTTGTCAAATTTGTATTTTGGACATTGTTATTTGAATATACAGTGACTTGAAATATGTATGTAGGTTAATATACTTATGTCTTTGTTGTTTGGGGATCTCACATGGTAGATTGTGTGGTTTGCATATGTATATGTTGTGGTTAAATTGGTAATTAAATAATTCCCTCAAAACTATAAAGGGTGAGTTATGTAATTGACCTCTCACCTCGTGCACCAATTTTGATTCAGACTGGGGCAGATTAAATCCACATAATTTGAGAAGGTGTCCAGAAGTTATGTTGAGGACATGCTAAATATCATATTTTTTATGAGACATATATTTGCTACTTGATTGAAAAACTGAGATATGATGACTTTGTTTGTTTGGAGGAACCTTTTAGACACCCCTAGACCACTAGCATTATATAGCCAATTTTGTAAGGGTTGTTGATGTTAGACCTTTTTGGGAAAGGTCGATTTTGTGGTACCTGTTCGCTGGTTTTGGACCTTGGTGGTCAATTTTGTTTGGGATAGAGAAGAATGATTTTGAGATGTGCATGAATGAGTTTTGGGAACTCTTTGTACATAGTCTTTGTGGAACATGAACTTTGGGCTTGTGCTATCAGGTGGTTAGGAGGTTGTTGTTTGTTTGACCTGATTCCAACCTTGGCTTGACAGAGACCTTGGGATGTTACTTTAATTTGTTGGGTAATCTTATCTAAGTATGTGTTCAAATACACAAATAGATTAGAATCTTTATTCACTCAGTTATACTGATATTTTGTGGATTTGCCCCAATTCAGGTAACTAGAACTTAGTGATTTAGGAAAATCTTGGTGACCGGGAGATAGACTTTGGGATACGTACTTGAACGTCGAAGCCACATAGATGAAGAAGAATTAGATTTAATAGATTGTCTAGATTATTTCATTTGAAAGACATTGCAGTTATCTTGTTTTGGACAATGTTACAATTGTTTATTAGATTTGGATTTTTAATACAAGTTGGTTTAAGCTGGTAAATGCCTGAATCTTTATGCAATCTTTGATTTAACCACGGAATTCGAAGGGCCTCGGATTCTGGGTCGTTACAAATAACTTCCATCCCACACTGGGCAATTCCATTTCATGTAGCCACCTTATTTCTTTCTTCCTTGTCCCGTTATTGCCATCCTAAGATGAAACCCTTGAATTATTTTCTTACCACCATCCAGCAAGATATCCTTGCTTCAATCAATTTGAATATTTCCTCTTGCAACCACTCCTTGTGACTAAAAGTCTATTGTTTCATTCTTTCCACAGTAACCATGTGATCCAATGTCGCATCATCTTGTAAAGGATGTTACCTTTTTTTTTAAATGACTAGAATTGCAAAAGAAAACACCTTTTTCCCAATGTAGTCAGTTGCACAAACAATTAGAACTTCATATCATATCACACTTTCCTTATCAAACCTCATTGCAAAACAAGAAAATCAATGGATTCTCCTTTAGGACAACATAACAAATAGATTGGAGATGAATTTGATGTAGCAATTCCCCTCTTAAGATTTCCATTATTATAATCCTCCTAGCAATTACTGTCCGACTTCATGCTTCCTCCTGATCTCATAAAGCAGATAGCATACTATCTCTATAAATGTAATTTCCCCTTCTGTTCCTTCCCTTCCGATTTGTTATATTGCAAATCCTCATTTTTTTAAGACTCAGACACACACTTCCGCCCTCTAAAGGGAACGTTTGCTGTCTCACTGTCCTTGACAATCTGAGCTACAGCCAGGTCTGCAATTTTACCAACTTGTTTGCAACTGCTACTGGTATTTCGAACAAAGGCAAATAATAAACTAGAAGGTCCCATAGTGAAGAAGTTTCTTCTCTACATGACAAGTTTTCTTTACTTTCACTGCACTTCCACATCCGACATTGCTTTCAGCCTTAGATTGGCTCCTAATGGAAGGCCCAAATATTTGATCAGAAGCTTGTCATCCTTGCACCAACAATTTGTGCCAAATGCCAATACTGATCATTCCCAAAATCAACTCCAACCCTTACTACAGAGCTTCTAACTATTTGGTTCACAAGCATGAAACAGCTTAAAGATAGCTATACTACCTATTTCAGTTGTTATGAAAGGGGTCAGAGGATCCCTATGCTTTGGCAACTAGATCCTCCAAATACTTATGTAGGAGATTGATTCACACGCATTGAAAAGGAAATGGAAAAAATGCATTCCTAAATCCATGTTATCTACCTTTCACAACAGATGATACTTTCATAACAGCTTATACTGTGTAACATGTAGCTCAGGACAGTGGCGGACCCAGGATTTTAGTTTGAATGAGGCGGATGATAATCATCACCAACTACTTAAAATATCCACTTATAGCATAGTTTTTAAAGACATGATTTTCAAAAAAATTTAAGTAAGGAATCCTACTACTAATACCGAATTCATACATAGACGGACACATCTGACTGAAAAACAATTTCCCACACATACAATTAAAACCAAAATCCAATAGAAAACTAAATGACTGGAAATAAAATATCACAGAAAAGTACATCATCAAATGAAAACTACTCACATGCAAAAGAGAAAGATGCTTCATACTAATAAAAAGAATAAAAGCCCCATAAAAGAAAACATAATAATAATAAGGCTTAGGGCAGACCATAGAATCAATCCGTTCTAACATTCTTCTGCGGGACTACAAAATGGTTCATCTTATTTACTGCTCTATGTCCGCAAAAAGACCTGGGGCGATTAGAAGTTTTCATGAGGGCTTTGGGACTCTTTTAGGGCGATTAGTTTAGATATAAGTGGGGTATGTGGGGGCCCTCTACACTTAGTTTGGAATTTCTAGATCCCCCAGGTCATCATAGTGTAAGTCCGCCACTGGCTCAGGAAATCTGAATCAATTCTCCATGTCAATTTGAATAGTGTTTTTGTTCCATTTTCACACTTAATGCAAATGAGTCATCAGCAATTAGCACCTCATCATGTACGCGTTTAATGAAAAACCATAAACCTTGCACATGAATACATAGTGAAGAGAGTACCAATTCTAGTACCTATGGAGGATGATAGCTCTATAAGATTGATTTAAAGATAGGAATCTTTATATTGCAATGAAAACTTATATTGCAGATTGTCACAATATTGTAGATAACTGTGATCTTGTAGATAGTTCTTGTAAATTATTTCTTACTAATCTACAATTGTACATATCCTCTCTTTAAAATCTCTTTGAAGGGTTTTCATGTAATTGTACATTGAGGACATTAATATATAAAGAGAGCTGCTAAATGCACACTAAAAATTGATCTCTGCAGACTGATTTTTTTTTTTACCAAAATACTCATGTAGGAAATTACCTAAAAGAACATCTACCAAACTCTCTACATCGCCCAACTTCTTTCTACACACACACATACCCCCACCCCCACCGCAGCCATGCTGGAGGGAGGGAGCGAGGGAGGGAGGGAGAGAGAGGGAGAAGGAGAGGGAGAGAGAAAAGAGGGAGAGGGACAAAGGGCGACGGTGGGCAGGGAGAGAGAGAGAGAGAGAGAGAGAGAGAGAGAGAGAGAGAGTGGGCGGCGGGTGGAGGCAAGCAGGGAGAGGGAGGGAAGGGGAGAGAAGTTGAGAGAGTAGAGGTTAGGGTATTTCAGCAAAACAGGGTGTGTATAAAGTAAGTGTGGGGAGTGTAGAGGTAGCAGTGTGAGAGAGCAAATACCAGTGTGTATTTAGCCTCTCTCTATATAAATGAGGCAATCCCTGAAAGAGGGGTATGCCAGATTTTATATCAATCATGAAATTGCCATGGTAACAGAGCACGGTTTCTTCGCAAAGCCTTTTCATTCGTAATACCTCTACCATAGTGTTCCAGCAACAATCTTCTCCGACTTTTGGTCCCAGTCCTGATCTTTCATCATCCTTGCCTTCAAGGAGCAACAGCTCTCATAGTGGCAGCCCTTTGGCAGCCCTCCACTCCAATTACGGTTATGATTATCAGTTCGAGGTCATTTTGATCGAGGATTCAAGTGTCAGGAAATACAATCTCCTCTCCAAGTTAACCAAAAACGAGTTCTATTTGTCACATTCACCGTTGGATTCGGCATCAAATTCGCCACTCACAACATCCACGTCGACGATAAAGTCAAGGCCCAGATTTAGGATCACTGGCAAGAAAGGTATTGTGCATATTATCGACGTCAATCCCCACCACCATCTGAGATCTTTGCTAAGTCTCTTTGGATTGACATCAGATATTTAATCTCTGATATTTAGTATATTCAGTATTGCTTTGTCTCTTTGGATCACCATTGAATATTTGGTATCTAATATTCGGCATGATCAGCATCTCACTAGGTATTTGGCCCAACAATGATATTTTGTGATCTTAGCCATCTCTGGATCTCAGCATCTTCACAGATTCAGCAATATCTTCGGTTTGGTAATCGAAGCCCTTCTCTCTCAACTAGTTCTCCACAAAGGTATTTGCTCAACAATGTTCCTTTCTTTCGTGCCTCTCAATCTTCATCTAAATTTGTCTTGTCACAATCCTTCATGTCTATCTTCTCTAACTTGTCTACCACTTCCTCTCCTTCATCTAATGATTCAATTCCTGATTCATCCTCACCTGGATGATTTAATGATTAATTAAAGATAAGGCAACATATCAACCTCCTCCTCATAACTCTTCCTCAGAAGCTTCCATAGGTATGCCACATAACCCTTCATATGATATTCCTACCATATCTCTCTGCTGTTCATCTCCTACCATAAAAGCCCCCTGATTGCTATGCCTTCCTTCCTACATCTCTCCTTGCTTCTTTAAACTCAATTTCGATTTTTAACTCTAAGCAGGCAATGATGCTATGAATGAGGAGTTACAAGCTCCCCAGGACAATCACACAATCTCTTATCCCTTTGATGTCACACCCATCGGATGTAAATGGGTTTAGGTAATAAAACTTATATCAGATGGAAGTATTAACAAATACAAAGCACATCTTGCTGTGTTGAGATACTGAAAAGAGCATGGTATTGACTTATGGTGAAATTTTCTCTTGTTGAAAAAATGACGACAATACAAACAATTTTAGCACATGCTGCTAACAAATCCTAACTTGTTTTCAACTAGATGTTAAAAATGCATTCTTACATGGAGATCTCCAAAAAAACAATTCACACAGCTACTACTCCCCGCTATATAATTTCAAATACTGAATATGTTTGTCAACCTTGCCAATCCCTATATGGGCTCAAAAATGCTCCACATGCATGCTTTGAGAAATTTTGTTCTATAATTCTTAAAAACAGGTTTAAACAAAGCAATTGTGATCACTCATTATTATTTAAGTCTTCAAGCTCATTACTTTAGTTTTGATATATGATGATGCCATTTTGAATGCTGGAGATGATAAGTTTGGCATTACTTCATTTAAACAAATATTATAGTCATCTTTTCACATGAAAGGTCTGTGCTAACTGACCTATTTCCTCGGTTTGGAAGTTAATCCAAATTCTTTTTTGGTATTTGTCTCTCTTAACATTAATACATGGATCTCATTGAAATGGCTTGAATGTCATATGCAAAGCTAGTTGATACACCAATGGGACTAAAAGTCAAATATGGCAAGAACAGTGGGGAGCCTGTTTCTGATTCAATTCTTTATAGAACATTAGTTGACTATCATATTTATCTCAAAACTGTTGAGGAGTGGGCCCCACCCGAGGGGGACTATTAAAAAGTATTTATGCTGCCTCCACTAACACCTTGAGGTTTTGGTAGGAATGGCTAGCTAAGTAAATTTAAAGAAAAAAAACCCACGGGACATTTTCTATGTCATTCAAGTTGTCAGCCAATCTATGTCTGATCCAATTCTGATACACCAATAGGACTAAAAGTCAAATATGGCAAGAACAATGGGGAGCCTGTTTCTGATTCAATTCTTTATAGAACATTAGTTGACTATTATACTCATCTCAAAACGACTCCACCTGACATTTTCTATGTCGTTCAAGTTGTCATCCAATCTATGTCTAACCCACGTCATGTTCACAGAAGTGTTCTTTGCATAATTCAATACCTACAAAGATCCTCAAGATGTGTGATTTTATTTTTCAAAGGCTCTTCAATGCAACTCACTACCTATGATGACATTGATTGAGCAGGATGTCCTGACACTTGTGAATCAAGAACTAGTTGGTGTGTCTTTTTAGATAATTCCCCAATATCCTGAAAATATAAGAAACAAGATAGCGTCTCCAGTCCTCTATAGAAGTTGAATATCAATCAATGTCTTATGCATGCTCCAAAATCATTTGGCTTCAACATTTACTTGCATAACTTAATGTTTTTATTTCAGCAACTACTCCCCTCTATGCCGACAATAATGGTGCTATAAGACTTGCAACAAATTCAAGATTTCACGAACAGACGAAAAATATCGCCAATAATTATGATTTCATTTGTGAACCCTATGAAGCTGAAGCTATTACAATCCCTAATCTCATCCCAATTGGAAATCAACGATCTGTTTACTAAAGCCACGTCTCATGATTGTCATAATTCTTAGTACGCAAATCAATACTCTTTAATCATCCGCATCAATTTGAATGAGAGTGTGAAGAGAGCACCAATACTAGCACACCTACGGAGCATCGTAACTCTACAAGATTCATTCAAAGATAGGAAACTATATCTTGCATATTGTTGCAATCATATAGATACCTATGATCTTGGAGATAATTGCCATAAATATTTCTTTCAAATCTACCCTTGTAAGTTGCATGCTCTCTTAATCTCTTTAAAATCGCCTTAAGGGGCGATTCATTTAATTGTTCATCAAGGACATTAAAAAAAATAAACAAGGCAATCCCTCAAAGTGGCTATAATATATTTTAGACCAATTCTGAAATTTTCATACATGGCATCATCACCTTCCTTATCCTGCTAGGTAGATAGAGTCTTCAATGAAATCTTGGTATACATCCAAGCAAATTAATTGAACTAAAATCATAAGTCCTTCGAACTTAGTGCGTTCAAATCTTTACTCTAATTCCCTCCTTAGTGGAATTCTGTCGGCATCCCCTTCAAAATTCTCACCATCTTCATAAAAGCAAAAAAATTAAAAACATAAGAGCCTAACTACCTTCCATCAATGCTATTTTGGACACCCTTGCATACTTTATATGATGCTTTTTTGTTGTTATGGTGGGGGCTCATGGCTCACCCATTATTAATCCAAACCATAACACACACACACACACACAAAACCCAAACCATTAAGAAAAATCCTATAAAACATCCCCAAATTAGTAAAACTTAAATAAAAATCCAAGAAAAAAAAACAACAAACTAAACAATACTAAATTAAGAATAAGAAAAACAAAAACCCAAAAAAAAAAAAAAAAAAAGGAAATTCAAAAACTGCTTACTATAAGCTTGGTTTGGATCAAATGCCTTGATGTCCTCCACAATCAGGGTTATTGGAAAATACCCACATGCATATTTGCAAATAAACCTGAATTTTCAATAATAAGTTACCAAAAAAATTTAAAAAACATCACAAAATAATAAGAAAAATTGGGAATTTTAACTAAGAAAAAAAAAAAAAGGAACATTACCTTGCCAATTTCTGTCCCCATCTGTTCTTGTCATTGAGAGGAAGCACCATGAAGAACACCAGCACCCCCAAGATTCTGAAGATTTACAAAAAAAAAGGACCATGACTCATCAACAGAAAGTTATAACCAAAAGAGAAAGGAAAGAAATGAAGAAAGTGGAGGATTGAAAAGGAAATGGAGAAATCGAGGGGGGGTGTACGGACGAGAAAGAAAGCGACGAAGGGAAGAAGAAGAAGGCCGTTAGGATTAACAACGCCGTCAAGTGGATGGCTCCGAGCCAGAGGGCGAGGGCGACGGTCGTTTGGACGGGGGAGTATTCCGTCCCCCGGAATACCGTAGGCTCCGTGACGCCGTCTTGACGGTCTCCGTTAGTCTCCCTCTCCTCCCCCTCCCGCTCCATTTTAGAGCACGTGAGATCGAGGCGAGAGTCTTTTCTTCTCTCTCTGAATCTCTGTGTGCATATGTATATACGAAATGTTCGTGAGGCTCCGGTTTCTTCGAGAGACTGTCCAAACGTGCCGTGCACACGTGGCGACATGTGACGGGAGTTTTGAGTGTGAAGACGAGACTCACGAGGGCAGGGAATGGAGAGATGGCACGTGATACAGGTTGGTCCTGTCCTCTCAGTTTTCCCTTCGCACACTTAAACTCAAACAGGACACGTGGCATAGCCTTTCCGGGCTCATGTGTTTTTTTGCTCTTTCTAGGCGACGACAAGGGGCTGCGGTGCTTTTTGACGAAAATTTACTTTCCGGGTATTCAGTGGATGGATCTTCTGAGTATGAAAAGGAAAAAAAATGCCAAATGGGATCTGGGAATACATGAGATGGCAATCACTGTTTTGTTTGTGATATTGGAATTTTGACTGTTTGAAATATCCACCTCAAATTCATCCATCCATCCATCATTTGTGGAGAAAGAGAGAGAGTTGGATTTTCATCAACTTCAGATTTCTAGATTCCAGCAGCAAATTTGAGTATTTGAATACTAATGGTTGTTGATTAAACTTCCCTTTCATGCCATTTTAATGGACCAAATTATATTGAGTTGGCTGGATGTTGCCTGCTACTTATGATAGATTTTGAGGTTTTTCCATTGTTCCTGGTTGGTTGGTGGGCTTTTTAGTATTTGAGTGTTTGGGGCCTTTTCTTTACTAAAAGTGGGAGGAAAATGCTCCTAAAAGAGATATCTTTTATCGTCTAAGGTATATGCGAGGTAGCATGCAAGATCTGACCTACGGTTCTAGTTTTCACAGGATTAAGGGGGACGGAAAGATGGGCTCCAATGTAATTCAGGGGGTCTGTGTGTGGACAATTTGAATTGATGATGGTGGGGCTCGACAAAAGACTATGAGAAGTACCTTTCAAAAAAAGCAATTTCCATTTAAACATATGTTTAAAATTCTCATTAATTTTATTGATGAATAATATAGAATATATGAATTTCATGGTAGATTAAGATCTCAAACATGAGGTTCTAGAATGAATTAAGAAATTAAAGCTACATGATACCAAACCCAACCACCTTCTTCTAAGTTTTCATTTAAAGCTCTATTTGGAGGGATTTTGCTTTTGTTCCCTAGTAAGGAGGTAGTTGGAGGGGTCTTTTATTGCTAGGAAATGTAAACACCGGTGGATAGCCTCCACGTGGAGTTCGGATGGAGATCAAATGATGATTATGGAGCCTTTGATATTAGTTGTCAAGCTTTTATCCAGACCAAAATCTGAAGTTGTAAGGCTACTTAGTGGACCCCACTTATGGAATCCCCGTGAATAAAACCCCCTACCTGTGTTGGCCTTTATTAAATTTCAATAAAAACTGATCTCACTGTATTATTGATTATTTAAAAAAAAATATGTGATTAAAATATTATGAAAAAGGCCTACGAGATAGCCAGATGGAGCCCATAGGACTAAGGGAATAGAAAGACCCAATTGGATACGTCTCCAACGTTAAGATTGGGTCAATCTCACGCCTCTAACCCCTTGTCTCGTGATGACAAGTTTAATATCTCTTCATTAGAAAAAAGGTTTGGTTTTCCCCCGACTCTCCACCCCATTCAGATAGGTAAAAACTCATAGAATCCAGTGTAATTTGACAAGGTCTATGTGTGGACTCTTCGAGTTGGTGATAAGTTGGCCAGCATGCTACCTTCTATCGTATTAGAGTAAGATTACGGTTTGCATTCGGAGGTTATAGATTCGACACTATACTACCACACTAGGACTATACGGGAGTTTATCTAGCTTCTTTTTAAATTTAAAGAGATTAGTTCAACCTAAAGGATTGAAAATACTCTTTATTATACAAGAGTAATGTTTTATAGTCATTACCTTGGAAAGTGACAAGAACCCACTAACGGGGGCCCACTAAGGATCCAGGCTGTTTTATAGTCATTACCTTGGAAAGTGACAAGAACCCACTAACGGGGGCCCACTAAGGATCCAGGCTCTTCCTCAATAAATGAACCTTCGTTTTCACAAATCAGAGTCGGCTGTGGAATGCATTAATGATTGATGGATCCATCCAACCATTGACTTCTACAATTTCTACAGACTACAACCATAAGTAGTTGGAATGGCTACTGCTTTCCAGAGGAAAGGAACCCACCGAGTGCTATTAAATGATTCTGCCAGTGTTTTAAAAGCAAGGGGCCTATCAGACAGCAAGGCTCCTCATAATTTGGACTGTTACAGCCTTCTACATGATCAGGCTGGCTTGACTGGGACCACTGGTGGAACCAGGATGTTTTTGTAGGGGTGCATACTAAAACAGACAATTGGGGTTTCAAAAATATAATCAGCATTTTTATATGGGTTTTGGGCCAGAATAAAAATTTTTGATGAGTTTTCAAAGCATAGCCAGAATTATTATTTTAGTTTTAGAGGCGGGCTCAAGTCCAACAGGTGCGACAGGCCCCCACATGGATGTACTTGGGTTCGGCCTTGACCAAGACTACCATACACCCAAATGGGAAATCCCCATTTCCAGAAACTAGGTGGGCCCACAAAATGGATAACATGTGGGTCCATGTGGCCGTTCCTATAATCTAACAAAGACCTCTCACAATAAACACCACCTCCCCCCCGCCCCGCCCCGCCCCGCCCTGCCCCCAACCCAAAATGGATAACATGTGGGTCCATAACAAAAACCTCTCACAATCATAAACAACCACGCCCCCCCCCCCCCCGCCCCCCCTCGGTCCCTCATGAATTGTCACTCTAAGTCATTAGAAGTTTGCTAGGCTCTAGATTGATGGGGCAAATTTCACACCCCATCTAAACTTTATTTAAGTGCTAGGATATTGTATTACTTTGAAGCTTGAACCTCTAAAGATGCAGCTCTTCTAATGGGATGGTCACCATTCTTTGAACATAGATTGGTCATGGGACCATTTCAAGCCCCACAATCATCAATGATTGAAATAGCAAAACAATATATGAGAAGTATATAATCTGCTTGTGAGAGAACAATGCCCGTGCTGTAAATTACACAGCAGTTCACCTGTATTTGCCGAAATTACTGTTCAGTGTATTGTATGTGCCGACGAAATTACACAAGCAATCTGTGTTTCCTGGAATTACTAGTCTGTGCACTGTAGATGCTGAAATTACGCAGCAGCCCACTGTTTGGACTTGCTCTTCATTGCATTTTACATGCATTTTCATGCATTGGTTGGATTTTATGTATTTAAAAGTATTTTTGGTGTCTCTACTAATGCATCAAGTTTTGATAGAAACAGTTAGTTAAAGAAATTTAATATGACATCAGAACCAACCAGTTCCAAGTTTGAATCCAATGAGTAGCGAGAGAAACTTTCTTGTTGATTTTTAGTACCTTTTCTTAAATGTATGAGGAACACTTTTTATTTTAGTTTTGAAGCTTTTATCTTAAATTTGTATTAATTTCTTATTTCATATAAAAGTCTTACATTATTAAATTACTTTTTATTTTCTAATTTTCGAACATTTGCACTGATAAAATTTTAATTGCAATCATTTCATAAAACTAATTAGATTTAATTTTAGAAGTCTTAACCCCCATAAATACTGCTAATTAACTGATTTTTATTTATATATGGATACAAATAATGAAAGATGCAAAGGTGATCTTCATTTTAAACACTCTTCAACTGAATATCATTGTGGCCAAAAGTAGCCTTATGCATTTCGTAGACCTTTACGAGTGCTGCAACAAAACTGCTTGTGACCTTCATCCACCTGCCCAAAGCAACATATTTGGTTACCACATAATCATCATCATCATCATAAGAATTACCTTAACCCATCAAATAGGGGACTTGATTACCACATGAAACAGCTATAAATTTTACTTTCACATTCAGTAATTGAAATTGCATAACAAAATGGATTTCAAGGACTTAATTAGATGCACAGTGAGAACTTGCATGAATTTCTCCACATATGATCTAATTACAAAACAACAATCCAAACCGAACCTCCTAAACCAATCGTCATCCATTAAGCTAAGGGCCGTGTAAATTCATGTTGCAATTGGATAACCTGAGTTAAGTTTTTTCTTGTGAGAGAAGATGACCTCAAATGAGATGGGACAGCCCACGGGTGAGGGAAGGTGCCTGCCCAGCCAAATGGAGAGAGAGAGAGAGAGAGAGAGAGTACTACCCAAAAGTTCCCCAAAAAATTATTGGAGGAAACTCGATTATTCTAGGAATTTTGGCAACTAGTTTCCCACTAGGCTTCCACCACTTGTAGACATTTCTCTGCACCTTGCAAAATTGGAGGAAAGTAAGATACTTTTTTATCATACGGGAATGGGTACAACCAAATATAAAATCATCATCCCAAGGGCATGTTTGGTTGCAAGAACAATACGAGCACCGTACCTCTCCGTAGCAGAAAACAGGAACTAGAGGCCGGCCCATCTCCATGGCTATGCGTACAAATCCTTTCCTTGCTTTGAGGAAGGCAACCTACAAAAAAAAATATTGGCTAGGCATAAGCAGCAAAAGAAACTTGTACGTGGGAAGATCAAATACTTAAAACTTGACAAACCAACAAGACTGCGTTCAAGCATAAGATCCAGTACTAGTGATCAATGATCATCGAATCATGAATATGTTGGTCTTCAAATAGCCAAGAGAGAATAAGTGCTGTAGCTTCTGTCACACCCCCAAAAATAAGAATCGGGAAAAACGTAAAAAATTTAAATTTAAATTCAAATTCCTGTGTTTAATACAACACAAGCTTCCAAAAGTGGACCCACATAAAATTTCAATCTGTGGTGAGTCAAAACAAATTTCATTAAATGCAACGGAAGCTTTATTCAATTGCTATCAAACGTTCATAAATGAAACTCAACAAAAAAATCAGATAAACGTTAATAATTTAAGTTTGCAGAATGAATTAAATAATTTCTAAAAGAGGTCTAAACACTAAAAGAAAATTCATTTAGAATAATTCTAAGGTGACGTTCTCTCTTGTGCTGGCTCAGACGGCTCCAAAGCCATCTCCGGCATCCCACTCGGGTTCATCAATTGACTCAAACGTTTGAAACGTTTGACCCTCCTCCGTCTCCTCGGTAAAGTAGGGCTGGGTATCTATGCACCAAATATTACAAAGTAAATAGCAAGTACATAATCATAATTCGAAATTAATACGATAACGAGATAAGTAAAGATAGTGAGATCATATAGGAATAAAGACAAAGATATAACACGAATGAACGTATGGCATAAATTCAAATAAAATAAATGGAGCAATATAATTCACACGAAGACAAGTGTCCCCGTTGTGGGTGGTCAGCCCTAAATAAATCGGAAAAGCCCGTCCACATAGTCGGTGGTCATAAACCGATCAAATAAAACAAATCAGGATAACCTGTTCACATTCAAAGCGGATTATAAGTGATCCGGACACATCGGTGATCAACCGTCCACATATCGATCTGTAGTCGTCCACAAATGACCCACATAAACATAAACATAAACATAATAGACCTGAATAATAAAGCTTCGACACAAGAGTCCTAAGTCCAAGTAAAGTGCTGGCCATTTCACAATCCATATCACAATCGAATCGTCATATAAAATTTGCCAAGCCACTTTATAGTCCATAACACAATAGGGTATGCATCTAAAGGAATACACATCCTAAATCAACATATATATGCATGCGAAGGTTAAGACATAGATACAAATCGATCCTAAGGTCAAACATAAGGTTTCGCACCCAACAACCACAGGAATCTCTAATAAATATAAGATCAACGCATCCCTTCTTCATTAATGGTGCATAGACCCAATTAAGGGTTTTCTAATAGAGATGGGTTGAGCTCAAATCCATTAGGATTTGCCCGAGGTCATATGAAGTACTAAACCCTATGTTAATAAGATATCGTTTGTCCGGACGGTATTTACTCAGGTCCAAAGATCCAATTAATAAGGTATAAAAATATATAATTTTAACCCATTAAAATCAAAGAAACCATTCCAAATTAAGTTGCAAATAATAATGATAAGTAACTATCTTTGTTTATAATTTTAGAAAACTTAGAGTTCTATCTTAGTGTATTTCCAAGAATATAAATCTTAAAAGTCCCATGGTTCATTAAAGACAAAGGGTGTTTTTTTCCTAATTTCCATAACCTAAGGGCTAAGGAACACATGGAATTACATCATCACCATGTCATCACACCCTTTTTCCTCCTTTAAGCATATTCAAGTCAGGTCATCTCTCCATCAGGTCACTAGGTCATCCCTTATCAGGTTACTAAGTCACCACTCATGTCCATTCTTTATTCCCCCACATAACAGGTCAACATGTAATCAGTCAACAAGTCTTCAGATTACCACTCTCCCTCCTTCATCCATTTCTTTTATCTCCAATACAGATACAGATCTAGACAACACAGAACATCGGTTCTGTGATGAAGTTCGACGCCCAAAGCAATTGGTCACTTCGGACAATGGGTTCCACTAATCAAGAGTCCACAAACATCCCTTCCAATATGGTCGTCCAGGTCTACACGGCCGGATGCCCATACCAGTTATGTGATCCGATCATCCTGCGGGCCCCACAACCATCAGATGCTAAAACTAATTCTTTTCCCTTCAATCAGGCCTTCTCTGATCAACCTAATGGATGGTGGGCCAGATGGGACCCAATCCCCACGAGTCCATCACCAACGAAGTCGTCCCTGGGCCCCCTATCAGATCCACGGACCCGATCATTCATCAAATGGCCCCACCTGTGTTCCATGGTCAAAACACGGACAGTCCCAAACTGCTGCGTTTTCCCCTGTTACAAATCCAATTCTCCTTACTCCATGAATTAAGTGGTTTTGCCTATCCATCAAGGCCACTTAAAATAATAGTCTCACATTTCTAAACACAAATCTACAGAAAATATAAAATAAAGTTTTGAAACTACAACGACAGAAGATGAAAGAAAAAGGTAATAGCCATTTGTAACAATACCATCAGTACGAGAAGATTAATTGGCTCCAAATCTTTGATCTCATTGCAAAACAAAATTACATTACAGAATTATATAAGAAAAGGCATAAAGGGTTTCTACATGCATCTACACTCAGAATCAATGAGAAACACAAGCATTAAATTTACCAATTATGATTAGGTACTTGCCTTTCACCGGGGTTTAAAGAAAAAAGCACAGTTCCTAACTAATACCCAAACCGAGATTCCCACAGCGCTCGAGGATAATCCTATCACCAATCTGACAAAGAAGATGGAAAACAAATGCTCAGATGAGCAGATCTATGGTATTCCTACCCAAAACCTAACATTGGAAAAATTAAGAAGATAACATAAAAGTACAGATTTACTCCTAATGATCTGAGGAGATGGTTACCTGATATAAGAAAGTTGAATCAAGAATGATTGTGTCTTCAGATCTGGATTCTGATGGCTGGATCCTAAAGTTGCAGAGGCTTGGGAACTTGAAAGAGGAAGAAGACGAAGAAGTTACGGGAGGAGTTGCAGAGATAAGTGGGGAGGGATAAAGACGCGTCGTTATTAAAACTAGGGATTAGGGGAATATTCTTTTGGCTTAAGTTATTGGGTCAAAACCGCGGGTCAGGTCATCTACCCATTAACCCAACTCACTGATTCACATACTTAATCTAACGTGTGCCCCACTTAATCATACCCGTTTAAATAACTAAAATACATTAAATTAATATAATACTAATATTTTAATAATAAATATAATTAATGGTGGGATCGGATCTTACAGCTTTTTTCACTTTGCCAACTATTTCTATATTTATCTAACTTACAAGAATTGAATGACATTTGTGATCCGGAAAGACATCAGAATCATGCTCCATATGAAAGATCTCGCGAGTGCTACCAGGCACTATGATGCAACTATAACCAGCTGCCAAGTAGGAAACAAAGTTCTTCCTTGTTACAGGTACAAGCCCCAACCACGTCCATATACTTGCCTCCGAATTGGTGTGAAAAAACCCTACTCATTCATTTCATGGAGACAGTAAGAAGAAATTGGAAATATTAATCTCCTATGGGATGTCCACATGATTTAGATATGCATGCAGTTCCCGTAGGAGAAAGATATAGATACAATTCTTTCATCTTTTTGTACCCATGGAAGACGTAGAACACTTACAGCACTGCTTGATCTTCGGTTAGGGTTGTAAACAGTTCGGTTCCGGTACGGGTCCATGGTGGACCCGGAATCGAAACCGTTAAGGAGAATGTGGAACCGGATCCTGATCCGAAATCGTTTCAGAACCGATTTCTTGGCTCCGGAACCGGAACTAGAACCATATATGAGACGGGTCTGGATCTGGGTCCGGGAATAGGTAGAAAATGATATTAAAAAAATATAGTTTTTAGGAGAGATTTTCAAAAATTGAGATAATATGTTGGGTCTCGGGTCTATGGCTCCGAACCAAAGGAATATTAATCTCTTACAGGATGTCCACTTGATTTAAATATGCATGCAGTTCCTGTAGGAGAAAGATATAGATACAATTCTTTCTTCTTTTTGTGCCCAACACTTACAGCGCTGCTTGATCTTCAGTGAAGGCATGACACCCGTAAAGTTAACCAAAGCAACAACACCTATTGCCAAGAACGAATGTGGTTCATATCCAAAGACTGCATGGGGGCATATAAATGAGTTTATAGTAAAATGAGATTATCAGTAACCAAATAATAATAATAATAATAGTAATGCTTACTTGAATGCACATGATGTTATTATACAACACAAAATAAATAAAATGCATTTAGCCATAAAATTACTAGTAGAGGTCTTTAAATGAAAAAAGGAAGCATGGTTCTAAGGCTACAACATCCATTTTTATCAAATACAAAATAACACCCCACTCCGAGAGGGGTAGAAGTAACAATATTTGTCACGCCCCTGCCAACGAGCACGGGGATTGTGCATGAGTTTAGAGGTCAATTAAGAATTTTCTAACTTACCATAATTAGTTTAACAAATATCATCTTGCTTCACTCAGCCTAGTTCAAAAGAAGTTGTACCTCATACGGGAATTGAAAAATTCGTAAGGGTATGTTAGCTCACAACATCCATCACTCATAGTCCCTCAATTGGTCTAAGAGGTTAATGTCGAGGGTCCCAATCTAAGACTTAAAAGTCCCAAGAAAAAGGTTTCTAAAAAAACAGCCTCCATGATTTGACCATGGGACCTTTCACGGTTAGCACGTGGCAAGCTGCGGAGCTGGCTGAGGCCCAGAGTAGAATGTGAGTATAAATTTGTGTTAGTCAGCCTTCGAAGCTAACCCAAGATTTCCTTACATCTATAGTCGACCGTGAAGTCCACCAGGCTGAAAAAGTAGAGTGTGAAAAGCATAGGCTCACTTGGGGTTCCACGGTTGACCGTGATGCTACAGAAAGTGAACCCCGGAATTTGTTTCTGTTTAGAAACTTGGGAATTTTCATCACCTTCTAGAAGTAGCTGATAGCAATAATATATTAGGGTCTAGCCCACTCCATTTACACTATAAATTGTCACGCCCCCAAAAGTGAAACCGGGGTTATGCATGAAATTAAGGCCAATTTAAAATTTTCTTGACATTAAACAAATGCAACCTGGCCCCAATCATGTCCCATCCGAATCGAAGACCGCTGTGAGGTGGAAACATTTCCTCAAATATAAATTACAAAAGCGGAAGCTTCATAAATGCAAGTGGTATCTGAAAGATGTATAGTTTAGAGCAATTACTGAATTCATTAACTAAATTCAAGTTTGAGACTGCTAACAAAAGTATTAGTTACAGTATTAGGCCACATCAAAACTCGGGCCTAATAAAAAAGATAATGAAACCAAAATAGAAGCTAATCCAGAAATGAAGGCTCTCGTGTACGGGGTCGATACGGCTATATAAGGCCGTCCATACTGTAGTCTAAGAGGTCATCAGACTGATCTGTCTGAATCGCCTCTGCCGTCTCCTCCTCCGCGAGGTAATAGGGCTCGGTACCTATGCACCAAGAGTAGCATCATCAACACAACGGTCGGCAAGCAATATATATATATATAAAGCATCAAGATATGCAGTACGAACGAAAAGTAAACGATAACCAAGATTATATGAAATGAATAGCATTTGAGTCAATATCAAAATAACAAAGTAGACGGTCCAAACATAATATCAAGGTAATCAAAGTAGCTAGTTCGGACATTCCATCGATGTGGTCGAAAATGGTATCCATTACTAATCCGGTCTGCAGACGGCCTACTCGGCTCATGGGCGACTCGACCAGAGGACCTGGCCCAAGCGCATTCAATCTTGCCTCCAAGCAAATCCTCTAATGGCTCATGGGCAACACGACCAGAGGATCTGGCCCAAGCGCATTCAATCTTGCCTCTAGCAAACGAAATATCAAAAAGGGATCCTAAATCCATCATCTAAGTTTTCCAAGTGATCCACAATCAAAGAAAAGCAAACGAAGCTAATGAACATGTTCTTTACATGTAGATAGTACCAGACGGTACGATTCAGAATTAAAAGCGATAGACAATCCGATCATAAGTACAATGTTAATCCCGAAGCATCATATAACCATACTCAGTCAACGAAGGGAAATAGGGTTCGTGATACCCAAATAAAACAATCTTCGTGCATAGATATAAAGGGGGTATTCCGTTGTCCCGTACCGTTCAAGATTGAGATAGATTATAAACCGATACAACTAGATTAACCGTGAAAGATGTCGGTTCAAAACATCTTCACATAAGTCAAGTGAGTCCACAAAAGGGGTTAACCAAGTCCCACCTAAGTCCATCCAAGAATGGGGTAAAAATCCTCCCAAGAAGGAAATTACAGTTGGCCTGGTCGACCTGGCCCTTGGTCGGTCGACCCCCTACACAGCGAGCCCGGTCGACCTGAGAAAGTCAGGTCGACCTTCTCCATGTGTACCTGGTCGACCCGGCCCAACTCGGTCGACCGGCAGTTGTAACTGAAAATGGTGCACAGTGATTTGGTCAGGTTCCAGAGGACCTGACCCTATGTCACCGGTCGACCGCGTGTCGTGGTCGGTCGACCGCGTGCACTGCGGAAACAAAACTGCAGGTTCTGTTTCTGCAGTGAATGGATCCAAATCCATTCCTTTCTTCTTTGAACCTGATATGCAACCAAACCATGCATATTATAAGTCCATTCTAATCTAAACAATCCCCCTAATCAAGTCATCAATAAACAAATCCATTTCTTTAGGCTAACAACCTAATTATCATGTTTTCAAACCCTAAAAGCATCCAATGAACCAATAATATCTAAAACATCATTTTTCCATACAAATCAAGGGAGACAAACATATCAAGCATGAATATAAAAATATATACTTGCCTTAGATGAAGAGCTCAAGAAATCCAAGAGAAATTTGGGGAAAAACCCTCTTTGAGCTCAAAATGGGGGAAATGGTTTCCAAACCAAAAACCTCTCTACAAATGAAATGCAAGGGGAGGGGTGAGCTTATCTAAACCATTTCTAAGCCAAAGGAAAAAGATTAGTTAGACCTAAAAGCTTGAAAAGCCTACCTTTGAATGGGTTGTGGATGAAAAGCTTAGAAAAGGTAATGGTTGAGGTCTTAGGAGCAAGAGGACGAAGATTGGAAGCTTTGTCGTCGACGCCGGGGCTCCGGTGACCGTCGGCAGTGAGGAGGCAGTGGAGGGCTGGAGTTGAGAGAGAACAGTGAGTGAGAGAAGAGAGAATGAAAGAGATGGTGGGTTGGGCTTATATTAGGTTAGGTAAAGGGTTTATTTTTAGTTTAGTCCTTGGGTTTGCTAAAGTGATTATTTGGGCTTCTTCGACGCGTCGAATCGAAACGCGACTGAAGACTAAAGTTCATTAAATGTCGAGACCTACCCGATGCACCCAAACTCACAAAAACTCATAATCTCATAAAAAGCCCTGAAAACTCCCCAAATTGCAAACCACCCCCTTACTCTACCCAAACGCACTCCGAATCACGCGAGACTTCGCACGCGAGGTCCAAGCGATAAACCCGACTCGCTAAGACTCTAAACACACTTACTAACTAATCAAGCAATTAATTATAATTAATAGAGGATTAGTATGTGGGATGTTACATAAACAATCTCTTAATTCCATCAAATCCATCCCATTCCATTCAAACCCTATTCTAGCACATCGTTCTGGTTTTTCATCAAAAGAGATCAAAGGTAATCTAAACAATTAATAGAGGCTAAAACCAGTCAATTTATAGGCATAGCTAACAAACCATTACAATGTATATCCACTTGCATTGAGGTTGAAATGCTAAAAACAGAAAATCCTAAGAGCTCCAAAACACTGACGAGCTCAATGTCAAGGAGAAACCCTAAACAATCCATCCCAACCTACAAAATCAAAAGGGAAGACATTCCTAAGCTAGGCAATCTCATTTCTAAAACAAGAAACCAAAACCCTAGCTTCCTACATTAAAAAGAACCAGGGGTAGACCCAAGTTGTCGCCATATGGGCCGGGGCGGTCGCCCCAGGTGAATTCAGGAATTCTCAAGAACTTGTGATGGGCACTGGCCCATGCTCCACTCATCTCAAAATGACAGCCCTACCCCCAAAAACACTTTCTTTCTTTCTTGATGTGCTAATTGATGTGTTAATTTCTTGAGGAATTGGGATTTAGGTGTTTGGTTTAGAAGCTTATTTATGAATTAGGTATTAGTAGTAGGATTTCTTACAAAAAGATTTTTTTTTTTTTTTAAATCATGTCCTTTAACTTATGTTGTGAAAATTATCTGCCCCACCTAAACGAAAACCCTGGGTCCCCTGTTGAAAAGAACTCACCTGGGGTAGGGAATAGAGTGGAAATGGCTTGAAAAATGGGATGGTAGAGATCGTGGGGCCCAGGAGTAGATGATGATGACGATGGATGTTGGTGATGGAGTCTTGATTCCTCACTTCATCCTAAGGTTTTTAGGATTTGTAAATAGGCTCATGTAATTTTAGTATTTATAATTAGGCCCATGCCTTTTTATTTTAATACCTTCTTTGTTTTTAGATTTAGTAGCCTTCTAACGACCATAAGTTTTTAGAGTAAAATAACACTTTTTGCCATCTCTTTATCTTATATGCATAATTTTAAAAGCTTGAACTTTTTTTTTTTTTTCTCTAAAGCTTGTAATATTAATAGTTACTATAATACATTTAAATGAAGAGAATAACACTACATAAATCTATTTTCATCAATAAAGGGTTCATTTCATCAAATCCAAATTAATTATAATAACAATCAATGTCTGTGTCTATAATTGGTTACAACTGATCCAATCCATGCATGACCTACTGCTTTATATTGATGAGAGTTTTAAAATACATAATTGGATTCGTGTGGATGAAAGAGTGTCATTCAAAGAGAGACCGTGGGGCTTGGGATAAATAATGGAGTTGTCGTAAAAAACAATGACATATTTATTTTTGTTTAATGAATGTAATGGTAGAATTGTCGATTTTATAAAAGTTCAACACAAACCTCATGGTGGTTGGTAAGAACCTTTCGGGGTATATAAAAAAACTCTTTTTTTATTTATCATTGCATTTGGGTAACCTAAATCAGTGACGTGGTGTAGTCTCATTGTGAAGAAATTTTAACATCTTACTTTAGGCCGACTGTATTTTTATAAGAAAAGTTGCCCTTCTAAGGGGCCTACCGCCTACCCACGTGCATTCTAACAAACCAACTTAACCCAAATTCAACCAAGTAGTTTAGGGTTCCAGTTGATATTCAATCCAATTATTGAACTGGTTGGATTAAAATTGAACCTGTAAAACACTCAGCCCATCCGACCGACACACTGCCAGCCCCCTACCCCCTTCTGCTAAGTTTTCATTTAAAACTATAATATATGGGAGGGATCTTTAATGCTGTGAACTGCCCTCTCAATTCTTAAAACAAAAACTGTCTGCTCAATTGAAAAAGCGAACCCCCAAAATCCCCGGACAAAGCTTTCAAAAAAGTCCCTACATATTTTAAAAACTATATACACTTTTTTATGCGTGTCTCTCTCAAGGTTTTGTTTCCTTTGGTTGGTTCGCCCTTGGTTGGTTCTGGAGATGTCAAATAGGCCGTGCTGCGTAGGGCAAGGGATGTGCTAGGCCGCTTGGCACAATTGGGAACGACACAGGATATTTGATATTCTTAGTGTAAATATTAAAAATAGTCTTTTATTTTTTAAAAGAATATTTATTATTCAAAAAAATTGTAAAGATTTCGAAGGTAATCATATTGAGAAATCTTTAGATAGAAAAGATCCAAATGGTTATCTTCTCAATGGAGTAGGTTGAATTAAACCACTTAAATGTGCGTGTCATACTCTTCTTTGTGTGTATCTTAAAAAAATAAAATAAAATAGTGTAGGTCCTTTCTTCTTTTTTTAAGCCTAAAAGGTAGGAACTGCACGAAGCCTATGTCACGATATGTACGGAGGTACGGCACGGCACGGCCCGCCCCACGGCATGGCTCGGCCCGTTTGACATCTCTAGACTTGTTTCCAAACCCAATTTCGATAAGAGGACCTAGCTCAAGTTTCAGTTCCACAATCAGTTGTAACTTCTTTAAAAAAAATTATCTTTTCTTAAACTAGGGATATCATTTAACATATAATGGTGAATCAACTCTAACTCCCTCTAAGATTAAACAAAAAATGTCCAACTGAAATTGATTTTGAGCTATAGTTTGTGACATTATAGACCCATACCTAACTTCTTTCTTTGCTCTTCTTTTTTTTTTCTCTACGAGAGACATACAAATACCATCTCCCTAACCCGTTGAGCAGCAACCAAGGTGATATGTATCCAACAATATTCACACTACAAAGGAACAATAGAATACGCACAATTTCTATATTCTTATTGATAGAATCAACAAATAGAGCGAAAAAAAAGTAAGCAAAAAAAAAAAAAAAAAAAAAGATATGAAAAAGATATGAATAATAGAATATGCGCAATTTCTATATTCTTATTGGTAGAATCATCAAATAAAGCATATGACATATGAGAAAAATATGGACAATAGAATATGCACAATTTCTATATTTTTATCGATGGAATCATCAAATGGAGCATATGAGATATGAGAAAGATATGGCCAAATGGGCTAGGTACCAGGTCCATGATTTGGAACATGTATGTATCTAGCAGTAGTCCCGTTTTGCAATCAAAACCTAAATTGGGTTTCGGACCCATTTACAAATGAAGTGGTTATGATGATCAACTGGATTAGGTTTTTTCAGACTTTTGTCTCATTGAGACCTTTCATGTGTAAAAGAGTGGATATTGAAATATTTCAGGTGAGGTGGATGTCAAGTTATGAAAAATGTAAAGTTAAAGTATGTTAAAAGTAAAAATAGTTGAGTAGAAATTTTTTTATTTGGATTGTATGAGGTAAAGTATAAGTGAGAGGGAGTCCAAATTAAAATAAGAAACACTTTTTCTTATAAAGTTTACTTACTATATCATACCTTCTTCTTTTCTTTTCTTTCTTTAAATGGATGTTTTATGGTGTCATTTCATAAGTCTACTTCTCCACTCCACCCCAAAAAATCTGAATTCTCTATCACACTTGATACACGCTCACTGCGAGTAGATCAATCACAGTGTGCCACGTTAACACAAAACCCATATGATTTTGAGTTTGAATTGGATGGGGAATATATGCACGTGGGTTGGTGTTGACAATAATTGACACGGCTTACCATAAATGATCCACGCACGATGCGCAATACAGGTCACAACACATGCTTACTTTAAGTCTACCTTTAGTGGTCCTTATACTAAACAAATAAAGATCGTGGTACCATGTGAGCTGGATTCTCCTGGGACTTACTTGGGCCCCCACAAATCAGAGAATGGAAAGATTCATGCGGGACCCTACCCATACATCAAATCTTAAGTTAATCTGATGCCCCTAATCCCTTGACCCAATGCCCACAAATTTAATAACTTTATATCAAGAAAAGCAATTGCCTGTCAATCCAACGATCTAGTCCTAGAGGACCGGTGCAAACGCGTTGGATCAGTGACAGTGGGTCCCCACATGCTACCTTGCACAGTGCGAGGTGGATGCAATAAACACTATTCATTGCCCTGCCTCTCTTGATTATCATGCATCCTATGGATCCCAAAGAAGGCAGATGATTTCTAAGGGTGCTGTGTAGTGTTGCTCTTCTATTTATTGTGAAGACTAGCAAGACTATTGTCAAGATATTTGTGTCTCCAAAAAGTGGTGGCATATGTTCAACTTTGGAGTTTTTATTAGGGTCAGGAAATTGTTGCAGAAAACAAATTAAAATTTAAAATGCTTAAAAATAATAAATAAATACAAGATGACTATAGAATACTGTGTTAAATATCATTTCAATAGATTTCCCTGCTTTTCCCATTTTATTCTGAATTTATCTTGCTTTTATCCTGGTATTTTAAATTTGGCTGTATTTTGATAATACTCGCGGAGCGGGCCCAAAGAAAGATTTTATTTATAATATTAGATATATTTTGTAGGTACAAAAAATAGAAAATAGAAGGAATTAGAAGTCAGCCGAGAGAGAAGCAAATAAAATGGCAGAGAGATATTAATAAAGTATAATGACATTGTTTAAATTATAAAAAACCAAATGAATCTAATTTACATTAGAAAGCAATATGTGAGATACATTAGGACTCATGGACAGCCTTATTTCTTTAAATTTAAGAGGGAGAGACTTTAGGAGGTAGGAATATTTCATGTATATCAAATTTGGCTTTATATTAGTTTCCATTTAGAAATTAGTGAAAATATTAAAAAAATGCATTAAAAAACTTTAAGAAGCACAGAAAACTACAGTTAGAAATAATAAGACAAAATTCATCCATCAAAATAGCATGCTATAAATTTTGAATGGTTAAAACATTAAAACCTAGAATGTTCATGAATTTAGCATATTCATAAAAACAGAAAAGAAACTCAAATAAATTAATCGAAATAACAACCACTGAAAAGAAAAGAATTAAAACAATTTAGGAATAAATTTCTGGCATAAAATAAATCATAAAATTTTCCCAAATAATTATCAATGTGCCTAATCACCATCCAAAATCAACAAATATACAATATTTTGCAAAATAAATCTCAGCTACCCACACCCACACCCAATAAAAAAAAAAGCCAGATTTACTACAACAAATGAAAATGATTATGGTTTCAAAAATAGAACCTAAAGGAGAGATAAAAAAAAAAAAACAAATATTGACTTAAGAAACTTTAAAATCTAAAGACTATAACAATACCAAATGAGTCATCTAAGTGCACGGCTGTAGCTCATATTTTCTATGACGTGTAGACATCTAAATGAAATTGTGGCTCTCTCTTTCTCTCTTAATGAAGATTTTCATAAAGTGAGTCACAAGTCTCACAGAACAGTAATCAATCTAGATTTAAACAACCATATGTTCTCCTTTACCAATATATATATAATATTAGATCAAGATTGACATTGAAGACAGTTTTCCATATACATAAAAGGACAGAAAATAGCCATGAGAATGCACTGAAGAAATAGCAAACAACTAGAACCAGACCACAAAGCCAGCCAACTCCAAACAGATAGGATAAGTTTTGGATGTTACAAGGATCATGACTGTAGCAAGATGTTCTAAAAACCAGAGAGAAAGTTAGATGACCCCCAGCTGGGATAAAATAAAAAATAAAAAAATACAAGTTCTTTATGGAGGGGGTATGAGTCACAAAATTTAATACCAAATAGTACCGGAAGTGATGCATCTTCAAACTGATGATCCATCAAATCACCAAGTCTGAAACCTGTTTTCAGTCTACAATTTGGTGGAGCAGAATACAGTGCAGTTCTTTTTTTTTTTTAACAACCATCTGTAGTTTGAACTTCAAACAATTATTTGCATAACTCGGAGTAACATCATTGAAGTTTCCAGGGCTGAAGTAGATTACAAAATCTTAAGAGCAAAGGCCATGACATTAGAGCATGTATGAATATCCTAACCTCATTATTATTATCTCACACACAAAAAATTTAAGAAAAAAAAAATAAGGGGAATAAATGATAGGTAAATGGGTATAAATGGTGTTCTGCCGTGTGTGCAGTCAGCTCTGCACTAAGGGAACACCAAGTCGTATAACTTAAAGGGGTGTCTGGCTGTTGAAAGAAGGTGCAGACATCACAGACAGAACATTTGTAACAGAGGCCATGGAACTGAGGGCAGCTTTCAGCACGTCCTGTGAGCAGCCCGGCTTCACAATCTTTCTCACCTGATGAAAATGAAAAGGCCACACGTTGTGAGGAAAGAAAGAATGGCGGCATCATGCACTCAAGGGAAAGGAAAAGATCATGTATTACATTCAAGAAATGTAATTATAATGTGCGCGCGCTTCTTTCTTTCTTTTTCTTCACAGGTCAGTAATTTTAGCAGATTCCCATTCGATTTATTTTAATCAATGGTTATGGAAGCATCTTAAAACATCAGATAAATGTAGGATTCCAACTGAGCTGTTTCTTTTGGCCCTTGGGCTGGTCTCAGAATTGACAAATATAAAAGCCAGGGTATGTATGACCTATATTTCCAAAACATGTGACACGAACAGGCCTCATTGTTCACTCAAGGTCTATGCCCATGCCTCACTTTTAGGCCAGCCCAAGGTTCAGCCATGCCCAATTCAGTTGCAGCTCCAGTAGCAAGTCTGCAATGAGGTTGTGCCTACAAATATGGAGAAACTCTTTTCACAATGGAAAAAAAATAAAGGAAGTTTCAGAAATAAAAACTGCACAAGATTTAAGGAAGGAAACAACGAAGTACTTAAATAGATCAACATCATCCTTGGAGTTCAGAGCCCTATCCTGTCTACCAGAGACTGGCTGTGTGAGTTCTACCTTTCCATGCATCAACATTTTAGACCATGCTTTCTACTACTGCACAATAAAACATGTTTCCTACTATACTTCATTCAAGTCTTTAATGGTCTTCCTCTTCCCAATCGCATGTCCTTCCAAGTTAACTATTCATTTCTTCTTTTGGGGTTGTTTCCAATCTTTTGAGCATCGCTGATGGGGTCCCTTGGTTTTTCTCTAGTTAAGCATAGAATTCCTCTTAAATACCAATTCCTAATTTTGTCCTCTTCCTGTCACTTCAGGCATCCAACATAACATGTTCATTTCACACATATGTATTTTATCTGTGTCATTTCCTCGTTGCCTAGTATTCAGCTACTTATCACAATGCAGGTCATCATAAAAATAACACTTCACCAGAGTAGGACAACCATTGCACAAAACCTCACTAGGTTATCTCCTGTTTGACACCCTGCACTTGTCTGGAGCCTTGTTGGGCTAGTTATATACATCCATAGTGTCACCCAATTTGCACATAATAGGTATCAAGCTCCCAGGAAATCTCATGTTAAAATTTAAAATAGCACCCAACAATCATTTTCAGAATTTTACTTCAAAACAGTGGCAGAAAGATCCATGGTAAGTGAAGGGAACCATCACATGATAGGGGCAATACTAGCATGACCAGCGGCGGAGCCAAGATTTTCATCGAGAGGGGGCAAGCAATGGTAGACAAATAATGTTAGTAAGCTTCGCTGCACCCATCATTAACAATGACAATATGTGGTGTACACGCGTGCGTGCACGCGTTTGTGTATATGTTTAATCTTTTTTAAATACAAGGTATAGATTGAATTTAGTTAAGAGAGATTAAAAATAAAATATTTTTCTAAATTAGCACTCTAGAAAACCAAGATAAAACAAACCCATGCAACGGCCTCCTTATGGTGACCCTGAGACCCATTCAGTTCACGTGAAGCCAAACTCTTCCATTTCTGAATTGAAGTGCCCACCTACTTCAAAGTGCTTTTAGAACCACTTCCACTTTGGATCATATTGGACCCAAATACTCTTCAATCAATATGTACAGTTACTACTCCAATCCAATGACATGAGAATTTCTCGAAAAGAATTTCCTCCATCATGTAGAAGTAAACAACTCACATAAGTGTCTCCCTAACCAGTTGTGCTAGAGCTGGGGATGGTGAAGCAATATTTAAATTGGCTAATAGATAGAGATTTTAAAATTTCTAAAACCCAACTGTTGTTTTTTTAATAAGCCAACAATCAAACTACCTGAATTGAACAACAATAAGAAAGTAGATGGCTGAAACAGGTATGACAAGAACTGAGGGTTGCCTACGTTTCACTCTTATCACATAACAATAATCTTTGATCTTTGACTATTTATAATTTGGTTTTCTTTTTGTAAGATTTTATAAGATTCAAGAGCACCAAATATAGTAATGGAAACTGTATATTTTAGAACCTTTTCCAACTTTAAACATATACATTTATTATAATTAAATCCATAAAGATGATAACACCAACCTATGATTTTACATCTCAAGAAAAAAAATTGAATTTTTTGTATTGTGGTCTAATCCAATGTGTACTAACATTAACCTTCATTTTAAACTTGTCAATATTTCAGAAATATATTTATTAATTTATTCAACTCAATAGTTGATAATGATCATGTCAGTGTCATATAATAAGAGATATACACAACAATTTAATTGATCATTAAATAATCCTCTGTGTAAAATAAAATGGTGTTTTTGCTTCTACGTTGGTGGTTGGTTGTTATAGTTTTTTAGAATTAATCATTAGCCTCAACAGGTGGTCAAATGATGTCAGTTGGTAAAATCATTCAGGTGTATAATCTTCAATCTTCCCTGCACGTATCCACTATCATTCCAAACGAGGGGGGCAAGTCTC
The DNA here is from genome assembly GCA_003546025.1 of Camphora micrantha. Lineage (NCBI taxonomy): Eukaryota > Viridiplantae > Streptophyta > Magnoliopsida > Laurales > Lauraceae > Camphora > Camphora micrantha. Next base: position 16,476,525 of record QPKB01000001.1, read on the forward strand.
CCATGTTCTTTCCCATCCCCCCGATCAATGATCTAATTTCCTAGTGTCCATCTCAATTGTAGGGTTCCCCTCCTCGACCCCACTCCTCTGCCCCTGAGCATGACTAATGGTCTGGATAATAGACTAGCCATCTGAGATGCGCAATTCACAACTGCTTTACTTTAATGATACCAGACACGGACATCATATTTTGTGCACATTCTATTAAATGAAGCAATGTTTGGAAATAGCCATGGATTCCACGGCTTACAGAATCCAGAGTGTTCTTTTGGACTCTTTTTTGTCTTTAGGTGTAAACTTTGCAGCATGGAACCCGCTTTCTGTTGGATGCAATGATGGAGGGAAAGTGCAAACATTTTCCATGGAAAACTTTCACTAGTGTGACCCTTCCACCTTGGATTGTGAAATCCTCAAAATATGGATTTACTGCACCAAACATTGATTAGCACATATCCATGGAAAAACTGAACTTTTCCATGGCAATATTGCTGCATAAACATGCTCAAGTAGTCTATTAGGGGTTGCATGCAGAAATAGAGTATATTGCAGACTGAAGATGGGTTAGGATTAAGATAGCAATGCTATATTGCAAAAATAAGAGAACACATAGCAAATCACCAAAAATATGGTTGCACCTATTATAAATGCTATATAGATAATAGAAAGGAAAATGTAAGACCAAAGAGAGGGGACCTTGTCAAGGTACTGCTGAAGTTTCTTGATCTGACCCATGTAGTCTTGATCTTCAACACAAAGTGTCACGCTCTTAGCATCAGAGCCCGGGCCTTCAAACTGAAGCGGCCCAGGATTTCTGTATGTGTCGTCCATTAAATATTTTGCAGCATTTTGGCTCAGCAACCTGCAAATGGAACCCCGACCGTTCAATGACAAAATCAATTGCATGCAGAAAATAAAATCAAGAGAACGAATTAAGGTCAATCAATCAGAAAGATGTGTTTTTTCTTAATAACCATTGAGAAGACTACTTGGTGCTTCGCAGCAGCTGATGATATTTGAGAAAAAGAACTGCCGTTTCCCTTTGGCTCTAAAAGGGGATTTTGGATCATAATTTTGTTAGATTATAAATTACAAATTTAAGGAGAGAATTTTTTACTTTTAATTTATAGTACTAGAGAATCAGTGGTTGATACGTTTTTAAAACACTTTAGGGTTCAAACCATTTTAAGCTCATTTTAACACCAATTATGAGAGTATCACAAGAAATATTTTTTTCACTAACAGTAGAAAGTACGCAAATCATGATAAGATGTTCTTTCATGAAGATTTTCTGTAATATTGAAAAAAAAATTGAAATTGATTTTATATTTATAATGATAAGAATTTAATCACGGTACAATTTATAAATATAAAATGGTCTACACATATAAAATTAAATTAAAGGAAATGATATATCCTAAGATAGATATCGAAGGACAAATGATATATCTCTCTTAGAAAGTATCTCTCTTTTAATTTAATTTTCCTATTTAGTTAAAGTCTAGATTCAATGAACATATGATTGTAAGGAAAGGAAATCTAGTGCAATAAGGAATTACTTTCTTTGGATTCCAAAGAGGCCTATTTAAGGACCACTCATGTATCTTGGAAAGTCACTTCAATAATAATTTCAGAATTTCTTTCCTCTTTGGGTAGAACCATTGAGTAACACATTTGGGCAGATCCTTCCACCAATTTGGCTGCATCAAATACGAAGGGCAGACAAGAGCCCATGGAGCACTGGAAGGTGCCACTGTTGAAACCTAGAGGTTTTAGGTTCAAGTCATGTAATCAATAAAAAAGGAAAAGAAAATAAAATAAATACTAAAGGCACTAGAAAAAACCTAAAGTTTGTTACAGTTTGTTGTGAGGTTACGCTTGACTTCCCGTTTGAGATGCTCTAAGGCACAGATTAAGCTCCATAGCCCGTAGCTTCCCCTGGCCCGGTCCCATATACAGATCTATAGCATGTTGAACCAAGACAAGGAACACCCAAAACCTTTGAAAAATACCTTTCATAAAGAAGGTCGAACCTCTTCGTAACCCCTATCACTTAAAGGCAAATCGAGTTGGAGCATGGGCGATGGACACGGAAATAGAGAAAGCATCTCCAATTTTAGGAGAGCCAGAGTCAGGAGTTTGAGGAGCTGTTTTGGTTTAAGCACTGTTTCATAGAGTGACCACTGAACACATTTTGAGCTTGGAAAACGAGTCGCTCATATCAAAGTAGTTCACCACGAGGCTAGCGGTCTAGCTGGTATGGTGATTTCCCTTTGAGCTCAAGTGTACAAGACAGCAGTGGTCCTACTACTTGTGCTGGAACGATCACTCACCTGAACTTGGAGAGATTCGACTAGTATTTCATTTGCGGGGTGGGGGGGAACCAGCTCCGGGAATGCCGGCTGCTAGCAGAGGCTGCATGGAGGAACTACTCTCGACTGCCGAGCTTCACTGTCTAGTGATAGCGTGTTCAGTGATTACTTTACGATACAAGAACGGGGACAAACTAGCCTTAAGGTCATTTTTGGCATTAGGTATAAACAAACAGGCATTTTATGAGAGAATTAGCTTTTGTCCGGGAGTGCTTCCCGGTGAGGCGAAGCACAACCTATTCTCTAGTCTTTCCCTTCGGTATTTGGTATTAGGGAACCTCTTTATTATATTTCATTTTTCAAACAATACACTATATTTCTCTCTTCCAACAAGCTAGATGGCCCACAGAAGATATGGATGTCAATGGACCTCCAATTACCCAGCCACCCCAAAGGTTACAACCCAAAAATACCCAGGTAAGGACCCTGTTCAGACCCGACTGATAATCAGAACTGGGTCCAATGGTGTCCAAACCTCGAATGTCCAACAATTTAGTAATATATAATTATACAAAATATTTATTAGAATTAAATTTAATAATATTTTATAAAATCAATAACTGATGAAAGTGTGCAGCAGAGATGGTAGTGGCATTTGGTTGCAATATGATTCAAATGAATCAAATCTCAGTCCTTACATACACATCAAATTTTTAACTTTAAATTTTACTTCAAGTTGGGTCCGGAGTCAGGTCCGGATCCATCAGAGCCAGGGCCCTGGTCCAGATGTAGACATTTATTGAAGTCTGGGTCTGGTCTGTCCGATCCTTTTACATCCCTGGAACCATAGGATCTTATAGAGTTGAAATATTCGATTTAGGCAATCTTAACTGAAAGCTGAGACAGCAAGAGAACCAGTCCCTCTATCCCCAGGACTGTCCAAAGTCTATCAGGAAAAAATGAAAGAAATTTGAATATTTTGGGAATTAAAAAGTTCTAAATAAAGTGCAAAGAGGAGTGTGTATGTAGTGTGTAAAACTTTACTGTGGAGTCACTTCCATGTAAATTTGAAAGGTACATTACAGTAACTTCAGATGAGTTCAAACCTTAAATTGAGCTGCTTTGTGCAATAAGGCCAGTACGTGTATGGTAAAAATATGAAAATTTTCTTTTAAGAAAGATATTGATAAAAGAACATATTTGAAGTCATGGAAACAGAAACATACTCATATGTTTTGCCTTTCAAATCAATTGTAGCAGGATGAACAGCAGGTTTTCCAATCGAAGAGGCACCCAGACCACGCGAATGTCGCCATACAGTCATCATTGCCTACGATTATTTTAAAAAATGCAATAATTATTCTTCTCTATTTCATGGCATGTAAATCAAGAAAAAGAAGCTAGAAAAAGTTAAGAGTAAAAAAAACTTAATTTTTCAAGGGAAAAGATGGGTAAGGAAAAAAAACAAGAAAAGGCAAAGCAGTAGAATTTTTATTCTCGTCCAACAGAAAGCCAATTACAATAATATATGATATTTCTACTTATTTGATAATTGCACTAGGAAATAACCACCAGCATTGCATGAAAGACATGAAGTATCACGCACTTTGATATAATGTAAGAAGAAGAACCCACCGTGATTGGAGCTGCACCACAACGCCACTTGTTAACTGGATTTTTCAGGTTGGTTACAGTAGCCATGTAACCATTCAAACCTGCTGCTAGAATGTGATAACAGATGTGACCCAAAACCTGCATGAATTTGATATGATTCATGGTCATTGACATAAATGGATTTGAAGGGAAAGCTGGTGATCTTTTGTAACTGGAAGTTAAGAAGGAAGAGCTGATGCTTGTAAAACATACGTAGGCATAGTCACAATCAAATTTGGATGGTAAAGAACCTCGAGCTTGATAGCCAAAGAAATGGCAGATTGCACTGAATTTCTTTCCTTTATATGTGCCTTCTTTCTGTGAATATCAGTGGATCCTCAAACACGTCAGCATACCAGTTGTTCTGTTACCTTTTTATAGATGTATACCAGAATATTTCGAGGAAAAAAAAAATGTATGATCTGTTGTAAAACTACCATTCTTTTGTTCATTTCCATCTCCACTAGATGTGCTAGGAGTTTCTCTGTCTCAATCTGGAGAAGAAAGCAAGAAACTCAAAGTCACCTCCCAATACAATAAGGACATGAGACTTCTTAAGTACTTCAAGCATGACTAAGTGACTAACTACCCAGGTAAATAGGAAAAAAGTTTTTCTTGTTTTTCAGCACTGATTTTAGAGGTCCAGGAGAACTTGTCTTTGTAGGTAAACAATATATAGCACTGAATTGGCATCCTATTAGATTCAACAAATTCTACATGTCTCACATTTCATGTTTATCTTTCGAAACTTGAAACAAATTATTCAATACATATCAAGGCACACATTAATGAACATAACTGGGAAGTCTTAAAACTTCTAGATCTAAACTTTAGGGTAGCCTTCCTTTTCTATTTCTTTTTTTGGATATTCTGGTTATATTACAAAAATCTATGTTCTTTAAACAAGTTTGTATATACATGTAAGAAGACTATGGGATGAGGTTCCAATAATGTAAATTTGTGCATCTAAGAACTTGAAAGCATCATACTTTTTCACAGCAAGATACATGTCACTGCAAGTTTTACCATGATATTATAGCAGTACGGGTAACATATCTCAATTTATAGTGGTACCTGAGATAGTTGTGCAGAGTCATCTGATTCTGGGTGAAGGAGTAACTGCAGCATAGAAGAACTTGAGAATTGAGATCATAAAACTTCGATAAGAAAGAAAAGCAACACTATTAGCATGCACTCAATCAATATTAACAAAAGAGAAAAATAGAACCTGTCGCTTGATAAAGGGTGGCAGAAATTCAAACAAGGCAGATGCCCATGGTGACAACAGTGCTGAAATGTTATCGATAGAAACACCTTGACCATGTAGACCATGGATTTCCTAAGAAAAGTATAAGACCAAAAATTAAACTGGAGTTCATACTAAAAAAATAGAAAAAAGAAAAGGAGGAATTAACTGAAGCGTAACAACTATGTAATTTGAAAACAGTACACAAAATCAGATCCATTCTGAGCATTCATATACAATACATGTCGGAAGGCAATATATTTTGACCAGGTGAGCTACCTGCAAGAGAGCATACACTTCAGGAATACTTTCTATCAGCCCTTCTGGTAGAAGGATGACCCCATGATATTTATCTGTTCCAAATAGATATAACAAGTTAATAAAGAATAATATTGTTTTTTATAGGCAAGTAAAAATTCATTAAAAGGAAGATTTTATTCATTAAATTACTAAAGATTAAAGAATAAAGTAGGCACAAATGAATAAAAAGAATTCATTCTCAACCTCGTTCCGCCCTGGCTTGGACTGCATCACAAACTTGTTTGGTCAGGTCAAAAAGAGTAAGCTTTGATGCAGCCACTTCCTCCCCAAGGATGGCCTGAGAGATAACATCAAATGAAGTTCTTAGAAAGGTTAGTGCAACCAAAGATTAGCTGCATATCAATATCAAGTAGAAGTTCATTTCAGAAGTAGAAAATCGGCAAACCATATTCGGATGTGACTGAAGTGCACATTCCAGAGCAACATGGGACGCCTTCCGGCCCATCAATCGAATAAAATAATAATACTGAAAGAATAAAAAGATAACATTAGTCTGTAAAATAGTTTACAGAAGAAATCTGTGTATCAAATCCGAAATCTCAAGTTGCAAGATATATGAGGCAAGTTTATGATAAAAGAGAAGGAAGGTTTGGACATAAGAAATACAAAAAAGAAGTAATTGATCTGCAATTTATAGGATCAGGGGATTGTTATTTCTATTTTCAAAACTGCTTTGACATCCAAACGATCTAATAACTGTTGCAAAAACATGAAGAAAATAAAATGGGTCCCCTCTCTAGTATAAAATGTATCCTTTCAACAACAATCATCTGCAATCTCTACCAAGGTAAGCCAAAAAATTTGTTGGCAGATATTTTAAGTATGTGATAGTCATCCCTAAACTCTGTCCCAATCTGAAACTGCCCCACTTCAACCACAAAGTTACATGCATGTCAAAGAAAAGCTAGATATGAAATTTGCAGATTCCTTCAATATTAACCTGCTCATCAATATAGCATTTTTAACTTTGATTACAGTATATTTTATTCCCACCTTTAAGCATTCTGGAACAAACTTAGAAGGGCAAGATGGCCAGCTCATATAAGAATGCAATTACTATATAACTAACTTATTACCTTCTCTGCTGACAGAGCATCAGTGCACACATTGCTAATAAGCTGGGAATTAACCTGAATACAGTTTGAGAAGAAAACAAAACAAGCATCACTGACCATTATGATAGAGTAACTTGATATAATAACAAAACGAGTATATAGAAATCAGTTTCCAGTCTTTGTAAGATGGAAGCATAAAAATTTACACAGGACTTTCAGCCACAGCTTATCTTTAGCTTCCAAATTATAATAGGGGGCAATAACAGAGTCAAGGAAGCACTACAAAATGGTTTGAGTATAAATACAATTGAAGATATATATATGCAAAAGAAAAACAGTAATCTTGTGAACTGCGTTTAACATTTTAAATTTTCCCACAAGACATTGCTTTGATAACCAGTTTACCAGAAACATTTGTTAATATTCATATGAATCAGATGTAGATAAGTGGTCCAGCTACACATTTTGCAGGCCCTTGAACAGATGGCCACAATCATCCAGCTGAGTGAATTATCGCCATCCCAATTGAAGATGGCCCTTCACTTTACCGGTTTACCCTTACACACATGAATTGGCACGCATCCCCAGCATGGTCCTAAAATCGGCCGAGTAAATTTGAACTTGGAAAGTGCCAATTTGAGTCACCCCTGGAGTCACCGACTGGTGTTTTAAATCTCTCAGCCATGGTTGGGTCGAATTGAGTCAAGTCGACTCCAAAAATTTTTATATTTTTTTAAAACACAACTCCTTCAGCTTCGATGCTTCTCTAAGATGGTACTGAGGGATTTGCTCTGTGTGTGTGTGTGTGTGAGAGAGAGAGAGAGAGAGAGAGAGAGAGAGAGAGAGAGAGAGAGAGAGAGAGAGAGAGAGAGTGCTGCCCTCTTCGAAGAGGATTCGAATTCTGCAAATTCTGAAAAAATAGGAAGGAGAGGAATTGCAAATCTGCGATTCCTGCCACTCAAAGCCATCCCACATTACCCTAGGACTCAGCCAAGTCAATTAAGCCCAATTCATCCATGACGGAGTCAGAGTCGACTCAGACTTGGCCGAATTTTAAACGCTAATCCAACCCCACTTATTTTCCAGTGTTGTTAGAAAACAAAAAAAGTGGGAAGCCCTTATGGACATCTTACCCTTTTTAAGAAGTTCAAAACCTTTTTTTTTTTTAAAGATCCAAGCATTTGAAGATCAATGATACTATACATCTGACTGAATGAAATATAAATAGTGCATGACAACTTAAAGTCATTATTAATAAACAACACAAAATAAATATTAAGATTTGTGATCCATAGAACTATGTTTTCTATTTCTTAGTATTAATTTTACTATTTTCATTTTTTTAAATGTTATTCAACCTAGAGTGCCACTTGGATGAGTTGACTTGAACACATACTTGAAATGAGGCTCAAATACTTATATGGTAAAATAACATACTTAATATACATGTGCATATTTTATGAGATATGGTTGCAGCATTGGAAATGTGGGTCCCTGAATATGAATACCATGGAACCAACCAAGGGGTTGAATTTAATTTGGGTTCATGCAGTGGACCCAGACACAAACTAAAGATGGGTCCAAATATTGGACTCAGCCAACTCTTTCAATTCAAGTACTTTGGGTACCCAAGAACCTGTTTTTATTCCTGACTTCTTCTAAAATTTGCTCTCTTTTTTCCCACTACGATCCCTTCAAGAGGTAGATTTTCAACTGCACGGTTCAGATTCATCTTCAAGAGGAAGATCTATGAAACAAAATATGTAATGTGCCCAACCTCTGATAACAAATCAATCCACATCCCCCCACCCCCACCTTTTTTTTTTTTTTTTTTTTTTTTTTTTTGTGTGCTATGAGGACTCAAACTCACTCTCACACACATACCCATATCCCTAACCAGTTGAGCTACAACCGGGGACCACCTATCAATCCACTTGTACATGGATCAAGATGGCTGAATTAATGACATGCCTCTCGGTAGGTAAAGTATCACATCAAAAGGATTGCTCTTATTATAAAACTCAAAACATGATTCCAAAAATTGCACATAAGCCAAAAAAATAGGCAATTGATTGAGTAATAGGATCTATTAGATTAGTTTTTTTTGCTTCATATTCAACCCATGACTGTGTTACTGTTACATCCATTGAATGGTTGAATGGGTGAAAATATGCAATGCTTTTCCTGAGTGAACTACAAGGCTGATGTTAGCACAACATATAAATATATATAATATATATGAGAAATATTCAGATGAAAACCATCCACACAGTTCTTACGTTCAGCCCACCCTATTTTCTGGGTCATTTGGCACAACTATGATCAAGGTACCATCTCCACCTATGATGTTCAGATACGACATGGATACGGTAGGGACACACCATGGACACGGCACGGACTTGGATTTTACACAAAAAAAAAAAGGAAGTAGAGTATCGGATATGATACGACATGATACGTCAACCATTTTGAAGTACCCATGCATCATAGCTCTCCACACACAACCCTTACGGCCAAAAAAAAACAAAAGGAGTTGAATTGCCACAAGCCCAAAATCTGGCACTCGTACAACTGTTACTGTTGAAATGAAATCCAAAGAAATGATGCCTTAATTGCTTGACTAAAAAATGCTCAGGCATTTTTTTCAAGAAAATGCTCCTCTAAGTAGGGCTTAGCTGGATGCACAACAATTAAGGGAGGCTGATGATGGAAAGGTTTGGACATTTATCGAGGAAATCTCCCTTTTCTTTTTCTTTTTTTCATTTTTTTATTGTAACTCAATTTTATCAAAAGCCAACCAGCATAAGAGACATGTACTGAAAAGCATACAAAACAAAAGAAAACCATTTAAATAAAGAAGAAAGGATACAAATAACCCCCAAAGATCCAAACCCAAGGCCCTTAAGAAGAGAACATCTAGACGACTAGATTCGGTTCCCAACTCCATCCTTAAAAAACTCAAGTTGCTAACCAATACACCCAAAATGCCTAGGTGTTACAGGCGAGGCAAACTAACTATTTAACACCCCCCTCAGGAGGGACACCGCCGAACTCAAAGCACATGCCCGCACAAGACGCAGCGTGAGTCCTTTTTGCGCCCGCACAGAAGATGCAGCATGGGACCTTTTTTGCCCTATGTGGATTTGAACCCGGGACTTGTTGGCTCTGATACCATCTCAAGTTGCTAACCAATACGTCCAAAATACCTAAGCATTAAAGGTGTGGCAAACTAACTACTTAACAAGCAAGAGTATAGGCAACCTCATTAGCAGCACACTTAACATGAGAGAAAGAAATACCAAGCTTCAAGGTCAAATCCACCACCTCCTCAAAAACATGAGGTTTTTGTACAATCTAATGATCTTAATTATTGGTTTTAAGTCCTCAAAGTTCAATCACTATACACCATGCAATCTTTTTGTGATAAAATCTAGCAGTGAATAATGTCTAGAACAGTCCATATATATATATATATATATATATATATATATATATATATATATAGATAGATATACAGACATATATGTTAGAATTAAAACCCAGTTTCTTCACTGAAATTGAGTCCACTAGGCGATACAAAGTCATATGACTTGAGTTACACTAAGTCTCAATTTCCTTCTTTTAAAGCTGAAAGCTCTTTTATGAAAATTTTGAAACAAGGAAAACATAACAAAAAGTAAAATTTTAATAATATAACTTGCTCGTAGTTTAACTAGCAAGTGTAAGATAAACTATATAAAGTAATCAAATTGACTTTTGTATTTAACAATAAAAATTAACTAATTGGACATTCTTAATGATATTTGATAAATCCATGGATGTAGCTACTTAGACCATATCATGATGAATGACATGAAAACAAAAAGGGAAAAAAAGGTATTAAATGGAACTTTTAATTTAATTTATGACAAGAAAACAAACAAAAGTCCGGCTTGGCTAATATGAGGTGAGACTTGGTTCAACTCAGCCAACGCAAGGTGAGACTCATTTGTATTGGTTCCCTATCTGTGTATTGCATATCAGACCCAACCAATTAAAGTCTTGAACAAAACATACATATATAAATGTGTGCGCGTTTGTGTGCATGCATGTACATATCAAAAGAAAAAATGTATGTATGTACCTACATGTCTTTATGTACTCTTAATTATTTATAATATCAGAATTCAATTCATATTTTAGATTAGCAAGTTTTCTTCTACCATAATCCAGGTGAAGGTGATAGGAAGAATGGGTAGAGTAACAATGCAAAGCAAACCAGATAAAAAGTGTCATGGTGCAGATTTAAAGAAATTATTCAAAGAGAAAACAGTTACAGAATGTTGTATGAAGAATACCTAGACTAAAACAACATTTCTTTGACAAATGAGTGATTATATTCAATCCATATAAACGTACCTTGCATACTGTATCAAAACCAACATCAGTTTCAATGAACTGATTCTTTAAATCTCCATTTAAACTAACAGGAACTCCTACCACCTGCAGGGCCCAAGTAGCGCATTGAAATAGATGTTAGAAATTAGAATGGCAGCTCCCAACAAGATTTTCTTTTCCTTTGTATTTGATTCTTCTTTCTTCTTCTTCTTTTCTTTCTTTTTTTCAAAGGGGGGCTGCACCATAAAGGAGGCATTCGGTGTTCATAACCAGCGGAGCTACAGCCCGGGACTTTCCCTTTGCATAGTTAACTATAACTTGTTGAAAGTAAGCATATAATTTTTTTTAAAAAAAACTTACTAAAAGAAAATGAGACAATTTGAACAAAGAAAGAGCATGAAGAAAAATTAAAGCATTCTGATCCTCAAATTAAAGCATCCAATCCTCACTGGTAGTTGTACAAGCATAACATAGCTTTACAGAATGAATGGCACCAAAAGATAATTAATATAGGGGGGGGGGGGGGGGGCGCGGCGGGGCGGGCCTTGTGTTAGCCGATTACACGCACCATCACCTATACACATATACTATGGCAGGGCAATATTGTTGTGGCTTATTTTGACAGTTTTTCATGGGACTGAGAAATCCCTCCTTTTGCTAGTACCATTGAAACAGTGAGCCAGGGGTGTTTAGGTCCCTGACAAACAGTCATGTAAGGAAACCAAGAGCTGTAGAACAATGATGAAGAGGTGGCTTCATTGAAACACTTCTACTGAGATAACTTTCTGTTTCCTTAAGTCTCTGTCTACGACTTGGATCTTAAAAGCCTTGGGTTTGCAGTAATTACAGAAGTAGGGGGTTTAGAACAAAAGGTCTCAGTTGTTTTTCAAAAGCACTCTCTGCTTGCATGGACATGCCTAAATGCATATGATTTTTAGAGTGGGGTGAGATGGGTATGCTTGATAGAGGGTAGGCTGAATATGTCTATAATTAGATCGTCATAACCCTTGATTTTAAAGCCTCAGAAAACTCAAAAGGATATGTAAGAACATACTTTTCTACGGTTCAATCCAACATTGGATATTGGTTGGATCCATGGTTCAAAATCGCGGTCACGGTTGCCATTGGGTTGACACCAAGATGTGATATGACGCGGCGGCGCGCGGTCCATCACAGAGAAAACAAATTGCCCCAAAAAAATTCAAGAAAATATTTTAAAATTCAAATTATTGTAAAATGCTAGAAAATAAAGTTTTTTTTATTTAAAAAAGAAAAATATCAATCCCCTTTGGTCATAACATCCTATATCTTTGTCTTATCTGAAATTGTGTAAAGTATGTTCAATATTAAATAGATTTGCATGTATATAATAAAATAAGTTGAAGTATCACAAATTTAATAGAATGCAACCATAATTATGAGCTATCTATTAGTGTTTAATTCAAGAAACTAGTACTCAATCATCAAGTAAGTTGTGAGTTGCTTGGTTTTGCCATGAAGAAATACGTCAAAATCTTGTGATTTGGTTGATTTTTAGTGGAAAGAGTGGTTGGGGGAGCTCAAACAGCCCCTCACCTTGTTGTGGTTGTGTTTGGAAAGAGGAGGGAGAAATAGGGCTTCAACAAAAAAAAAAGTGGGCAAAATATCGGCCGATACATCTGTCCATACCCATTTTTTTATTTTTTTTATAATGGTAAATTTTATTCAAAGAAAGAAGAAACAAAAGAAGAACAACGAACAGGAATAAAAATAACACAAACAAAAGCTAAACATCAAACGAAATGTGAAGCTGAAAAACTCCTTCCCTTGCAAGACCATCTGCCAAGAAATTAGCTTCACGAGGAATATCGATCCACGCCGATATTTTCAAAATATCTTTTGGTAAAATTTTGTATTCCGCAATCTCGGTACCGATATTTGCAAAATATCATCGCAATAGGGACCGATATTGGTTCATATCAGCCTATCTGAACAAGTATCAACTTGGATCACTATCAAATTGTTATGAGTGCTAATTCACAAGGATGGAAGTGTGAGAGGGTTTAGATTGATGGTTGGAGCCTTAGATTGATGGTAGGAGGCTCCAACCTTATGGAAACACAAACCCGGGTTTAGAGCTTATGCCACTTATTTTTTCTTATTTTTTCTTACATGGTTCATCAACTACAAATATGAATGTAACGTTGGTAAGAACCTTATAGCTTGTCTCTCTTTTTTTCTACATGCCTTGTCAATTTCCATAACTTACATTTCATATTTTTATCTTATCATTACAACCACAAGATATTTATTTTCAAATTTTATTAATGTGATTTTATTCCTTTTTTGTTTTCTAAAAATCCATGGAATCTTACTACTAAATTTCAAAGGTTGCGGATTTTTTTTATTTTTATTATGTTTTAATAAATTTTTTCAATTTTTGTATTTTATGATTCTATTTTTAAAATATCTTAAGAAATTTTATCCTCTCTTTTTTCTAAAATTGAATGAAAATCTTTGTTGATGTTATTGATGATGTTGTTGTTGATGCTACTATTGTTGTTAGTTGTTACTATGATTATTATTAATTGCTACTACAATCATTATCATGTTATTTGCAACAAATCATTCCGACGTCTATATCAATATATTAAAATGTATTAAGTATATTTTCATTTAATGCAGGTTTTTATGTTTATATATCTTTTATAATTTGTTTAGTTCTTTGGTATATTGTCTAACTTATCATCATCACCACCACCATCGTTGTTGTTGTTGTCTCCTTTTACTTCTTCAAAAATCCATACATGCTTGTAGTTTTTCTTCTGTTGTGTTTCGTTGTATAATTCTGTTGTTTTATTTTTATAATTTATATTTTTTGACAAAGAAGAGGGTGTCTACCAATCTTTGAAACCTTGACCTCTCTGGATGCTTCTATTATGCAACCAAAGAGACAAAAGGAAAGTTGGCTATGTTTTATATTTTAAAAAAGGTCAAGAAAATTTACGCCTTGAAAATCTAAAAATGAAAATTCTATACCAATCACTCTTTCCATTTCTACCAATGGTAGGTTGGTTTATTTCCATTACTATATTTCATAGAATTCTGCTTAATAGAACTTATCATTGTTCCCATTATTTTTATTGTTGTAATGATAATTTTATTATTATTATTATTCTTACTAATATCATTATATCCTCTGTGCAAATAATCAGAGTCAGTTTTTTGCTAATTATACATCTTTTAAGTCTTCTGTACTTATTGTCTACCATAGTTAAATAATGTTTTTGTTCATCAATAGCTTTTTGGACTTCTACATTCCACCACAAAATTCTGTTACGTATATAACTCCTCCCCATTGGACTCACTGCACAAATCTTAAATAACCATTTTAATACAAAAAACAAACCAACATTTGATCCCACTTCTTTAGAACTCATAGCTTGATCGCAATGTGTTGCCTAAGTAACCTCTTATTGGATGTAGTTAATCTTTTATGTTTTAAGTTTCACCATCTCATTCTTAGACAACCAGTCCCTTTATTGATACCTATCTCGCTCCTAATGAGAACATTCATAATCAATAACTTATGTTGCACTCTAAGCCTCACTTTTTGGATTACTTTGGAATCCTTACAGATTAACAATCTATACATCTTAGTAAAAAGTAGTGACTCACTCGTAAATATAAGTTGTTGTTCTCCCCTCTCTCAGTGTGCATATACTAATTGCAAATCAAAAGACTTGACAAAGTAAAAATGGCTTACTCCTATCTCATTCATTTGCCCAAAAACCATACCCTCCAAGTACCCTATTAGTATTACAACTATCTCCTCCCATATATAACCAGTAAGGTCTCACCCATTCAGTATAATTTCCTCAAGAGTACTTACCCACCCATCAAGCCCCGAAATTTTTCCACTTTCACCCAATCCCTCTTGGGCACGTAAGCACAAACAACATTTAGGTTTTTTTTTTTTTTTTATTTAATGCAATCTTATTATGTTCTTCTACTTGCTCAGTATCCTCTGAATTAATGGATGTTTAAGCTTTGTTAAACTTAATTTTTATTTTTTCTATGAAAGAAGACTTTCCTTAATTCTAAAAAAAAAAAAAAGATATAAAAAGTACCTTTGTTTGACATTTTGATTCAGCAAATGTCTCTGCAAGTTGAGCAGCATCGGTATTGGACGTGACACCTTCAAAAGGAATTATTTAGACGTGAGAAACTCCAAGCTCTATAAATTGACGAGGCCATACTTTTCTATTCTTATCAAATAGCTGCATCTTTACCTCCAATTATAACAAGGGCATCCAACTTCAAAGTTTGACATGTAGTTAAGGCTGCATTTACTTGTTCAGTTGTTCTTATTTGATCTTTTGTTCGCCCTAGCAGGTCATAACCACCTTCACAAGTACAAACATATCAATGCTTAGTCAGCCCCAGTAAGTTATATGCACTATAAAGTTTCAACCCCATCAGTGGGCCCCACAGATCGGGTGGGGCTGAAATTTTAACAGTCCCTGTCCATCTGGGGCCCTTTCAATCCCCCAAACACCTTGGGATCTACTCTCCCAAGTAGGCCCTACAGCTCCCGCTGCACTGACCACGCAGCCATCCTTGATGGCAACTGTCAACCTGTTACTGTAACTATTTGCCACAAATATAAAGATATGATGCCCATTCTAAGGTTTTGACTCATTCAAAAAGAATTAAAGGGTTAGTTTCATAATCATATCAACCTTGCAATGTTATGGATGCAACTACCCATGTGAAAAATGATAAACATGCAGATAGGTAGCATCCATTCGCACGAGAGCAAAACAAATTATGATAATACATGAGAATTTTGAACAAACAGAAATGAAAAATCAATAATAGCAATTCTATATAACTAGTTTAATTCAGCAAACAGCCCCCACATACATACAGAAATCAAAACTAATCACCTTTATTTTTTAAAGGTAAACTAATCACAATTTAAAAGAAATAAAGTAAATAATCCAAAGCTACTACAGAAATGGGGTACAGATCTAATAGTTACCTTGGTTTTTATAAGTAGAAAGAACATCATCTGTTATTTCCAGAGTCTTTTGTGCATTAGGGCTTTTGAACAAGGAACAAAGGAGCTGATAGAGATACTTAGAGATGGAGGGTGCGGAGGAGGCTGATGACAGATCATCCACAAAATCAGTGTAGACGTTACATTATGACAGGAAATATGCAGAAACAATATGTTATATTGAACAATAGCTGCAACAAATCTCAGCATCATGGAAAACAAGAGACATTTGAATGGTACAAAAAAATATGGAAAATAAGAAATGAGGAACAACATTTATAGAGGGAATAATGGAATTATGGAAGACAAGGGAGGATATCCAGGTTAGGAATGAGAAGTGCAATGAAATTGCAGAGCAAACATAAAATAAGTTCCAACCCTTTAAAAATGTAAAATAATTTCTTTTACAAATCTTTAATAGATAAGTGAACAAGGTTTAAAACAAGCTGAAATTTCCAAAATCATTTGCTAACAACTTAAACATATATATACAAATAAAATCTTACCAACAAATCCGAGCAAAGTACTCTTTGGATTGTGGGTTTTAAGAGCACTGTGAAGACCCCAAATGACATTATGACCTCCTGGAGATTGTCTCCCGCAGAACACCACTCCCACCCTTCAATAAATTGTTTGATAATGCAAGTTTACAGTCAATTACTGCTTAGCACTTTGAAACAAATAAGTGTCTCATTCATCACAAACAGACTTATCACATGTTAAACAAATACACAAGGAACCTAGCAAGTTTAGCTATATGGAACAGAAAAAAGAAGAAAAAAAATCCCGATTTATTAAGGATAACACTAAGCCATGTCCGTTGGTTTATCTGTAATCATCATTAGCAGCATTACTATGGAAGTATATCTGGAAAAAGAATAATTTACATGCATGGTAAGGCAAGCAATCCGAATCATCTACATGCATGTTAAAGCAGGAAATCTTCAATAAGTGAAAAAAGTCCTTGAAAAGTCCTTATGAGTAGATTGCAATGGCAAAGAGATATATCCCATCCAAAGTTGTATATGAGATAAGTTGATTGCATAATGCAGTTGCCGCTTATTTCAATATTTTCGATCCTTTAAATCCCCCCCTTCAGCTTCTGAAGGCCGTCTCTTTTTATCCATACAATGGATTTCTTAATATTACATACCGTTGGAAAGATCTTCTTGACAGAATTCAAATAATATAAAGATTTTTCCCATTTAAAGTTATTTTCATGAGCCAAAAGCTCAGTTCACTCAGCAAATGCTCTCTACAAAAAGTATTGGGTTTTTTTATGGTCTACAAAAATGTTAAAGGTGAACAATGTGTCAACAAAGTAATGGATCAACCTCATAAACATTCTGATTTCTTATACTGAAGATGACTCAAAATCCACTTTCCATAAGTCGATGCTTGTCTTGATTTTTGCATAGGAATTGCCTGAACTATAGTTCCACTGCAGCTCGCAGCTCTAGAACTTCCCATTTTTTAAATGAATACCATGTCTGCAGTCGAGAACAGTCTCTCTCATCTACATTAGAATGGATGATATGCTAATGAGCATTTTTTTCTGGCTTGGGAGGACTCTAAGTCGCCCCCAAAAGGGAGTATTTACTGTTCCTAACCAGATGAGTTACAACCCAGAGCGTACGCTAATCAGTAGTTTATTTATAGAAGAAAACATAAGAAATGGGAGATTAGCAAAGCAATAGGGAATAGTGAAAAATAATTAATTCTGGTTGTCAGCCACAGGAGAATCCAAGTACTGCACCGGACTATTAATGATCTCCAAAATCTCTTGAATAGTATGTAAAACACTTTCTCCAAAGGGAGTGGAAGTACAAGAAGAAATAAATGGGACCAGAATTAAAAACAACTCCAAACAAGTGTGCTCAAGCATGAAATTAAAATAGTATTTCAACCATACTAAAGCAGAAAGCTTGCCCTTTAAATGCATAAATTTTCAAGTTGGTATTTTATACAAATTCTTTTTTAAGGGAAAAAAAAAAAAACAAGGATATACCTGAATGGTGGATGCTCTGTGATGATTTGAGCATCAGGGACCTGAGCAGTTGCCCTCAAAAAGTGAGCCAGAGGCTGACCATATGTGTGGGGAAAGGACCGGCTGATTGTGTTGGCACCAGCTGGATCAACAGTAGCCGTGGCATCACCAAACTCTACCCTTACTGTGGTTCCCTGCGCATAATTTACAAGAAATTGAATGAACATGCAAATTGGTATAGACAGAAAACTAACTGCATCACAAGCCATTTAAGAATGTTAAACGGTAATTAACAAAATGCTCAACTCAAAATGAAACACACAAACCTCAATAAACCATGGGAAATCAAGCCATGAAACATCTTTTTCATGCAGTGAGATAACATATTCATAACCCAAAGGAAAAAACTCTATGAGTTCTCCTAATTCAGAAGCGCCCTTTCGCCAGGGCCATGCAGGGATACACCTCCAAAGATTTTTTTTTTTTTTCCAATTTTATTGCTCTCAGTTTACTGAATTGTTTCTGAACCTATAAGATAGTACGCTAATTGTCCTAGTTAAATTAAGGCGGGGAAGAGTGCAGATAATGGAATTCCAGCTAATGAGTGGATTCTATCTCGCCGCAATTCTACACCCAACAATTCATGGGAAAACAAATACAGAGTAATAAAGGTTACCTTAAAAGTCAAAACTTTCTGATTCATTTCGAGACATAAACAAATAACGAAAGACAAAAGAGGCATGGGTACCTTTTCAAATCCCAAATGAATGAAAATGCACATCAAAAAGCACTAAAAAAAGTATTCAAACATAGTCATTCTGACTCTGCACTCAATCTTTCATATCCAAACCTTTTCCTTTTTGCAAAGAGAAAAAAAAGCCAGTTCCAGCCAGCAGAACACCCCAAACAATGGAATTCAAACCTTTATGCAAGGCTAACTTCTTTTGAGGAAATTACAATCAGCCACCCTAACCTAATAAACAAAACAGTATCTCAAATATAGCACTGCTAGACTACAGAATGGAAGGTGCTCATTATTCCAACCTTGAGGTTGTTGATTCAACTGTTCAATTCATGTTGCTAGATAAAATGATCATCATCATCATCATCATCATCATACCTTTCACCTATCCAACATTAGTGTACAAAGTGATCTCTCTCCAAGTTTGAGTTCATCACCACCATTATATTACTATACATCATAGGAGAAAAAGGAAGGAGAAGAGAACTCGATCTGGAAGGAGAAAAAAAAGCACCACCAACATGAAGATTTCCATGAAAATGAAAATCTGCAGATTTGCATGCAGAGGGAAAACAGAGTTCTATAGAGTAGAGAGAGAGAGAGAGACCTGAAGACAGGGAGGAAGCAGGGGCTGGTAGAGAGTGCGTTTTTTCTGGAGATTTGAGAGCTCTCTTGGAACGCCGTAATCGGAATCCATGGATTTTGTGTTTTTCTCGGTTGTCTCTGTTTCTGTTTCTCTTTCTCTTTCTATTTCTGTTTCTCTGTCTGTGTTTGTGTTTGCGTTTGCAGAGGGAATGGTAGTTGCCTTCGTTTTCTTTGAAAAGTGAAGGCGATAATACCAAAACGCATGGTTTAAGCTACTAGAAGAATCGCCTTGGAAGTCTACAGTATTACGGAAAAGTCATCCGTATGAGTGCTATGACCGAACTACCCCTCGACACCTAGAAAGTGCATAGGGTTGGTGGAATGGGGAACCAGCCAGTTTTAATCGAGGAGACCATTGAGACCCAAGCCTACCAAAAAAAGACAAAAACCATGAGCAAAAACAGCGGATGGAACTATAACCAAAGACCTAATTATTGTAACATGAACCATTCAAAATAAGTATGAGATTTCGTCAAATTTTAGGTCAATTTGAGTTTGTTCCACTCTTTGGCTTGAATTTTTTATGAAAAATGTGATAATAGATGTGTGAAAAATTGTGTTGATAGCATTTTTTTTTTTTATCAAACAATCAATATAATGGTTGATAAATTTTCATTTAGTGTAAAATTTAAGGATATCTCACATTTATATATATATATATATATATATTGAGAGAGGGAGTTCATTTCGAACGATTTCATATTTCTATAATTGGGCCCGACTATAGCATTCGACTAACTGAAACTCAAAATTTCTCTATGTAAAAGCCTGAGATTCGGATTCCACTAATGGGGGGGGCTAGATTCACATGGGCATATAAGAGTTGCACCTTATCGTAAGGGTTATGAATAGGCATGGCGTTGTATGGGTTCAGCAATGGGAACATGTATGATGGGTTTGTAGGTTCTACTCTTGTTGGATTTAAGAGCAAAATAGGGTTTTGCCTGCCACATATATGGCATATTTATGTATTTATATTACTTAAAATTGTATATAAAGGATAAAAAACATTTTTCCTAAGATAATAAAGAATAAGACGAGTGTGATTATGATGATAATAACTCAATTATCATTTTCATCACCACCATCATAACCTTGCATACATGGATCTAACGGAGGACATGACCCTAAACAGATTTGATTGGCGTCGTCAAATTCATATAGCCGACCCTACCTAGTGAGAAAATACATTGTTTTATTTGGTTTGATTTGGTTTGGTATCACCACCATTATTAATAAGAAGGTAATAAAGATGATGGTGGTAGTGGTGGTGGTGATGATAATTGAGTGATTATCGATGCCTGAAGCCATTGGCCTGTTTTATCAATGTGAAGACCTTGCAGATCAACAGTCTTAATTAAAATGCATGAGCCTGAAATTCAACTTGGGCTTTTCTTTGCAAGATTTTCCCTCTTGCAAGCGTATCTGGACCGGACTGCAATGACACCCCGTACTGAGTACGGAGGAGGACCGATCTCCCTAGTCGTCCTTTTGGGGCTGTGAATGGTGAATGGTCAAAAGGGTCAAAAAAGTCATTTTCATAGTTGATACAGGGTAATAGGGTAACTTCAAAATTGCCGAAAGGGCTCACCGCACCAAATCCTCCCGGCGGATTCACCAAACTCGGTTCCACCTAACCAGAGAAAAGCGACCCACCTACGGAGTGCACGTGCCATGCACGTGGGTTCTTTGTAGTTTGATGCTAATGTTTCTCATTAATTCAGCAAAAGATAGAAGGTGTATCTCAAAATCAATGTCAAAACTATAGTCTCAAAATCAATGTCTAAACTATGGGAGATATTTTTTAGAATATTCTCATGGAAGATTCCTATGCTTATTTCAATTATATATTTACATGCAAATAGTGAGATTAGTCCATGATATGTAAACCCAGCAATAATTTAGAAGTCTCCATAAATTAAAGACGCTCACCTAGATAATTGTATGTGGAAATAAAGAAAAAAACTTTTCTACATTTATATTATTTTGTTTTCAGATGCGTAATGACACGTAAAGCCATTTGGCATTATTTCTCCCTAAAAAATTTTTAATTCTAAGAATGGGTTGTGCCAATTATAAAAAATAAAAAAAAAAACCTTATTTGGCAATAATTTGTGTGAATTGTTTTCATCCACCGTTTCTCTTACATAAATATCTCATTTTCAAAATATAAAAAAAGCAATCACAAAGTTAGAAGAAAGAGAGAAGTAGAGAATTAACAACAATAAGAAATAATAATTGATATCTTTCAAGTAGAGATATTTGTGTGGTACCCTTATCTATGGACATTGTGAACAAAAACACACCATCCATCTAAAATCATCCATGAAAACTCTGAACTCACAGAACAAGCTCCACATATGGAGGGGAAAAAATAGAGATGAGAGAGAGCTACTATAAGGATCTGTGCAAGAGAGAGAGAGAGAGAGAAAGGAAGACAAAAGACAAGGAGAGAGGAGGAGACAGGAGATTGGAGAGAAAGGGACAAAGGGAAAAGTTGAATCCTATTTTCCACTTCCAACAAATTGAGGAGGAGGAAAAAAATGATTAGTAATCATTTTAAATTTTCTCTTGCAGAGGGATCGAGGGGACTTTTCTGAGATTTTTTTTACTCGAAAGGCTACCAAACGTATTTCATTCATTCTTATCGGATGATAATGGAAAATGCTTTTGAAATGAATGGCTATCAAACATATTTCATTCATTCTTATCGGATGATAATGGAAAATGCTTTTGAAATGAATAACTATCAAACTTATTCCATTCATTCTTATTGGATGATAATGGAAAATGCTTTTAAAATGAATGCTACCAACCAGACCCTTCATTTTCATGTCTTCCTTATGGTATCATACTCTCTAATGTATCATCAACATTTGAATCTCATGTAAAATCGCTTAGTTAGTCAAAAGCATAATTGAATTGATGTAAATAACTTATTGCTAGTCCTTTTTTACGGAAAAGAAGTCATTATTGATAGTGTATATGAGACTCGATTATAAATAGAGTCGTATGGAGCATTTTACTCAATAAGTCAACTGTCAATCTGATGCTAACCAAAGCAATTTGTTGTTAGTAAATTCAACATGATTCAAATTACAGGCCCTTTGGACTTAAGATTATAAGCCCCATAAGTGCTATGCAAACAATGATTAAAATATAAAGTCTGATGAAAGGAAGAGATCTCAAACAATTAAATGCCCACACCTATTGAGATTAAATTTTAACCATTGCATTATATAAAAAAAAAAATGGTTGAGAAATAGTTTCACAAAAGAATGTGGTTACAACTAGTCAGCCAGTAAGTTGATGAATAAAACAATACTTGCAGGCTATAAAACTGACAAATTAAAGTTAAATATTCAAGGGTGAGCATTCTACAAATTAATTAAATGAAATGAGGTTGGCAATCTACAACCTAATCCACACTTGCATATAACTATGACAAATTGTGGATGGATAAGCAAAGTGAAAAGAAGTGTTATTTCATTTAACATAAACAAGATAATCAGATAGTTTTTCAAATTTGGAAATGGGCAAGGACAATTTTGAAATAAGTTAGAATGAACAACTTGGAGAAAGTATTATCATTTTGAAAGTAATTATTATAGATTCAAAGGCATGGGTTAATTTTGCACCCATTTACAGATGTAAATGTTACACATGTGCAACACTTACACATGTCAATGTTCGCATGTGCTTCTTTATTTATGTAAATGTTTTTGCATGAGTACATTTTGATGTGTAAATGACGCTCTTTCGTGTTGAAATATCACACATAACACCCCAATAAAATAATTTATAAAAGATGTGTGCACTATAGTGCATTCACCTCCCGTGTAGGCAAGTTTGCAGTAATATGTTTACCTCCTCTTCATCCATGCATTAATTCAAGTTGACTATCTTATTTGCACGGAATTGGATACATGGGAATTCATTATGAAATATGCCTCTTTATTTACATGGAATTTGAATATTTAGAACTTTATTTCAAATGTGCCTTTTTGTTTATATAGAAATGGAATATATAGAATAATAAAAAACCATAGTCAAATGGGCGTATTTGTTTGAATGGAATTGGACTTCATGGGAATTTATCGAAGGAATGGGACATGCGGGGTTATTGCTTTGGTGCAATAGTAGAAGTCTCGAGTGTCATTGATAACACAAGTTTGAAACCTGCGATGAACCACTTTGTGCAAGGTAGCGTCCTTGGTGGGGCTTCGTCTTGTCCCAGCTTGACCTTCGAGGTAGCAGGCTTTTCAAAGTAGCGGGCTTTTCATATCAACCCTTTGGGTTTTAAGACAAGAAAAAAATGCATTTGTTATGGTAGGCTTGACGAGAGTTAGGTCCTCTCATCGAAGGGTCAGATTGACATGTATCATGTAGTTTAATTCTTTTAAGGGCTTGTCCATTTGTCAATATTAATAAGAACTAGTGGAACAGGCCCGCATCACGATAAAATATAATTAATATTTTAAATATTTTTTAAATAAATAATTAAATGAATTAAAAATGAACATCAAACCAAATACTTAATGTAGATGGGTGAATAAAATGGCAAATGAAACACCCATCTTCGTTTCAACCTAGCACACCCATTCACAAAAAAGAAAAATCATTACCTCATAATAAAGAAATATCTAGGGATGCAAATTAGAAAGAATTAAATTTGAGTTTCCTAAAAATTATGAAAGAACCCTTCTCATTTAAATTTGAATAGATTTTCTTAAAAGGATCTGCATGAGTAATGTTATGTAGCATGACCACAAGAAAGAAATAAAGCGCCGAGTGTCACATCCTTGCGAAGAGGGTAGTTGCTTTTATATATATATGAAAAATATTTACGTGCAACATGGTGAGGGACAAAATAGTAGGGTTGACTTTATAATACATCCGAACTATTAACACACATGGAACCCCCTTAAGTACACTAGACCCATCGAATTTTCACATATCCAAATGGATTCGACCGTTGGATCGATGGTCAATTTTTTTTCTTTAATATAAAGTCATTAAATTTGTGGGCTATGGATGAAGGGGTCAGAGGCATGTGATTGACTCCAAATTTGATATATGGTCTCATCCAAGTTGTCTCTTCCATCCCCCATGAGTCCCATGATCAGAGCGTCCTTAGGTGGGCCCCATTAAATTTGTCCCTCACCATATGATGCATATATATATATATATATATATATATAAATATATATATATAATTTCAAGCTCATTACTCAGTTGACACCTTTGAAATCAAAATTCTAGTGCCTTAGCTAATTCATGATGTGGTGAACCACATGTGTGTATGAGAGTTTTAGTATTTTTAAGGCAAAAAAATAAAAAGAGAAAGAAAGAAAGCAAATAAGAAATTGATATCGTTTCTTCTAAACCTCAGTTATCATAATTTCTTAAAAAATTAGTTCCTTGTTGAACAAAAGCTCGTGAGTCCCTTGTCAAATATAGGGTTAAAGTATGGAAAAACTTGCTTTATAATATTCTTAAAAATGCATATATTCAATATTAGAATTCCGTGACACTCTAGATTCCTTTTTCCATATGGATGGATAGGTTTGATATTGGCGAAAATATGCTGATCCACTTCCATTAAAAGTTAAATGAGTGGAACTCCACAATGGAGCCACCTTGCAACTCAAAACAAATGCTTGCCTCACTTAAGAGATTTTTCTACGTTTTCATCTCATATCAAAGTAAAATTGGGGGACATATCATGGACTATGAGGACATTCGTTTTCAGCCGTCTGAGTTTTCAATAGGTGGTCGCCACTCATTTTAATTAAGAAATCCTTTGTTAGAGAGTCAAGAGGATCCTACCCCTTGTGTGTTCGGGTGAGTCCTGGCTTAGCCCTTTCCACCCAACCGAGCCAAGCAGTGGCCCAACATGGACCGTTTGCATTCAACCCTTCCAGAACCTTCCTTCCACCAAATAAAAAACCCTGACCCCTCACCCAAGCAACATCCTGTGTAGGGGTTTTAGAGAGGGTTTTGCGCCTCAAACGTTTTTCAGCTCTTCTCTGTGCTTTTCCTTCTCCTTCTTCAGCCGTAGCCGACTGCAATGGCGATTGGGTCTCTCCTCCTTTCCAGGCTCTCAAGGTCTAAGGCAGTAGGTTCTGTTGTCTCTTCTTCCTTTGCCCAGGTTTGCTATTCTCCTTCAAAGAGCTTCTCTTACACCCACTCTTCATTGTTTTCTTCTGTTTTGCCTGTTTCCTTTTGATTTTGAAGCATTGGAATAGATGGGTGACTTTTTTCTGCCCTGGGTTTTACTTTCCATCTTATCAGGCTTCGACCCATTTGAAAGGATCCCATGGTTCTAGTGCATCTCTCTTCTCAAGCAGATGGGCAGTTGGACCAAGAGCCTTCAGGTATTGATGATTTTTCTTTGATGGGTGTTTGTATTTCACCTTTTCTTTATCGTTTGGTACCTGAGAAGTTTTTTTTTTCCTTTTCCCAAATCAGCTCAAGGCCAGCTGGAGGTGAGGTTATAGGGATTGATTTGGGTACTACTAATTCCTGTGTATCAGTCATGGAGGGAAAGGTATGTTTCATTCAAGATTTTCCTCCCGTCAGTTGTTACGTTTAATATGTACTTGTATCCCATCTATGTTTTTGGATTGATAATGGGAGTTTCTATGAAAACACTTCATCTATAAACACGGTTTAAAACCTTGGTTTAAGACACCAAGCGGCCAAAGTCTGTACTTTTTGGAGGATTTATATTTGGGCTTATTTATCAGTTTGTTTCATAAAAGAAAACTATAGAAAAAGGTTCTGCAAACAACAAACTACAAATCCTTTTTCATTGATTTCTAGGGAGAAAAGGTTAAAAAGTTAAAAGTTTTTTTTTTCTCAATTATATACTGTGGTAAGATGTGGGAGGCTTTTTGGGTCTTTTGGTACTGATTTTGAAGGATCATAATCACATTTTGTGGAAGATTTAAGCATTTAAATATCGGAGGTACTGTTCATTCTTTTCATTAAAAAAAAAAAAGGTCATATTACTCCCTAAATCCATTTTTAATTTTTGAAAGAGTTTTATGATTTTAAGTTCAAAGGGCATCATTATTTATTTTTTAGGAAAAAAATTATTATAATTTAAGGCTTCTTGGATGGGGCTCTACTGTGCGGTTCGCATCCAATTGGCCAAGTCCAAGTCGACTTGGCCATGTGGACTCTGCTTTAGGTCCACATTTGGATCCAAGTACGAGGAGCCCTAATGCCGTCCTGGTATGGGACCAACAATGGACCAGCCCGTCTAAGTCGACCCATTTCAAATTCACAATTCACGAAACATATGGTTTCTTGGGATCCTAGAGAATACCTTGTCATTTTGGAATCCACCCTAGAATACTCCCTAACAAATGACTCTTTAGGTTTCGAGCTAATGTCACATGAAGTTGGTAATGGTCAAGGCTGAAATCTTGTAGTGATGTGTGGTGCAATTTTGTTTTGGTTGATTTTTAAAACCATGGTTCTGCATGTTAGACACATTTAGAATTTGCATTTTGTGAGGAATTTCTTAAAATCTATCCAATAAGACTATTAATTACATGGAACTAAAATTTCTTCTTTCTCTTTCACTGACATAGTAGCATAAGAAACAAAGTGTTGAATGCCATTATGCATTTTTTAATAGTTTCAGCTTCCATTGAAAATTAGAAGAGATGGAATTGAAGGAGAAGTGGGGGGATGAGATATTGAGAATAGAATATTTTTTAGATGGATATATTTGAAACTTCCCATCAGAATTTTTAACAGTCAAGAATGCTATCATCTTTAAACTTAAAAAAAATCCATGAATAAGGCTAATGTAGAAGTGATTTAAAGGTTGATGGAAAGAGAAAAGAGGAGGGAGGAAGAGAGGAGAGGAGGAAGTGGAGAGAGGAAAGATGAGAGAACAATAATAGAATCATTTTGGACAATATAAGGTTATGATTTTATAATTATGAAAAAAAATCAACAGTGAGCTTGTAAATTAAGATGTTGTGAAAATGGGTTTTAACAAGCCTTTGATCAATTTCTATTGGAAATCATCTTGCCTGTGTAGTATATGATTTTCAATGAAAATTGATAATCAAAATGCGATTTAAGGCATGTAAAATGATTTGATGCAGACAATTTAGCACACGACAAATTGTTTTTATTCTGATGAGGGGAATAAAGGCCTCATTAGCCTTTGGTTGAAATGAAATGCTTTGTTGTTGTAAATCTTCTGCAAATTCATTAGTGAAATTGAGAAATATGAGGGTCCTACTAATCTTTAATTTGAAGAGTGCCTACATACTTTAGCAACAATAGTCGGTTGAAAGGGAGAACTATGAGTACCCTAGTGTCCACAGGCTCTAAACACAATGGCTGAAGCTGAGTAATCTTACTCTCGCGCTTGGATATAGGGCCTTATTTTCATTGTATTCATTGTTGCAGAACCCCAAGGTGATTGAGAATGCTGAAGGTGCGAGGACTACACCATCTGTTGTAGCATTCAACCAGAAGGGAGAGCTCTTGGTGGGCACTCCTGCCAAGCGCCAAGCAGTGACAAACCCTACAAACACTTTGTTTGGAACCAAGCGCCTGATTGGAAGAAGATTTGATGACTCCCAAACACAGAAAGAAATGAAGATGGTTCCTTACAAAATTGTCAAGGCTCCCAATGGAGATGCGTGGGTGGAGATGAATGGACAACAATATTCTCCAAGCCAGATTGGAGCTTTTGTCCTCACCAAGATGAAGGAGACTGCAGAATCTTATCTTGGCAAGACTGTGTCAAAGGCTGTAATCACTGTTCCAGCCTATTTCAATGATGCTCAGCGACAAGCAACAAAGGATGCTGGTAGAATTGCTGGGCTGGATGTTCTTAGAATCATCAATGAGCCAACTGCAGCTGCACTTTCTTATGGGATGAACAACAAAGAGGGTATAATTGCTGTTTTCGATTTAGGTGGTGGCACCTTTGATGTCTCCATCCTTGAGATTTCTAATGGTGTTTTTGAGGTTTGTCCTATACCTATTCATATTCCTTTGCTCTATGTTTCTGTTGCTTTACTTTAAGATTGATGTGGTTCAACTTGTTTAGGTGAAAGCCACCAATGGAGATACCTTTTTGGGTGGTGAGGACTTTGACAGCGCCTTGCTTGATTACCTTGTAAATGAGTTCAAGAGGACCGACAAAATTGATCTGTCCAAAGATAAACTGGCCCTTCAGAGGTTGAGGGAAGCTGCAGAGAAGGCAAAGGTGGAACTCTCCTCCACCAACCAGACAGAAATAAATCTTCCTTTCATAACGGCCGATGCATCCGGTGCCAAACACTTCAACATCACTCTAACCCGTTCAAAGCTAGAGACATTGGTAAACCACCTGATAGAGAGAACCAGAATTCCTTGCAAGAACTGTCTGAAAGATGCCGGGATCTCAGTAAAAGAAGTTGATGAAGTACTTTTGGTTGGTGGGATGACAAGGGTTCCCAAAGTTCAAGAGATTGTTTCAGAGATATTTGGGAAGGTTCCAAGCAAGGGGGTCAACCCCGATGAAGCAGTGGCAATGGGAGCTGCCATTCAAGGTGGCATTCTTAAGGGTGACGTGAAGGAGCTTCTTTTGCTTGATGTCACACCGCTCTCTCTTGGTATTGAAACTCTAGGAGGGATTTTCACAAGACTCATCAACCGTAACACAACCATCCCAACTAAAAAGAGCCAAGTCTTCTCCACTGCAGCCGATAATCAGACCCAAGTTGGGGTTCGTGTTTTGCAGGGTGAGCGGGAAATGGCTTCCAATAATAAGCTTTTAGGAGAATTTGAGCTCACTGGTATTCCTCCTGCCCCTAGAGGCATGCCTCAGATTGAGGTAACGTTTGACATAGATGCCAACGGAATTGTCACTGTTTCTGCCAAGGATAAGGCTACAAGCAAAGAACAGGCTATTACAATCAAATCGTCAGGTGGGCTTTCTGAGGATGAGATTGAGAAGATGGTGAAAGAGGGTGAGCTCCATGCACAGAAGGATCAAGAGAGAAAGGCATTGATTGATATCAGAAACACTGCAGATACTACCATTTACAGCATTGAAAAGAGTCTGAACGAATACAGGCAGAAAATCCCAGCTGAAGTTGCTACTGAAATCGAGTCTGCTGTTGCTGATCTGAGGTCAGCAATGACGGGGGAGGACGTCGAGGCAATTAAGGTGAAGCTGGATGCAGCAAATAAGGCAGTGTCAAAGATAGGGCAGCATATGCAAGGAGGTGGTGGTTCTGGGTCTCAAGGTGGAGACCAAGCCCCTGAAGCTGAGTACACAGAAGCTAAGATGCAGTAAGCTGTTCTTCTATTTATTCACAAAAGTAGAGTACGTCTGCACTATTTTTACCCTTACGAGGGTCGATATAGACTTTGAACATGGAGTTTGTAACAGTAGGTAAATGCGGTCCATTTTTATAAGTGCTGATGATAGCTTTATTAGCCATTTTTGTCTTGATGGTGAAAGCCTTTTGGACAAATTTTTTGGAATTAAACATTAGTTGCTGTTGCTTCATCTTCTGGTTTCTAACTTCTGTTATCTTTGTTGTTCATATATTCAATCTTAAACATATCTTGGTGCTTGTGGCTTAAGATTGACAAAGTCAATATTTTATTAGAAATTTAGAATAGAAATGATATGGAAAGTGGGGAAATTGATAATTTTTTTTTTTTTTTATCAATGATCCCTCAAGAGTATGTAATGTTGATGGGTTAATTAACTTACCAGCAGATGTGTGAAAACATGACAGATATCCTGTGTGGCTAGCCAAGAAAATGAACCATCGGTTCCACCAGATTGCATGATGAATGCTTCTTGATCAGCAAGATTCACAACCTTGCTTCAGTTGTATGCTGCCTACTCATGATGGTCCTTCCCACTAGATGAATGCTTCTTACCATCTGGGTGGTCATGCAATCTTGACTGCTTAGACTGCTTGGTTTGCATATCAAATTTGGACATGAGATTGTTGGACGTTTTCTGTTGCTCATTTTTTTTTTCTTTTTCTCAAACCTTGTTTTCTTTCCCCTTTTACCGGATTTCTGAGCATTCTGAACTTGCTCGTCTGTGAATTTATGACATGGTTTGGCTGCAACCAAGCTCTCCATTTACAGTCTGGGGATAGTTGAGTACAGGACGAACATATTGGTTCAAACAGAAGATGAGAGCCCGCAGCACACACTTGGAAGGTGCTCAACTGCACATCCACACTGGAGAATCCCTCTTCAACTGCAAGGGATGTGACACTGGTACTGCTTGATTAAAAAAAAAAAAAAAAAAATGATACATCTGTTTGTTTCATAACCTCTTTTCACAATTTGAATACTTTTTTCATTTAGATTAGGGAACGATAAAATGCATCCATTCCCATGATAAACAAAACCCAATCATATCTATCCTTCCCGCAAAATCATACAACTTATTGAAGCCCATAGATCGGCCCAGAATCACATCAGCAAATTTGTGCCATGGAACTGTGTTGTTAGTATGATCATTAAGCTTTACAGTATCAACAATTGCCTTGTTCTTCCTCCCTACAAGTTCTTTTTTTTTTTTTTTTTTGGTTTAATGGATCGTGTCAAGAATTCTCTCTGACCATGCTCTTCTGCAACAAATAGATTTATGATCTGTATCAAAGTGCACGTTGGAAAGTACTTACTGTAGGAGTGCATTCAATCCAAGGTTAACAACATTATCATGGTCATCTTTACTTTATCCCCGTCGATTTGGTCTGCCTGGTGTGTTCTACTTCTTCTAATTTAAGGTACGATCATATATCAACAACTGATAGCAATAAGCCAGTAACTGTAACTTATTGTTTTTGGTAAATCAGAAATATCATTAAAAAGTACCAACACAAAAAACAAGGAAGACTACATTATAATATATTAAGCTAGAGGTTTTTTTAAATAATTTTGACTGTATATTTAAATTTTGACCAACAGTTATTTTCAGTTTTCATAAGTGTTTTCTCCCCCACTTTCCCCACTTCCACTTCCCTTTATGCCCATCTACTCTCCTTTCAACAAACATGCAACTCACTTACCTACGGAGATTCTACACAATGCATTCCCTATTCTCTTATGAGCCACTAATTTCAACTCTCATTCTACCTTTATTTTGCTCCTTTAGTTTCCTAGATTACATAGATGACAAAGAGGAGGAAGTTTATGGATGGAGGAAGTAGGAGATGAATCATTCGCTTTTTCATATATTTAAATTTCATCTTCCACATATGGTAGTCACTTGTTTTTGCTTCTGATCTTTACTCCATCTTTTAAAATGTTTGATATTTAGTTTCCTAAGTATTGAAGATTTTTATAGTTATGTTCATTCCCAACTTATTAGTCATTTATTTTTTTATAGATTAATTGATGTTTAACTTTTTTACGTAATGATGTTTAAATTTATCGATATTTAATTTATAATATAGATTCATTTTATGGTTATTTAATCTTCATTTAGTGGGCAAACCTGTGCTTAGCACGGGTTTTTTGTGCTAGTCAGGGATTAAGCGAAGAAACAAAATACCCAAAACCTACAGTATAAGTACTTTTGGCTAAGCGGTCAGGACCACAATTCCTCTCTCTTCCGGAACTAGAAGTCTCGGTATCGAATCCGGTTCCCCTTTTTCAAGAATTGAAGATTGAGTCCCTAATGCTACCACCTTGGGGCCACTGGGGTGTTTATCCGGCTTTCCTCTGGGCCCGGAGGGATTAGTCCAACCCAAAAGATTGGGAACGTTCGATAGCAAATTAAAAAAAATAAATAAATCAAAAGATCCTTTTATATATCTCTCGTAACGTCAAAAGCATTGGATAGAATATGAACTCTATGGAAGCCGCGAGCTCTAGCTTTGCTTAGGGTTGAAACAATCACCCTTGTCTCAGCTTCTTTGGAGAAAGGGACTTTTGGGCCATCCACTGACCCTGCACCCACCAAATAAATGATCACTATGCCAAAAGGCAAAACCGAAATCAGATTTACCATTAGTATCATTAAAAGCTGCATCAGAAAAGACAGACAAAATCTTGAGATAAATTCTAACTATTGCCTTGGTTATGATCAAATGACAAATGATGGGACTCATCTGAATTGCCTTTAGCTTTGATTGTCATATTCAAAGCGGTATTTAGAGAGGAAAAAATGGGTTTTCCCCTTACCTCGAAAAATAATTATTTCTACTTTTCCATAAAGCCCACCAAAAAGCGAAAACCAAGGCTTTAGGAGAGGGATTGATAGGATGAACTATCGATGCGCATAACTCCATTATCAACTCTATTATATTGAGATTAGGGTGGGCATTAGCAAGGAAACCAAGGTTAGAACCAAACCAGGCAACACCTGCATGATCACACTGAAAAAGAGCATAATCAACCGTCTCTTCGGATCTCTCACAAATAGGACACTTAGTATTATTGGAAAATATGCAAAAGGTTTCATATTTGAATAGCATTGTGCAAGAAATGAACCCTTTGAGGAAGCAGAAGTCGCAAAAAGGTCTTCCATTTAAAAGAACGGAAGAAAAAACTGAAAAAGGTTTTCTAAGGCCGCCTTCACAAGGGATCCAATCGCACCTCCAAACAGCCTTACCAAGGTTCCCCACCACATTACCATTGATAAAATTAGTAGCTTCTACAAACCCCTTCCAAAACCAAGAATTGCCTATCCTAAACTCAGCTTCCCAAAAGGGATTTACTGGACAATACTTTGCTTTTAGGATTTTAGAACCCTAAACTTATTCGTTAGCCATACACCTCCAGCAAGTTTTCGGCTAAAATTAGTTTTAGTATCTCTAATGCCCAAACCCCCATCATTACCATGTTTGCAAATATCACTCCATTTAATTGTATGCGCTTTCTTTGAATCCAGAGCGTCCCCCAAAACGAATTTCCTAAACATTTTATCCAATGTGGTTTTAGATGGGAGTTGGATCACCGACATATTATAAACCGGATTAATGAAAGTAACTAATTTAATAAGAGTACTTAACCCTGCATGAGAGAGCAGTTGGGTTTGCCAAGACATTAGTCTACATTTAATCAAAGTCTTATCATGTTGATCATCAACTTCATTCTGTTAGAAAAATGTATCCCTGAATACAACAGATGCCCCCACACTGGTTTGATAGTTCCAATTGGGTTACAATTACTGGCAAGTTTGTCTCCAAGACAGGATGACCATTTGATACCCCATTTAGAAAATAATACTACCATTGGTGGTTACTAACCACCTCCAAGCCTGTAAGTCTTAACCGACCCAATAGTAAACTGACTCGGACCAACTAGGGATGGGACTAGGTTAACCCAGTTCTAGCCCAATAAACTGAAACATAAATGCCTCTCCTTCAAGTTACATCCTCACATACGTGAGATGTATTCATGGGTCCATGCAAGCTAACCTAATAAGGTTACTAGGTTAGTGAAGGAAATACTTATAAAAGGGCATTTCCTTGTTAATACTATCCTAATGAGGTCTGAAAGACAAAAAAGTGTTCCTAATCACTTGATTTTACAAATGTTCGAAATTTTCAATAGCAAGGCCATTTCCTAAAAGTTATTGGTGTTCTTCAAAGCTAACGTGTTAATATCCATATGCTTTTATCTTGGTTTAGTAAGCGCTCTAGAGGACTAACCCCAAAGTCTCATATCAAACGGCCTCGCTTTCACACTTACATAGATGCGGCTATCTAAAGTGCAATTTTGTAACTTACACCTCTCTCTATAAAGATAAAGAGCAATAAGAGTAAAAACTTAAGCCATCTTTTCCATGCAGACTCGTACTAATAACACTTAGATGGGGATGGAGAAATTCATTTCTTTGATTTAGTGTACAATTCATCACCACAATGATTTGTTCTTCCTATTGAACCAAAAAGTTTGATTCTACTACTAAGTCAAGTTGTGTTATCATCACAATTCATGAGTGATGATTCATTTAAGGCCTTCAACCCTATCCCCCTGGACATTGTCCAGATCATGTGCTTCGCATCCCTTTTTAATGGGATTTGTCAAATTGGCCCTCAATTGAATATGTTCAATAGAGATAACTCTATTAGTAAGGAGTCACCACACATACATATGGTGGAACTATGGGGGCCAAAACCCCCCGGAATTTTCTTTTCTCTAATACTGGGCCAAAATGTGACATGGTGATCCCCCAATTTGCCATAAATATGTTAAGCCCTCATTTTGGAAACAAAGGAAATCAACTTATTGATTTTTTATTATTAAAACACCCAAATTATTTCATCCTTTTATCAGAAAGATAGAAAACTATAACTTATATATAAATAGGGTTGCAAACAGGTATTCGATTATCCGATTACTCAAAAGTTTCAATCCGAAAAAATCGGGTCTATAACCTATTTTAGGTTCCGATTCATAAATGAGTCTGGATCCAGAACCCAATTTAGGTTCTGATTGATAAAGAGGTCTGATTCTGGGTCCATATAGGTTCCAACCTATGAACTCGGGACCTGACATATGAGTCTTTGATATTGCAAACTGTACTTCAAAATCAACTCCTTTTTTTTTTTTTTTTTTTTGACATTTTTATGTATAATACTGGAGGTAATATACTTGATGCCCTGGAATAAATTGAATGATATACTTATTTTAAGAAATAAATAAATAGAATGAAGAGAAGTTATAACCGATTTTGGAACTAGATTTCAGTCCTCTAGGTGGACCCGGTTCAAGAATCGGATCCGAGGCTAAAACTAACCAAAACAAGTTCCGAGTCAAAATTGGATCCAGAATAAAAAACCGTTATTTAAAAGCGGGTCTGGGTCCAGTATGGTTCCGAGCCTGAACCGTCCCATTTACAACCCTAGATATGAGGGAAAGTTCTAGAAATCTTAATCCAAACAAATCAAACGTCCTATTTTTCTTCCATCCTCTTTGAAATTGAGAATCAAATTATAGTTTGTTTGACTACAGCAGCAAAGAAGAATGGAAGAGATATAATAAAAAGAGGAGAAGAAAGGATTGAGGAAGTAGAAATTATAAATGTTAAGCTGGTATGTGTATTCGATTATTAGACTTATTGGGTAAGTGTGACCCACGTGACCACACCATGATGGTGGGCCCACTTGGATGACCAACTTGGTTTGGGTTTTCATATTATAGAGACTCGTAAATGGGTATCTTTGGTGATAAAGGAAAGCTACTAATCTTTGGTTTTTCGTTGATAATACATGAAGGTTTCTAAAACCCTATAAGAAAATGACCCCATGAGGACATTATGGATAGTTAAATGGGGTTAATTTACTAACTTCTACAACTTTACAGCATAAAGCTATTTGTTTCTCATTTAAATAGTGTTAGATTTAGTGGGACCTTCTATTTTCTCTCCCTCAACGAAAAGAAAAGAAAAGAAAAGAAAAAAAAAAAAAAAGAAGGAGAAACTCTATTATGCACTTCCATTATGTCTCTATAATGGCTCTTTCCTCTATCGCCTATATAAAGAGAAGGTGACAAAGAATAAAGTAACATAAAACCACCATCTCCTTTGGAGCAGAAGTGAGGCTGTGTTTTAGTATGGTGCAACACCTTGGTGAAACAAATTGTTGAGGCCCATCTTCTTAGAATCCGAATCACTCATCACTCCTAACACCCACTATATCCTCTGTATCTAAATCCTTAAGGTCAATCCCAATGAGTCAACTATTATATTCATCACTGAGTTTTACACATGAGACTCTTCCAATGAAAATAGAGAAAAGTAAGGGGAGTCGATCACGTATTCAATATTTAGTCAATCCAGTGGTGGCCATCTTATTGATTAGAATAAAAATTCTATGTGGTCACTACAAAGGATGTTAGGGGTGATGAGTAATTCGAATTTCCAAAAGTCCTTCGAGAAAAAGAAAAGAGGAAGAGATCTTTTCTAAAATCAAATCCATCCATCTGTTAATTCTCTTATCAAACATCCATCTCAAAGCCCTTCTAGTAATTAATCTCCTCTAAGCCTCTTTACAATTCATGATCTCATTCGTCTTGTACATTGTAATGGACTCGTGGCACTCAATTCACGATCTTCGATCTACAATGGCATTGGAGTTGATTATTACATTAGCAAACCTGAAATGGTAATTGTTCCAACCCCAATCACACAATAAACCATAGAAGAAAAAAAAGTGTGATGTAAGATTGTGATGGACATTGACACATGAATATACCTCTATTCTTAAAAAATCTATCAAAATAGAATTAAGTACTCTAAAATTAAAAATATATTCTATTAAATGAGTAGAAAAATTATATTTAGTGCTGGCAGGGGCCGCGCGAGCGCAGGCCCCCTTTATCACAAATTATGACGTGCACTCTCCCACTTGGGGAGATGCTAAAACAGTGCCCCTCCTAAGTGCAATGGAGGCCACTGACCTAGGCCATGGGCCTTATTGATCACCCGTTGACCCCGCCCAGGTAAATATGCTATACCAACTCATTCCTCCTCCCTTTATTTGCCTGTTTCTAACATGCTATAGTTCATCCTCTCTAACGTGGGGCTCTGCATAACGGTGCTCTTCCTCCTTGCACTCCAGCAAATACTTCTTTTCGTAGTTTTCAAACCTGATGGGGGCACATCACAAATGCGTCTCAGAGCATTAACAATCGAATTGTAGATGTTTTGATGTTACTGCTCTTTTCTCAAGAACCTTGGTGGGTCCCACTCAATTAACGGCCTTGATCAAGAAAAGTAGGACAAAATAATTCCATTCTTCCAACTGTACCAAGTCTCCCAGTTCCACATGGGACCATGTTCCACCACCGTATATGATGGTTGGTGACATCATGTGCCAACGATAGGTGGTGATATCACTGTTCAGGCATCTTACTTACAATTTTAAAGGTGGGGTGAGCTTGCTTGAATGGTTGGTTTCAATCCCTAAAGGCATGATTAACTGGATTAAGGTGGATTGAGAGATAAATTTCAATCTAATAGTATAAGATGTAATCACTGCTACCAATTCAAGGAGATTGAGATTTTATTTTACGAAATTAATGTTTTTGTCCAAAGGTTTACCTTGATGAGAAATGAAAAGTGAGACCCAACTCTCCACAACCTCAAGATTGCAATATTTCGGCTCGGCCATGTCACGTGCTCTTGTCACCACAAGAATGAGTTTTTACCAACAAGTTCAAATATTTCATGTTTAACTAATTAACCTTACAATTCAATCGATTGAGAATTAGAAATAAGAAGTGGCCAACGTTTGTATTCAGATGGCCAATCTTTTATGGGGCCACCTAAGATTCAACTTCTTTCATCGGTGTTCCTCCTGTTAATAGTTTTTTCTTTTTTTTAAAAAAAATTTTTCTTACAATGTTTTGAAAATATTATAATATTATTGGGGAAATATCATTCCAAAATATCACTAATACTTGTGTCAGGGTATAGGCCATTCCCTATGTAAAATATGATACACGGCAGAAGTTTCAGATAATAAGAAGAACACAAAGAGGATCATTTTAATGAGAGATGGTATTCTAACAGGTGACGACTTTCCTATACCACAAGGGGCCAATTTGGGCTCATCTAAATTTGTTAGTCATGAGTTTTATTCCGTTATTAGTAGGGCCCACCTGGAGCCATGGAGATAAGGGAGGCCAAGGATGTAAAGAACTTACTGAGACATAAAATAATGCAAAATATCAACCCCCCATTGTATCATCCCAACCCTTCGATCTTTGGCCCTTAACTTGAAGGGTTTTAGAAAGCATAATTTATTTGGATTTCAATCCAACAATAAGGTTTGAATGGTGCCAAATCTGACTTGTAGAAAACAGGTGAAAGAACTAGGGTGAGGAGGCGGCCCAGAAAATAGGGTAGACTGAACATAAGAACCGTGCAAATGGTTCTCGACTACATGCAGCTGGCCTCATTGCATCAATAAGAAGGCCCATCATGGTCCTTGGAACTCAGTGGACTTGTGACAAGATTACATGCAACTATAATTATCTACAATTTTCGTTACCTTATTTTGATCCTTGGACCTTCCTTACCCTGTAATCAGATTTCCATTATATCTTATCCCCATTGGATCATGTGAACTCATTTACACAAGCCATCAGATAGCTGTAACTCTGATTTCATAACTAAATTACCAGTAACTGGCCTAGCAACAGAGAAAACTGCAGATTACATATAATGCTGGTTATCGAAATGCAGAATAACAGGTTCACATGCAACACATGTAACTCAAGTGTTAAACTAGATACCCCCACTAAACCTCCGGAACCCAAGAAGCCCTTGTCAACCATCCTCATCCAATGGTGATGTCGTAAGTTACTATATATAAAGGGAAGAAAGATTGAATTGCATCTGAAACTAATTTCATAAATCACTCTGGTTAGTGAAGTATCAAGAAATCCAGCTGTTGTCATCGATGAGATTAGCCTCGCAGAAGTAGGGTTTTCATTTTTCCTTTTGAGGTAAGTACTCACACACCCACACCCACACCCACACACACTCAGAGGAGTCCCTCACCGGGTTGTTTTTGTGGAAAGGAGGAGCCTCACA
This sequence comes from Camphora micrantha, assembly GCA_003546025.1. NCBI lineage: Eukaryota > Viridiplantae > Streptophyta > Magnoliopsida > Laurales > Lauraceae > Camphora > Camphora micrantha. Next base: position 16,515,447 of record QPKB01000001.1, read on the forward strand.
AACTGGGCTACCAGTGCCAAAGTTGAGCTTTCAATTTTTATCCTTCCTCCTCAATAGACAAATATGTCAACCACAGATTGATGGAACAAGGCTGACATGAAGATGATGATTCAACACCAGAAAAAAAACATGTGACAGAACAGAATGTAAAACCTAACAAAACATGAGTGTTTTTTTTTTTTTTTTTGGATAATATGGGGGCGGCCCATTGTTTCCACTCCATTACTAAGCAAAACTACACATTTACAGTACAAGGTTAAAATAACTTGATTTTCTATTTTGCCCCCGGTAGTTTGAGTTCGACAAGCCAAATGAAATAATTCCAATCATCAGTTAGGTATGAAAAACGCACAAGTTAAAAACCAACAATGTAAATTATAGAGTCCCAATGTACACTACACCTTCATAACCACAGTGAATTCGGGGACTGTTTCACATAGAGAGACGAATTAGTTAAATTGAACCCCACAATTTTGGATGGACGGAACTGCCAATTGTCCAAACCATCTGACTCACATTCCTAGACCTATTTATAGGAATTAGTAATGCACAGGGCTCGACCAATGTTGATCAAAACAGCTAGATTATCATATGATACAAACATACCGGCCTACACATGTATATCACCATGTTACCTTGGAACAAGGTCAACAAAAAACTTACAAAGATAACAACGGGTAAAGCCATAAAATAGGACACTGATCAGGATGCGATGAATGTATTCATATGATGCGCACTAAATCATATATCACCATACAATAGGATATTATTAAAATCAGATGCTAATATTAAGAAAGAAGGCATAGTATATATAGAGAATACATCCCAAGTCTCATATGCACAAAACATGAGAAATCTCACCCAAAAACAGTTCTCACCAGAAAAAAGTGAGGACTGATATCAAATATTGCAGCCTTCATCTTAGTCCTCGTAGCCTTACATTTCCTCTTCATAAAATCCAATCCCATCTCTAACCTTAAGACCTCATTTTCTGCTTCTCTTACCTCTGCGATTTCCTGTCCGTTGCTTCCTCCCAGGCTGCCCGCTGTTCCCATCACCATTGTCTGTTTTGTTAGTGGCAATACAGACAGGAGGAAGAGGCACACGATGCTCACGAGCCAAAACAGGGAACCCAGCAGCAGGGATTCTGTCAAAGAACAATTAGAAAAAAGACTCTTAATTATTTGGGTGAATATTGTAATGCACTACGACATGCATCATTTAACTAATGTTGTGTCAAGAGTACCGTAGTTCAACAATACGACCCGACACAGGTAAAACTTAATGTACTTGTGTACAGGTGACAGGGAAGGATCACTGTGTTGAGTCGGGGAAAAACTCAGCAGATTACTAAGATCGCACCCTTCACACGTTCATGCAGTTCGAATTTGTTGAAACATAGACCTCTGCTATTAAGTGGGTCAAGTAAACCCTGATCACATATTGTGTCCCACTGACTAGACTGAAATTTTGCGCCTATGCAAGGGCAGGAACCTTTTTTCTCTCTGTTTCTTCTCTTTTTCGTTCTTTCCCGAGTGGTTTGAATTTCATAATAAGGTGTCTCAGTGACGAATTGTAGGATCCAGACACCCTGTTTTAGAGAAAAACAAATCTCTACTCAAATGAAAAAGAGAGCTTAATCTAGCAACAGTCAAATCATTTCCTGATTTCAACTCGGATGGTTAAAATCTTTTAATGAGGTTAAATTTGGTGGGTGTCTAATCTGGAAACTCTTTTATGCAGTGAGAAGGTTAACATGCCAATGACCCGCTACTTGGCTTGATCAAAACTGGAGGATATGAATTAGGATGTTGTCCCATATATCATAAAAATCAAATAAAATAAAAACAAGTGGCCTGTGTCTTTAGTAAAATTCCAGGAATTCATGTATGGAGAATTTGACATTGGTGTCCTTCCCAAATTCTCCTCCCGGAGGGAGGACTAGGAAATGCTAAAGAGAGGTGGAATCTAAGAATTCCAAAAGTTTAAAGTTACTTTTCAGATGGTTGAAATTTGAAAATTCTAGCAAGAAAACATAGCATTTGAAAATCCCCAGCATCCCAAATTCTTGTGATAAGTTTGATAACTTCCCTATTAAAATGAAGTGAGGTGAATGGTCAAATTAAGAGACAAGAAAAGAAGAGGGGTCAAATCAAAAGGTGATGTTTTTTGCCATTTAGTGAAATGAGAATGTAACTTTTTGACTTGTTTTGGTAAAAAACAGACGTGTTCCTGGGAATATGGTACTTTCGGATTTGACCCCTCTTATTTTATGGTCTATTAAAATGACCATTCACTCAACTTCACTAATGAAGTGAATTTACCAAAGGGGCCCAAGAAATGGGCCTAAATGACCAATTTGAACCTTTTTGATGATATAAAAATATATTTTCCCAAATTATAAGCGTCGCACATGCAAGTCTATTACTTGTAGAGTTGAGGAGATTTGTCTGAGTTGAGTGAGGAAGAGTAAGCCAGAGAGAGGTTAAGCTCATATGGGGGCTTCTTTGAATCTAATTGTGTACTTCAGCATGTATTGTGCCATTTGAATTCCATCCCCAGTTTAAATTTTTGATTAGAGAGATTTTTCTATGAAAATGTAAGTAAATAGATCCTCTACATTGGTGGAGTGTAAGTTAAAATATCACTTTGTATTCCTCTTGATGAGGATAGCAAAACTATTTTTTAAAATTTAGTGTGGACCATATAAATCTGTGTCGTGTGGTTTAGATGTTCTTTTTATTTATTTATTTTTATGATATTCTATCATGGTAAAATTATTTAGAGCATTGCAAAATCACTTCAAATTGACCTTTTTTTAACATGTATAATAGCTATGAGAAGAGGCCAGGTTCACAAGAAGCCACAAAACAATTTAAGCATATATGTCTCACAAACACCTACAATTTGAAGGGTCCACTTGATTAGCCATCTGACCCAAAAAAACCAAATGAGATAGTTGTTAGCCATCTGATCTAAAGCCATAAAACATTACGTCTTTTAAAACACAAATGCATCGCAATCACAGGCATACAAATAAGACGGGAATGACTTAAATTGGCCATATAGCACTCTTAACAGAAACTCTTAACTTCTGAAATCCGCGCTTCAAGTTTAATCTACGTTAAAATAGCATTTTCTACTGTCATTCAATGCAATTATTGATAATTATAAAACCAACTGTCAAATTGGAATGCACCCCCATTCACAAAGAGGTGAGTGTGGTTAAGGTTTGGAGTAATAAATCTCAAAGTGGCCCTTTGTTCGCTTGGTATTAAATAACTATTAGTTAAATGTAAGTGATGTTGGATATAAGAACTAAAGGGGGGAAAAGTCAAGGATATTAGGAGGAGACGTAGATGGGAGAATCAATTCCAAACAAAGGGGAGATTATTTGATGACTATTTGTAAGTTTCACCTTTACTAATTCAGTATAGCAGGCGTTGCTTATGATTTCCAGGAATTCAAAACCAATTGTAAGTTTCATCGTTACTATTTCAGTATAGCAGGCATTGCTTATGATTTCCAGGAATTCAAAACCAAGCAAACGAGCAGGACTTCAATAAATTTAGGAATAGCAGTCAATTTTGATTCTTGAGGTTTTGGGGGATTTGAATAGCGGGACAAATCAACATTTAGATTATCCCTCGCCAAGAAGATTCTGCCAGTCTCAAATCTCAACCAGAACCAAAAAGAAATGATGAGTTTCGTACCCAGCGGGAGCACGGCAGACTCCTGTTTGGCCGACGAGACACCGAATGCCTTGTCCTTGTTCTGCAAGCGTTGGTAGAGAATCTGATTCTCCATAACGCAGCAATGGAGGGCGTATTCAAGCCTCTTGCATTCCCCTTCTAGGTACTTGCTCTTCAATTCCAATTCCCTCACATAAACCTTCTTCCTCTCCCTCGATCTCATTGCAGAATCCCTATTCCTCATCTGTCTGTAAATAAACACCACATCAAAAACCATAGCAACAAAATCAAACCTTTACAGATCTCAATCAAAAACACGAAAAAAAAAAAAAAAAAAACCTAGTACTTTCTCTGTTTTCAATGAATCTTTTCTTCCTCTTATTTGCTTACATGCCATGCACAAATCCCCACAGAAAAAAAAAAAAAAAAAAAACCCTAAACTTTACAATCTAAACAAGAAATCGCTGAAATCTAGCATAAACAGAAACCCTAGCTGTTCTTACCTTTTCTGTTTCTTGCTCAATGGACCATCTTCGTCTCCGTTATCCTCCTCCGATGCATCGCTCTTTTCCTTCTCGTTTTCCTCGATGGATTTAGTTTCAGGACTAGGAATCTCATCGTTCCGAGGAGAAACTTCCCTGGATTTATAATCGAGTCCTGAAATCTCTTCTTTCCGAGGAGAAACTTCCCTGGATTGATCATTGAGAAGAATTCCAGAGAAGAAATCCTCAGAGAAATCGCTATTATCTTCAACTACGCTGTCTTCCTCAAGGAGAAACTGCTCGATGTCACCGAACCACGAGGAATCGGAATTCGGAGACGGATTTGAAGCTTCAATAATGGCGGATTCTTGGATCGAACAACGAGGCTCTGTCTGGTGGAGATCGAGATCGAGATCGAAATCGTTTGTGAAGAGAAGAACTGGATCTGGAATGGATTGAAGGAAGCTTTCCCAGTCGACTTCTTCAAGAATGTCATGTTCTTCCTGCTCTCCTGCTACTATGTTTTCCATTGATTCCATTGAAGAAGTGGAAGAATCGGAGCAGCTGAAGAAGGTTATTTACAGAGGATGAGAGAGGTTTCAACTTTCCACGGGGTTTATGAAGCTTATATCTAGAGGGGGACGATTCCTTCGTGAGCAAGAAACCGTGTTGCATTGCATGAGTTTTTGGAGGGAGAAAGTGGTGTTTTTTTGGCATCACTCGACCAATAGGGTTTCGATATGGGATGTTTGGACCAATCAGAGATTTTGTTTTTGTTTTTATTGTTTTGGCTTTTGTATTGTTGGATTTGGATTGTAAATGGATTCGATAATTCGCGGAACTTGCATGGAAGGAGGTGGCGTTGGCACTTGGAACCCGTGGTAGTTTGCTTCGCCTCGAAGTCCGGATTCTCGGTGCGTTTCAGTCGTTTTAAAAATCTTCTTTTACAATGTTTCCCAATTTGGTAAATTATGCGCCCAATTTGGTAAATTATGTGCCCTTTCATTGCTTTTCGGGCTCTAAAATCTTATATGAGCTAATGCATCTTTTTGGTCGGTTTTTCAAAGTAAATTAGACAAAACAACATCTCCATATATTTAGAAAATTAATACGAATTCATATCCTACGGCCATGGCTGGACTAAATAAATAATATTCTATTTAAAATAAAGTGGGCCAACATTGTAATTCCTAACCCATCGTTTGGAATGGAGGGGAAAATGGGGGGAGGGAAAAAAAGGATGGAAAATGGAGGGAAAATGAAAAATGAGGGTGTTTGGAAAGGGGGGAGGGAAAGTGGGGGAGGGAAAAATGGAGGGAAAAAGTGAGTGGAGCCCACACAAAAATTTCCCCCCCAAAATAAGGGGGAAAATGAGGGGAAAGGAGGGGAAAGGTGGGGAAATTACTAAAATGCCCTTTTTCTCCATTGAAACTTTTATTTCTCTAAGGATAAAATGGTCTTTATCCCTCTATCTTACAAACAAACAAAATTATACTTTTTCACTTTTCTTCCCCCTACTTTTTGACTTCCCAAACAAGAGGAGGTAAAATTAATTTTCCCTCCCCTTCATTTTCCTTCCCCCCTCAAATTTTCCCTCCCCTCCCCTCCCCCCTTCCCAAACATAGTGTAAAGGTAGACCTCATTTTCACAATTGCAAAAATTGTGCTCATATTTCAATTCCTATAAAGATGGGGTCATGTTCTAATTCCAAAAGGTGGGCCCCTTTTGTATTTCTAGAGGTGGGCTTCTTGGGTTGAGAATTTTTAAAAATAACAAAGAAATAAACTTTTAACAAGCTCTTATTTATATGCTTACCAAAAACGTTAATGTGAAATAAGAGCTTTCTTTTCTTCTTTTTATAATCACTCCAAACAGGCTAATTGTAAAAAAAAAAAAGGAAAAAAAAAAATAGAGCTTTAATTTTAGTCCTTAATCAAATTAAATTTTATTAGATGAGACTAGAGCTTCCAAATTGCCCCTTTGTATTTATTTTGCGTTTTTTTGGTGCTTGATAACCTTCTAATTGGAGTTTTGATTGATTACAACTGGAGGAAAAACCACTAAATAAAAAAGTAGTCTCTCCAGAAAAAGCTTCTAAATAAAAAATCTAGTTTTTCCATTGTTTTTTTTCTAATAAGATTTCATTCCAAGCAATAAGAGGTGGAACGAATAGATTTTTATATAAAATGCTCCTGATAAAATGGGTTTATTAAACCTCATAAAAGTCAAACCAAACAATATTTAACGAAATCTTTAAAATAAACTTAAATTATAGAATTATTATTATTTTTACATAAATAGAAATTACAGAATTATAGAATTGAGCCTCATTGAAATCACAGCTCTACCTTTTCAAAATAAATAAATAAATAACCTTTCAAGAAAAATATATATCCTAGCTCTTCCTCCTAGATAGGGATCACTAACTAAAGTTACTAAACAACTCTTAAGTTAGGTTACAGCTCTTATTCTCACACAATTGCCTAAATAACCCTATCCACCTACGTAAAAATAGAAGGAAAGTTCCAGACAAGGATGATCCCCTGTTTGGACCAATCAGGGGGTGCTACATGAGAAAGAAATTTTTTTTTTTTTTAATGGAGGAGATGGGATGTCATTGATTTGACATCCTCTCCGCATGTAACACCCCCTGATTGATTTGGGGATCCGGATCCTAACATAAATGATCATAAAATCATCTCCCCTCTAGTTATTTATTTTTTTGCTTAGTATCATCACCCCTCTTATGGAAAATCAATCAAGAGAAGTGTGGATATGAATGCCCTGCCTGCCACCATCCTAATAATTCAAATCCTGGAGCAATGATAGTTTCATCCTTCAACTCATTCATCCTTCACCCCATTTGACCATAAATTCCGTGTAAACATCACAAGCATGGGCCGAAAGGACTAAAATAATTGCTTCAATACTTTTGTCACCGGTTCATATTTCAGACATCGTCCGTGCTTGAGCTCGGGCTTAATTTTCGCATAGTAACTTATTTTATTGGTTTCAGACCTGGTTCCAATAAAAAAACATGAATCCGGTTCCGTAACCGAATCCACCTAGATGACTGAAATTTAGTTCCAAAATCTATTCTAATTTCTCTTTATTCTTCATTTTTCTTAAAATAAATATATCATTCAACTGTTATACAGTGCATCAAGTCTGCTACCTCCAATATTATTAAAAAAAAAAAAAAAGAGTTAATTTTGATGTACCATTTGCAATATCAAAGGCTCATATACTAGGTTCCAAATCCACATGTCAAAACCTATATCAACCCGGAACTGGGCCCGTTTAATCAATCAGAACCTAAATTAGGTTCAAGACCCAGCCCCGTTAATGAATTGGAATCTAAAATAGGTTTTAGAATCGGTTTTCTACAAGTCAAAACTTTCGATTAATCAGAGGATCGGAACCCCGTTTGCTTCCCTAATCCGTGCTTGAGGTCAGGCTTAATTTTCACATAGAATTTGACCCAAGCGCCCAAGTTGCTACCGTGCCGTTTATTCAACTTCTTCCGTTCCATACCACAGAACATGAGCTCCACAAGATAACACGGACAATAAAAACGGCAAGAACGACGAAAAGGGAAATTTTCAAGGTTCAGCAAGCATGAGTATGAGAAAATGGTGCCCTCCAGGTAAAAGGGACTTCACAAATCAAAAGGCTTCAGGAATGTGAGAACTCATCCAAAAAGTCTGCTTACATTTGTTAAATTGGTGCCTCAAAGAGTACCTAACCATGCACAAACATATTCTTGCTTCTTACACATATGCACCCATTCGGATATCTTAATGCCCTACTAACTGTTTTAAAAACATCACCAATAACAGAGTTACACTATATTTTTTTTTTTTATATATCTTTTTTTCTTTTTTTTTTATATATATATATTTAAGGTGGTTGTGCAAGTGCAGCAGTGCATTAAGAAAGTTTTGGTTCATAAATCATGTTTTCACAAATTAAATCATGTTTTCACAAATTATAATCTTTCTCAATCTGAAAAATTGAAGACTCCAATTGATTCGCACATACAAAGTCAAAACAGGACTTTCAATGTGGATCATTTGATTCCACTTCTTGAATCAAGATGGCTAAGTATTCATTTAATTCATTAAGCTACATTTAAGACGACCCGATCATCACCCGATCAGGAAAGGAAAAGGAAAGACCACGTTAGTCTTCCTAGCAAACAAAACAGCCACCCGATCAGCCTCTACAAGAACAATGGGAAAGACGCATTCAGAAGGTAAATTATTGTGTATGCAGGGAATCCTTCATGTTTTCTACCATCCATACAAACCTGGAATAGCAACTAACTCTACAGTGCCACTTGGGGACGGACTGATGTAACAGGGTTCGGCAGAACAGAGTGAAGAAAACCTAGGAATAAAATACATCTAATATTATCTTTGACAAAGCTGGAGTAGAAGCATAAAGTAAGTGATATAAAAATAATAATAACTAAGAACCCATCAATTACATCCTTACAAAAAGAACAACAAAATTTTTGTAATAACTTGTGATAATACAAAACCGCTGCAACAGAAGGAAAAAAAAAAATAGTGAATGTCACTTTTTGTCCCAAATGGTCTCAGTACGTTCTTAGAAAAGAGAAGAAAAAAAAGGCAGAAATCCTACCTATGATGATGATGATGATGTTTAAGAATTTGGATTTCAAAGATGTAACAATTACATAAACCACCCAAGAGTCTGTGACTAGAGGTGGGCAGAAAGGGAGTATCAAAGTGGGACTGAAATAAAAAAACAGCACATCAGCAGAAAATTCGCTTGCTGTTACTATTTTACGACTCTTTCAGGAGTTTTAATCAAAGCCGAAAAAAAAAAATGGTAGCTTGAGGGAAAAATCTTTTTCAAAGAACTACAGGTAGAGCACTTTTAGAATGTCATTGTCCTTAACATATCCACATTAAAGAGAGAGAGAGAGAGAGAGAGAGAGAGAGAGAGAGAGAGAGAATCATACAGATAAAAAATCACAAGCAAATAGTTCACAAGGGCATTCACTAACAGGAACTCAAAAACAGATGCAAGTGTTCCATGAGTAATAAGCAAGGATTTTGGTGGGCACAGGAGGAGGTAGACCATTGCATCAACAGGAAAGAACTTGGAGTTGGTCGATGTTACAGAAATGGAAAATAAACATAGAATATGAGAAGCTAAAGTGAAACAGAAGAAAATTAAGGACCATCAGGAAGGGTTTAAACTTTCAAATGTAGGAAAAAGTTAAGTCTAATAAAGGAGCAGTCATTGTAGTTGATGGTCACCTAAAGGAAGAGCATCACGTAGCTACTAAACAAAAGAATGATGGAGCTACAATGGTTGATATGGACATAGTTACAATGACCCAAAATGTTGCTAGTGCACACGCGCACACGCATATTGGACACACACACACACACACAAAAAGTTGTTACCATTGGATAAAGTATTGTAATTGAGGAGGACTATGTAGTGAATGTAAGCAATAGGCATAAAAAAAACTCACTGATGATATGATTTTGGGTAAAACAGTGATGGGGAAATCTATCCTTGACTTTGTAATTGCCTTGACTTATAATAGCTAAAACATAATTAAAGAAAAAGGAAAAACACCTTAGACATTCAAGAGTAGGCCACATAGAACAAAATTATATTACTTTCTTGATAGACTAAAAAAACAATTAACTTGAAAGGATTAACAGTCATATAAAGAGTCTAACACAAGTTTTTTAACCACTAAAAGTTACTAATTAGATATTGTTGTTAAGAGTAAAATAGGCCAACAATGAAGTGAATAATTGTCTATTAATGAGGTACAGGAATTGAAGGGGAAAATACTAACAACAATTAAAGAAAAGGCACTAATGCAAGGAGGCAATTCAACTTGGATTTTGAATTCAAAAAAGTGTGGGAATAAATTGTGGGTTGTACCAAATAAGTTGCAGAGAAGTACAGGGAATTGCTAAGGTGAAGAAAAGTATTAAATGTAAGGGAACCTGGTGGAGTTCAGAAAACCAAAAGGTCAGTGAGGAAAGAAAACAATATTCAAAGAATAACAGTAAACAAGGAGCATAGAGGGCTTAAAAAGGTATAAGTTATCGCAAAAAGGGCCTCAAGTTAAATACAAAAGCTTTTCATTAATTTTTTTAGGGGTCATTTGTCTTTCACACATGGGATATGAAAATGGGATTTACATATAAAATCTACATATAAACGCAATACCATGTTTGTTTGGAAGCACCATTTTCACAAAAGAAAACATTGAATAGTTCGGATTAAATATGTAAAACCTTATATATATATATATATATAGAGCAAGGCTCTCCTAAGCTCAAGCTTAAGAGAAAATTGCGCAAACTCATGCTTGTGAGGCCCACCTTTGGTCCATCCAAATGAACCAAACACATGACCCCCTAAATTGCACATGCCCACCAACTTTTGGTCAAATCCGAATTTACTGGACCGTTGGATCGACTATGTATCGAACCGAATGAACTATTGATCATTAAACTTTTAGGCCTATATGGAGATGATAGAAATCACAGTTGGGGCTAATTTTTTGTAGAAAAGAGAATCCTAGGGAGTCCTTGAAATCCCCCCCCCCATCCTCATCCTCATGTGGGTCCCCAAGTGGGCCCCACCACACACTTGAACTTCTTGAGCTTAGGAGAGCTGGTATCTAAGAACCTGTGAATGTTTAAAACACGAAACTTGGGCCTGTTCCTTTACCAGAATTTCTGATAGGAATTTGCTATGCTGGAGTATTTTGGACATGATGTGACATCTTCTCCCCTGGCATTTGAAATGCTCTTTTCTTTCACCAGAATTCCAAATTCCAGCCATCTAAAAGATCTCAAATGACCTTTTGGAATTCCTGGAATCCTATCCTCAATGCATTTGCTTGGAATCTCAAATGCTCCACCAAGTGTGTGTGTGGGTCGGGGGGGGGGGGGGGGGGGGGGGGGGGGTGTTGGTACAGCTTTTGGATAATTTGAAAAGCCTCCATAAACGAATTCTGGTAAAGAAACGGGTCCAAATGTTTTGGAGTTTTATGATAAAACCTTCATATATCTCAAAACCTGTGAATATCTAAAACATAAAACTAAATGTTTTGGGGTTTAATGGGTCAATAAAACATTTGAATGGTTCAGAATAAAATTGGGGACCCACATGAATCACAAAAAAATAAAAGGTGGTGGAAGAATTTGATACCATAACTTCTCCCGCGCAGACCCTTCTTGGCGCTTCTCGACCTAGGAGGTGTGTAATCGTTTCACACCTTCTCAAGTGTAAAAACTTAATATGAAAATGACCTTCTCAAGTGTAAAAACTTAATATGAAAATGGCCTCATTTACACACTATTTTCACACCTCATATACGCATGTGATGTATAAATGAGAGCAAACAAACATGCGTGCGTAAATGGCTACAACAAATGAGTGAACAGCCCCCTTCAAAGATCAATTCATTTGACTAAATAGGTTAAGGTAATGCATTAAAGATAGGTTACAATGAGCAAAAAACTATAATAATTAGTATGTGACCAAGAAAGGATAGAAGGAAATTTATAACCTAGCCAAAATTAAAGAAAAAAAAAAAAATAGAGACCTTATCACACTAGTTGTGTTAAAGATGAAAATGATGGCAGGTTCCATTATAAGAAGGGATAAAAAATAGGCATGGGTATTTTAAAAGACTAATTAAATATGGATAGAGTTAGATAATAAAAAGACTTAAAACTAAAACAAGTATTGATAAATGAAATATTAAGAATGGAAGTAAAGACTGCAATGAGTGCAAGAAAAATGCCTAGTAAATGGAGGAGCAAAGTAATCGTTTTTCTGTAAGTGTTCTTTCAAATAAAGGTTCCCACCTTTTGGGCTCATTCAACAATCCTCTCCCCTGATGCAGGCAAGACCATGGGTCAGCCAGCCCATTGGACCCAGCCCACAGGCCCAAACAGTCCAGCCAATTGATTTATTTACATTTCTTTAAAATTAGGAGTTTATTATGATTTGGATTGTTTAAGAGTTTTAATTTCCTTTAAGATTCAATTTCCTTTAAGATTCAATTTCCTTTATTGTTTAGGAAAGTAGAGCCCTGCTAGAAAAGGGGATGTCCAACCCTTCCTAAAAATATGTAATCCCCCATTGGGATAGATGGTTCATGATTATTCAATAAAATTGTTATGGGGTTTTCCTGTGGTTGTGAGTTTTTCGGTTGTGAGTTTTTCTCTTTTGCTCGTGAATTGAGGATTTGGCCAAGCCTCTTTGGAGCTTGGTCCCTATCATTGAATCCTTCGTGAATTTGGCCAAAACCTTCTAGGAATTTTAGTCTACCTTCATTCACGGATCTGAGGCTGCATCATTCCCCCACCCCCACCCTATCTACCGCATCCCCTGCTTTAAGAAAACAATTCTAAAGACGCCCCTATTGTAATTTGTTGTCATTTTATAAAACAAAACAATCAACCTATGATGGCATATTAATTTCCAACAAATACCCTTCATTCAAAATCTATGTACAAAGAATGCCCCAAGTCCAACTTTATCTCACTTTGCACATTCCCTCTTCTCCAACTCTTTTCCACCTGCTCAATTGCAGAAACTAAGAGAAAGATGGGACAGAAGCAAGCAAACGCATCCACTGACAACCTTTACGATTGGAACTGAAATCACACACTCAACCTTTACAATAAGTACCCACTTCAACTAACAACCTCTAGAATCAACTGAGATCTCGACAACATCACCTATGACCATTTCAAAGCTCCATCCACGTCACTTCTTCAATCATTTGCCCATCACAATTCATAAAGAATCTTCACCCAGTATCTATTACCTCGAACCAAACTCACACACACAAACCAACCCACTCCTTGTCCCCTCTACTCGAGCACTAGTCGTCACCATCAAAATCTTGCGCCAACTATGTTGAGATTACATGAATTTTGCTTCTCCATTCCAATCTATATTGGGCGAAATCCTCGAATAGGTTGAATCTCTTTAGATTTATCCTTACCACTTCCATCCAAGTCCCCATCAGCCTAACTCTTTTTTTCTAAGGGCCATCAACCTACGTAGAAAGACTTTTCCTCACCAGCTCCTCTACTTAAGCACTATCCATCTTTAACCATCATCCCAGTTAATAAACAACAAAAACCAACCATCCCAAACAACTAAGAAATGCCCATTGCCTTCCCTTTCAAACAACACCCGCAACAACCTGAAATATTCACCAACATTGTTCTTCATAAGTTGTAATACATACACATATCATGAGCATTTTTTTAATAGTAAATAAATATCATTATGCAATGTAAGGTAGTGTGACATGGGAAACGGTAGAGACTGCAATTGCAGAAGAAGATATTTGGAATTTTACGATGTTCCTTGCATTTTTGGGTTTGATTTTGAGAAGTTCACTACATTTAGATTTTTGGGTTTAAAACATGGAGAGGGGCATGGACAAAGACATGACAAGATGATCAATTATGAAAGAATGGTTTAATTGAATGATTTTTTTAAAAATTTTCTATATATTTATTTTAACTTGACAATAGTACAAATAGGCCCCACTTAATTCATGATATGGTGAGCCCACTCATTAAACAGATTGTGACAAAATCTCCCATATAGACCATCCATGTCACCGAATAGGTGTCTAATCAGATGGTTGGGATCAAGTTGAAAGATTGTGGATGTCTATAACCCCACGTTGAGCCAGTGTATCAATTTTGGATGACCATGGAGCAAATCTTAGCTTGTGTTACATGCGCTATCATACTTCTACTGATTTCATTTTAAATCTCAATCTTAGGGGAGAGTGAAATTTGTAAATGTTAGCTTATGTTACAATCATGATAGGGAAAGATGGGGACAATAGAATTTTCCTAGAAGGGTTTTTTCTCAAGTAGAAAAAAAAATTATAAGTGTGTAATAAAACTTACCTCCATAAAAACCATTCAAAAAAGAAAAAAGAAAAAAACTCCATACGAACTAAATTAAATTTCATAATTTATAGTTGAAAATTAATGTGCATATTACATTCACTGCATTCCCAAAAAAATCTATAATGCAAAATCTTCCCTAAAAAATAGATATTTAAACTCATCATAAAATCTCAACTTCAAATTTGAAATTGAAAAAAGAAATAAGAAAATTTTCTTTGCAATAAAAAATAAATATGATCCTATGAGATCTTTCCTACGTTTTCTAAAATTGATCTTCTCTTATTTCAAGTCATATTTTGTAACTAATACATTAAACTAATCTTACGGCAATTATCGTGGTTTTCATTGAATTTCCTGTGTTGATTATTTGATCTAAGATAAGTCGTTCAATATAAGTTGATAGGAAGAATGAAAGACATTGTGGATATAATTTATGATTTATAAATATTATTAGTTTTATTTTAGCTTCCATTATATTATTTTTCCCTTTTTTTTTCTCTGCTACATAAACACCCACACAAACACTACCTAATTACCTCACGACAACACAACAGGTACCAATCCCTAGACCTCACAGCAACACAACAGGGACCAATCTTTCCTTTTTTTTTACTGTGGAGTGGGAGATGCCCGCAACTTGGGATTTTATAAATTTGATCACTTAGTCTAATCTGATTCTTCTTTTTTCCTTCCCCTTTTATCAATAGTATTTTTACCTTCTCTTCTATCTCGAAATCCAATACAATCAAATCATTTTTTTCTCTCTCATTCCGTTTTATTTATCCTATTAAATTTTATAATCTTCATTTTTAGAAAATTTGCAATAGTTTTTAGCAACATATTCTCTTGTCAAAATTGCGTTTCTTGGCTAGCCTAATTTATAAATTCTAAGCAAATCCAAACTCCTTTCTAGGGCATTTGGGCACTCGTACATCAGACAAGTTTTTTTTTTGGATAGTAAAAGACTATGTTAATGACCTGATCTAACTTATAAGGAATATGATGAAATCAAGTGATGCAGGCTATAGGACATAATTGACTGATCAAAGAAAGTCCAAGAAGACCATCGCAGGCTCAAGTGTTTTTGTTTTTTGAAATGGTTGGGCTCAGTTACTAAAAGGTTCGCAATCTCGCGTTTTAGGAAGGTTAGAGTAAAAAAAATGTTAAGAGCCATAATTAGAAGATGCAAATCTCAAACTAGGAGTCAAGATCTACAGTCATCCTAATAGAAGGCCTAATCAGTAATTAGGAGTCAAGTTATACTATAAGAGAATCCATTATGTTTAAGTAAAGTTCGTAAGTAAATAATCTTTAAAAGCCATAATTAGAATACGCAACCTCGAATTAGGAGTTAGGATTATTGGCCACCCTAATTAGGTGTGATCTCTAATTAGTAGGAATCAAGATTATTGGCCACCCTAATTAGAAATTATGCTTCTACTTGGGAACCAGGCTAATGGCTACTACTCTATATAAAGCTTGTAAAGGTTTTCCAAAGGATTCAATGAATATCACTCTCTTCCAATCTTAAGTGGGTGAAATAAACTCTCTCCTAGCCTCGAGCGAAGATTCCTTGGCGTCTCAAATGCGTGAAGATTCCATTGGCATGGCTTCAAGAAGTGTGTGTGAATACTCCACATTGATCCACCCTCCAGTACTTCAGAAGAGAGTATTGAGCAATGCCTATGACAAGAATAAAATAATTCAAAGAACCACTTTGGATTTACACTAGGAAAATCTAATGTAGAAGCAATTTTTCTGCTGAGACAACTCACGGCAAAGTTCACAGAGAAGAGTAAAACTTTACATATGGTTTTTTATTACCTTGGAAAAGCCATAGGGTGTTGAGGTAATTAACTTGGCAAGCATGAAGAAAAAAGGCACCTCCTAACGATCAAAAGTAAATGTCAATGTAGAACTTTGGAGAAAGACAGGCGTAAAATGGGTTAAAGATTAGCAAATCAAAGACATAATGCATGGAGGAATGTTCAGAAAATCGAAATCACATCGCAAATTGTTCAAGGGTATGAATCGAATCGAATAGTATCGCAAATCGCAACATATTTTCTTTTTCTCATAAAAATGAAAACTAATAAAACTAATATTTTTTTTTATAAAGTAGTTATTCATAATCCATCCATAACAGCATAATTACATGACAAGACAGACTATGAAATAATTATATGAAGAGAGTCTTGACATATACTAATAAATCATAAATGATAAGTGTGAATGGTTAAATATGGTTAAGGAAAGTTGCATAGAGTGTTATTGTTCACTTTAAATCAAAAAATAAAAACAAACTCAAACAATCAACCTAACATGGTTAGGATGTCTCCTGTTAAAAAATGCTCATGAAGAAGAAAATGAAAAAAGATTAAAAAATTAATGCAGGAAAAAATCCCATCCATAAGATTGAACGCTCTAGTTACATGCTTGTTTCTAATTGATCTCTAAAACCCCTCTGAAATCGCAAAATTTCTTAAGAGGTTTCGTTAATCACACTATTACCACTTTAAAAATAGAAATGCTAAAAAAAAATAAAAAAAAGAAAGAAAGAAGTAAATATATATACATATATTAATATTAACCTCTCAGCAATAGCAATTCTCAGTTCTCACTCAGATGAATCACTTGAATCGTAAGATATCGAATCGTGAGATTCATATATGAATCTTGCAAATGGGATTCATTGTATAGAAATAAATCTTTTTCCTTAGGGCTCAATATAAATCTTTGGATACGGGATACAAATCGTGGGATTCTGACAACAATCTATGGAGGACAAGTTTAATGGTTATAAGGCTAAGAAGAAAAATTGGTCAAAATTGGAAAAATACCTATGGTTAATAATAGAACAAGACAGAGGATTTGATGGAGGGTTTAAGTTGGGTTTAGGGAATAGAATCAGCATGAGCACAAAACGTAGATACACTTCATGTAGAATAAATAACTAGGATAAGGCTACAACGGTATTGACATTGTCGATCTCTTGTAGCTACATTACTGAAATTGTCATTCATTAGTTTCATGTACTCTTCCTCCTCTTACACGGATACCTACACACACACACACTCAAACACGCACAAACACAGAGAGGGGCGACATTCTCATGAAACACAGTAAGAAAGGATATATAAACATAGCTTGCTTGTTCTCAATGCTAGTATGCATTAAGCCAATGATGGGATAAGGAAAAGTTGACAAAAACCATGGCAGTGATAACCATGATACACAACCAGACCAATTCAAATAATTAGGTTGCAGAGTAATGAAATGTTTAATGCCACGAAACCAACAAGCAAAAAAGGGGGGAAAGAGCCCCCTCACATCCACAAGAATATACAATAGAAAAGGCATCTGTTTGTATAGTAACGCCTCACAGGACAGAGGTGACTGACCAGTTTCTCAGAAACAACACATGCAAAGCAAAAACACAAGAAGAAAAAAAAAATGACAATTCAATTGAACTGAGAAAAGGAGGGTAAAACTAGAAATAAAAGAACCTTGGATGCTCTAATCCAGATACAGATATCAAGAACACTAAAACCTTTAAACCAGAGACAAATCCAGAGTTCTCGTTACTGACACTGACAATAAATGAAAGTGTCAGCCATCCCAATTCGCAGTTCATCTTCCACTTAAGATAAGGTGTTTTTTTAAGGTTCATCGAACACAAGCAAGACAATTTCATCATAACATACTACCAGGATGAACATAATAATTCAAAAACAAACTAACGTCCTCACCTACTCCTCATAAACACAGAGTCCAGCCAAAGGAAATAGAACCCATATCACCGCTGCTCTTCTCTTTCCCTATTCCATTGCTCGATTCTAGCTCTCCGCTCCTCGCTCCCTTCCCTGACAGGACTCCGGGTCCGCCTCCGCCTCCCAGAATCACTATCATACTTCCCATGCATGTCCCCGCTGCGCCGCCCATTCCCCCGGGCATCCCCTCGGTCCCCACGGTCCCGGAAGTCCCCACCACGCCTGTCCAATTCCCTCCTGCGATGGGGGCTCGAACTCCTGCTCCGGCTCCGGCTCCCCCTCGACCTCCGAAACCTCCCAAACAGCTTCCTCCTCAGCTCCCTCCCAATCTGCTTCACGTGCATGAAATTGCAGTACCCGCCGCGATTGCAGCTGTTCTCCTCAAACTGCCTGCAAGTGGCCTCGCGGAAATCAGTGACCGGGGAGAAATCCACGATGATGGGGCGGCCGGAGTAGAACCGCCCCTGCAGGGCCTGGAGGGCGGCGGCGGCCTGCTCCTCCTCCTTGAATTGGACATAGACATTACCGACCATATGGTCAGCGAGGTTATCGCAGATGTTGAGGCTCTCGATCTCGCCGAACTTGCCGAGCTCCTCGAAGATGTCCTCGTAGAAGTCCTCAAAGTGCTCCTGGATCTTCCGGGGGTCGATCGCCTGGCCCTGTGGGTCGACGCCCGGGGTGATCATGTCGGGCCGCTGGTACATGTTGGAGAGGAGGAGGGTTGGGGAGATGGTAGGCCGGTTGTGGAGGCGGGAGCAGCGGTCTCCGTGCCGGCAAGCGCCGATCTTGAAGTAGAAGGGGCAATTCACACGGTCCTTCTCCGTTCCGAAGATCGAAGCTAAGTGCTCCGCCATCGAAGAAACCCTAGATTTTCACACACACCAGGTGTTTGAGAGAATGCCTAGATACATACAAACAACACATAAACTATAAAACAAGAAAAAGCCCTGTTTTTTTCCAGGGTGAACACCAGGTGTTTGAGAAAATGCCTAGGTTTGAGAGAATGAAGATCAAGCCTAGATTTTTCAAGATGATGGTGATGGTATTAGGGTTTTAGGAGGAGAAAGTGGGGTGATTAGAAGTGGAAGTTTGGAAACCCTAGATTGCAGAAGAAAGTGATAGAAAGGTTGGTTAGGGTTTGGAGAAGAGAGAACTCACCTTTTAAATGGCTGGTTGGTCTGGTAGGAGCTGTGATTTGTCTGATTTTGGAAGAAAAGCCTGGGATTTAGAATACCCTAGATTACAAGGTGGAAGGAAGCGAGAAGTGGAAAAGGATGGGGGAATTCTAGGGTTTGGGAGATGGAGATTCCTGCAAAGTGCGTCGGGTAAGTAGTGGATTTGTTGTCTTGTTTGGAGAATTTTACATATGACTGCCTAGGGTTTGACTAAACTATAAATAACGGCCTGTTCTTTTGTTTTTTTACAAAAATGATGACTACACTAATTTCTATCCTCAATCAGCTATACTACCTAAGAATGCCCCCTCTACCCCAATGGTAAGAAGTGCAAATTATTACCTAGCTACCACGGTTCGAACCTCGAGTAAGTCACCTGTTGTCGCTTGTATGAGCCTCCTTCTCATTTGAGTGAGCTACCTTTTCATGTGTTTGCGGGCTCTTTCTTAGGTCTCAGCCCCCTTAGTTGGGGTAACGAATAATCTACTCCCCCTTAGTTGGGGTAGCGAAAAATCTACTTCCTTGACGATTCATTACCTGAATCCAATATTCTCAATGAATTTTGTAGTGAAAGAATGAAAACTGATTAGATGATGGATGTAAAATGTTAGATGATAAAATGAGATTTAAATTAATTAGGATTACTAGAGAATAAGGGGTTGTCTAATCGGTTGGCTGCTCTGATTCTTACTTGATTATTTAGGGTTTGACTCATTGGTTCCTCTTTTCACAGGAGCAAACTTCTTTTTCCCATCGCCGAGGCTTCTTTTTAAGTAGGAGCGGGCCTGTTTCCCTATGGCTTGATCTCTCATGGGTCCCATTTCCCTTGGTCAGATACCCAAAAAAGATAAATGGGGTTGGTAATTTTTTGCATCTAACCCCGGAAAATTTGTTCAAACTAAGTGATATCCAAATGAACTTTCATCATTCTGGAATGGAATATAATGTTTAATCAATTGGCCCCAAACCCAGCAGCAAACTGACAATTAGAGTGGTCAGTTGAGAATTTAATATTAATTAAGGTGAGCATCCATTATAACATAATCAGTTTGGTTGCTATTTGTAGTTATAAGAAAATAGGGGTAGCCAATGTTTACAATATTTAGTGAACTCCTATTCATTTATTTCCCCTCACCCCACCGCTAGCCCTTACCTATTGTAGAAGGCAAGGTGAATAATTGGAAAGTTAATCAACATTGTCCTTTCATCTTGAATGATTTCTTTCTCTTTTGGTAGAAATGAATGAATTTCTTAACCTTTACCATTACTCCATTTGAGCTTTTGAGCACTGCCTCAGTTAAAGGATATATAAAGGATAGAATGGCATCAAATAATCTGTTCTTTGATAGATGATAACCCACTCTAAACTTGGATAAATTCAATAATATGTAAAAGTTTCATTCATTTATGTTCTAAAGAATTCCAGCATCTTGTTCTCTTCAATTCTCTGACCTCTAGTTATATGTTCAAGTGGCATATAAGAACGTAGAAATTGGATGATGGTAATTGGACCACATCCTTTCATTTTTCAAGTCTTACCTACTTGGATTTGATTGGATAAGCCATAAACACAAGTGGACCAACAGGGACAAAATTGGTCCACATGAATAGCTTGTGTGGATGCATGAGTTCGAGTCCTTGTAAAGAGAATAAAAAAGGAAGCTGGTCTACACTCTTGAAAATAAAACTTTGGAGCCACTATTAGATGGTTACGATAATTAGATCAATCACATATGGGGACCATCTACTAATCATCGACAAGATCTTACCCTTCCCGCTTTGCATAATTCAAGGTGGCCCTCCATCTCACAACTATTAAGACTTGCAGACCTTTCATAGCAAAATATTATTCAAGTCAGTGATCCACTGAACACCTAGACACATGTAATCAGAGATGGTTAAGATCATTTTGTGTTATCAGGAACCCTCTAAACACTCCACGGCCTGTGACTCGGTCAGTGCTAGCTCAGCCATTGAAAGCCACCTTCGTTTTCTAGCTTTCTGCTTAGATGAAGGCAATATCAGTCTTTTGGGCACATTCAAAGAATAGACAGTCTGGGCTAACCTGGACCAAAGACAACGACAATTTGCTTCCAGCAGTTCATTATTTCTATCAGAATTCAAAGCACACTAGGGGCAAGTTTGTTTGCTGAGTATTGAATTGCTACAGATTCAAACAAATGGATTCCTAAAAGGAGCTAAAATTGAAAGTAAAGGTGAGGGGCCATCAAATGGACACTCCTCAAAAAGCCGTCACCCAAGTAAATCAAATCCTTGAAAAGTGGGGTTCAAAAGAAGTCACTCCTTTGTGTTCTTTTTTCCCAAACTGACTTCAATATGAATTCTTATATAGCAAACCAAATAGGCCCAATGCTCAAAAATTTTCAGTGTAGACTTCTTTTTTCTTGAGAATGATGAAGCCAACACTTTTATTGCATAGCATTTACCAATATTTATCTGTTATAAGAACACTAAAATAAACTCATAATGTAAATGCATACATTACAATTATCATATGTCAGGAGAAAAATGAGGGCAGTTCTTCATTATTCGTGCATTCTAAATTTCAGCAGAAATAGAAATGGGGTACAAATAATTCGAAACAAGAGTGCGTAACACAGTTTGAAGTTGCCCACTGTCACAAGCAGTAGATTGCTGATTGGAGCCATGAAAATAAAAACGGGAAAAAAAAAAAATTCAACTGAGCATACAACACAAACTAATACATGATCCCCATCAAACAAGCTTTCAGAGAAAATCTCAATCAAGTGAAACATAAACCACACGGATGATATCATCTTGGAAGACTGTTTAGAGGAAAATTGCGTAATGGGTTTTCTTTCAGCAACTCAGTTTCCCTGCTCAAAGAAACAGAAAGCTAGTCAGTTCATTGAATAAACAGATATCAGGTGCCAAAGATGGATATCAAGTACCTTGTAAGATACCATTCACAAGAAAAAAGTACCTTTTAAGATCTCGACTGTCCCCTCGTCTTAGCTGCAATACGGAAGCGTCCAAGTGTTCAGAACTGTTATTTGTAGATTGTAACCTGATCCCAAATAAAGCAAACGAACATCAAAGACTCATTATCAATTTAGAACACATAAAGCAATGCATGAGTAACTAACTAACTATGATGTGGGGGAAATTATCAAATCAGCACAGAATTAATTATATCAACAATGTCATCACATTTAATCATTTATGTAGACACTTCCTCTAATTTCCTTTTTTTTTTTTACTTTTATGAACCATCCATCAGCCCCTTTCTTTTCTTTGTTAGTAATTTCACTTTCCAACACTGACAATTAATGTAAGAAGATTTCGAAATAATTTTTGTCAAGTCGGGGATCACAAAATATTCAAGAGGTCATAGTCTAATGTTTCTAAGAAACACAGACTCCCAAGAAAATTGGGATATCAAGAATAGTTGGACCCACATATGAACATAAATACTTCAGATGAAAGTAGCAGTTCTGATGTCTTGCTTCCAACCATTCCCATGGAGTCCTTGATCATATTTAGGAAAAGAAAATGGAGTACAATGAAGGAGTTGAACTATACGAATTGTGAAGAAGTTTCAAGTGTTAGAATGGTTTTTTTCCCAGGTAATTAAGCAAGCAAAGTTGAATGATGAATATGATTTGATTAAAAGGAATTAAGACTTTTGTGAGCTTTTAGACTGCTTGGATATATCATTAAATTTAAGAAGATGGGATTCACTTCTTTGTACAAACTATTAAATCTGTTGAAGATACCAGATTACTATACATTAAATAAAAAGAAAGAAAGATGTTTACCAAATAAATAAATAGAAAGAAATATGAAACACAAAAGCAGCATCTGGTTACATACTCTGCACATTCTTCATCAACAAACACCTCCAAAGTATTAGTTGTTGCCAGTTGTGTTCTAAACCCAGCTCTTTGTGGAATCTGACATAAAAGAAATGCAACAACTCAAATTATAGTTTGGTTTCTTCATAACAAGCAGCACTTAATTAGGGGACACAATAGAAAAAAGGTGTGCACAAACCTTATTTGATGTCCACTTTGAAGACACCGCAGCATTTTCTTTATTTCTCTCTACTCTGGTCCCAAGAGTGTGCCAAGATCTCAGATCACCTTTCAGTGATTCAGGTTGATGCCTCCCGGAAGTTCGATTATTTGTATCTTTATAAATAGTAAACGGGGTGTTGCTATCAACCCTGCGGAAGGATGTGAAGTGGCAATAAAAAATAATGCACAGGTGATAGAAGAAAAAAAAAAAAAAAAAGGACTTGACAGGGATGCCATGCATTATTACATTATAGGCATAAGTATCCTTGTTGAAACCCAAAACCTAGTTAAAATCTAGGAAAATAAACTTAGTGCTCATTTCTCAATATGATTTAATTTAACCTCGTGCAGTGGGGGGCTGACTGTTCCAGTTTTCCCAAATCATTAACCTGATTGAGTCTTATAATACTAATAAAAAAACAGCTTACCTACTTAACTTGACCAACAGAAATAATAATCAACTGATTATATGGGAACAGTTCATGAGAGTAATGGACAGTGCAATTTACTTGATACTTCAATTTGCAAACTGATTAGGTACTAAAATAATATATCATGGAAATAAGGCATATAATGACTCTACCACAGCAAGTCAGCAACTGATCAATCTTTTGCTTTCTAGGATAATACATAAGATGCTCACCTTTGTAGCTTTGTGCTTCTTCCACCAACGCCCATATCAGATTTTTGTCTACCCTGTCTTCCTGTCAAATTGTAAAATATCACATTAGCAGTTCTAACTTACGAGTATAGTGGCAAACCATTTGTAGTTCTATGGAGAAAAAACCATAAGTATACTTACGAGTATCTCCAGGAGTCAAAATTGTTCCAAAGCTTCGAACTGGTTGGTTGTTATCTATTGGCTCTTTCTATAAATTCCAAATCATACAAAGCAGCGAATGCATGATTTATAGTGGCAAAATTCAAAGAAGAAATGGAGTTCTTAAGCAATTAAAGGAGTACCTCAGTAGCTTTTTGTCGATTGGTTGAGTGTAAAAGAAATTTCTTGTAAGCAGCTTCTAACTTGTGCAACGGTTGTGCTTTCCTACACAGTTTAGAGACATCTAGAAACATGAATCAACAATCAAAACACATATAATGAACATTTAGGATCAAAGGCCATAAAACTTGAATTAACAAAATTATAGTCATTTTAGGAGAAAATATCCAACTAGCATTCAGATATAGAACTTCTTGACATGGCCTTCATAAGATCCTTGTTTTTTACACCTCGATCTTTATCTCTCTCTCAGACACGCACACACAAACACACCCAATTTGTTTGAAATGACTCCTTCTGCTTAGGTGATGAATAAATGATAGGTTAAATTGTATGAAAAAATTATGAAGTTCCCATAGCTAACCATTCCTGTCAAAACCTCGAGGCATTAATAGAGGCAGCATAAATACTTTTCAATACTCCCCCTCAGGAGGAGCTCACTCCTCAACGAGAACTACATCCCAGAAAAATGTTGGAAGAAACTTGAACCAGTATAACCAGCAAATCAGATTCTACACTTGACCTCACCTAGCAATGCCAAGATTAAAAACATCATCTGCCTTTCTCCACTTATTCTTAGACTCCATGTGCAAAGCATAGGAAATGTAATACGAGGAATGAGTTTGCCCAATTTGATTTGCCTCTAAAAAACTGAATATCACTTCAGCATCAGCGCAGTTGTCTGCCTGCAATCCAGTTTAGGATGGAGACCAGAATTTATAAGCGCAAGCAGGGAGCTAACATAAAGAGAGAGAAAATAAAGTAAACATGACCCACATATTCCAACCACACTTTCAGGTAACGCAGATCATCCTTGTAACGATCTGAATGCCAAAAGGTACGGACGCATTGTTCATAAATCACAACTAATCCTGAGCATTCTCCGCCAGTTGGGAAAGATTCTTGAACCCATTTGATGCACCTTCACAAGAAAGAGACAGTCAAATTCATAAATCAGATGAAATTCCACTACAAGGAAAACAGTCACATGCCCAAACTCCAGATTTGGATTTTGAGCATGAGAAATGCATGAGATGCAAGACTAGAGAACTATAAAGGAAACCCTTCAACAATTTCACAAATTTAGGAACAGGAAAGAACATCTCTGTGCCTTTTACATTAAATACTAGCTTTCTAGGGAGTGAAGTATATCTCCAGTCCTGCTTCTGGAACTTAAATGTGATTGAACTTGCAATTCTCAGAAACTCAACACAATATTGGGATGAAATGTCAGCAACTGAACAGTTCTTAGAATTCAAATTATCATATAATACTTCCCACCACCCTTTGATGAAACTATGATAAATTTTTTGATGAATTGCTTGATACGCTCATGTTGAAAAGGAAGAAGAAGGAAGAGATGAAATATATCTGAGATAGATAAATCTTCATTTTATATGACTAAGGAACTTATATCCTTCAATAGAAATTAAAATTTAGTTCATGATTATGGATCATCATCAACATCATTGAAGCTTGGCCACATCCATTTGGGGCCAGGATTTGTTTTACAAGTAATGAACATAAAAAAGATGTTAAAGAATGAAAGAAGCACCACATTGGACATTCCTCACAAAATAGATATTTCTTCAATTCTTGATAACATCGACCATCGATTTATCACATTGCAATTGCAATCCGTTATGAAAATTTCAAATTATGCTAAACATTGCAAGCAATTTCCAATTTGAGCTGATTCCACCTCTTTTCCAAATCCTAATACACCCAAAAACTTATACTGCACTAAACCCAGTAACAAATGTTACATATCATAACACCCCACAAATCTGTCAAATCCAAGAAGGAAAATTGGAATGCTTGAGAAGCTTTTTATGGGGCCCAAGTTGTTGCATGCCTATGGAAGGCTCAGGGTCACAAATTTTAAGGGTTATATAAGTTCCTAAATACCATCAAACTTTAAGACCTCTAAAAAGATAGTCATGATCATCATCATCATCATCAGCTCGTGTCAGATTTTTCTCATGTACTCCTAATCCATATTAAGAGCTTTCAAATCCGGATGTGGGTCCCACAAGAATGGGGACCCGACCCACTGGACTGAATCAAAACCAATACTTTCTGATGCATACATTTTCTTGAAGTTTCAGCGCAAAAACCGTAACATCCATCACAACACAAACTAACGAAACGAAACATGGATTGAAGAAATCACAAGAAATGAGATTCAGCACCGAAATACTCACTCGATCCATGGGTGGAGCGGATCATCCCCCTTATACTCGTCGATTGCTTCAATCAATCTCCTGATCATACAATATCAGATTAAGAAAAACACACACACACATGAGTTAGATGTTTCTTGTGCGATTGAAGAGGAACCCAAGATCGAAGAAAAAAAAAAAGATATGACCTTCGATTTTGGAGGAGGGATTTCTTGAGGATAGGGTCGGAGTGGGATTTGAGAGATTGGTTGAGTAGAGAAGCGTTTCGACCTCTCTTCAGAGGCCTTACGTTCTCTTTGAAGAGCTCCCACTCGTTTCCGCTCTCCTGCTTCGATGCCAAGAACTCCGTCTCTGGATCTACTAGGAACGACACTTCTTCCATTGCTGATTGCAGAGAGAGAGAGAGAGAGAATTCAAATTTCAAACGGGTGAGGAAGGCGCGTGTGGTTTTTTGGCTGGGTCTCCTCTATTGACCATTAGTTAAATACAGTGGGGAGACTTGGGCTGGGCTAAGACAAGATTGGAGCTGTAAAAAATGAAAGTTAGGCTTGTGTTTGTTGGGGGTTAGGGTTAGGGTTGGGCTTGGCAATTTCATGTGAATGAGACCTAGTAATTCATTGTTCAGGTTAAACCTATTATATTGAGATTGGATTTTGGTTGAGGTTTCTAACTTTGATTGTAAATGGTTCAGATGGTGGTTGGGAAATATGGGCTCACCAAAATCAACCCAGCCCAACTCATAGTAATAAGACCTGTCGACACAACTCAAACCTAACACGTATTCACTTTCATATAAGCATAAGTTGGAAAACTCTCCAAGTCGACTCTTGATTCTTCTAAGTTATCTTGTTTTGATAAATGACCAAGTTAAATGCAAGGGAGACTCGCCCGAATTATGTCATTTGAATTAGTTATTTGCATTTTGACCCATGCAAATACGCAATAGGTTGATCTAATTTTAAACAATTAAAGTTTATTTATAAGCAATTATGCATGATGTTTGAAGTCAACAATTTAAAACTGATATCTAAATGTAATTTGAAGCATATATTTGATAGTTTACATTCAATATTTGGACCAATAAATTTTGCAATATCAATATTTTTCTTTTATTTCCTTATTAATATAGTACACTTCTTGCATATATAAATTTATTAATTTAAATTTCTTATCATGAATGTGTCTAAATATATTTATATTTATATTTTATAAATACTGAACTCATTTTTAATGTTTTTGAAATTATTTTGAAAAAAAATACGATTCTCACAAATCTCTGCATTATCTTTTTCTAAAACATTTTTTCTTGTATAGAACGAGTTTAAGTCTGAGACATGAGTTTCCCAACCTTGCTTGTAAGAAGGTTTTACATGTGATGTGCGTAGACGTCATTTGTGAGTCGACTAATAAGAGTCATACTTCTTTGTCATTAATCCATCCTACTATAAGTGCCCCATGGCGACATGGTAAAAGTTGCATAGAAAAACTTATCATATAAAAAAGTAGTAAATCCATAATTGGTTTATAGTAAAAGTGAGAGATTTTATATTAAAAATTTGTTGAAATCCAATAATTATAGACTGATGATATAATTTTAATTTTTTGCCAATAAGTGGTGCTTGAATTACAAGGGGTCCTGAAAGATGGAATTGCTAATACCCTGTGTGATATATATTGCAACCCAGTTGCCCGCTTAACTTTGGCACAAGTTCTAACTTCTATCTTAGTGAAATACCTAATTTCATTGCTTTTTTAACTCCATTTTTTCCCTCTTTTTTTCTTAAAACCTTTCCTCCCTTATTTTTCTTTAAAAATGATTTTGGAGATGGATTTTTCTTTAGATTGATCTTGAGATGGGTTCTTCTTCGGAATTGATTTTGAGACGATTCTTCTTCAAAACTGATTTTGAAAATGGGTTCCTTGCTATTTTAGGAAGAACCTTTTCAACTTTTACAAAAACTTAAATCTCTAACATTAAACGATGATTACCGTGTTTCTAAAATAAGAGAGAGAGAGAGAGAGAGAGAGAGAGAGAAACTCCAAAAAGTTATATAGAAAAACTTGAAAAAAAGAAGCGAAAAGAAAAGAAAATGAAAAATATCTGCTTGATTTAGACATTGATGTCTTATTGAATTTTCTTTCTTGTTTTCTTTTTGAAAAAAGACGTAAAAAGTCGTACGAAACAGATTTTTTATTGTAAAACACTAAAAATGTATTTGGATCAATTTAAGTCAAATGAACCTCATTTTTGGATTTGTAAATGACATTTAAGATAGGGACAAAACTAACAAACATTTTGGTCCAACCATTGCCTCATTAGTTTCAGTGTATTCTTAGATGTTGATTGGGTAGGATACTCGGATGATAGAAGGTCTACAATTGGCTAATGCAATTATTTGTGACCCAAATAAATTTTTTAAAGAAATCTTGTTTTTGGTACTTATGCAAACTTTTGTTCATATATTTAATTGAGCTCACTTACCTTGTCAAACGGTTTTCGGGAGAATATATGGTATTATCTGAACATTTAAAATTAGAGGGAGGGCAGGAGTTAGTAGGAGGGTTTTTAAAGTTTGAATTTATGTACATTATGGTTGTTATTACGACAAAGACTCCACATTTCTGTTTTTTTGTGCAGGCAATTGCAAAAGGTAAGCAGTGAGTGAATCTTCTTGTTATTTTGATTGAGATTTATGGACCTGTGGTATTTTGGAATAAAACCTTTCGATTGATGCATGACTGCAAGTGGGTGGAGGTGATTTGAGTTGGGTTGGAATTGGGTTCAGCTGAGGAGGGTTTGTGTTTGGAATTGGGTAAAACATCTTGGTATTGTTTGGACGTGATGGTAAATGATGGCAAAAGAGTTGAAGGAATTGGGTTTAGGAGCATGGCATCTTATAAAATGATTGAATTTTGAGTAGAATACCACCAATTTTATTGTTTTTATTTAAGTTGTTCCCAATTGGTATGGTGATTTTGATGAAGATAAATCAATATCTAAATACCAAACAGTTTATAATGAATGTGGTAATCAAATTTTATAATAAATTACATTAAAAAAAAAAAAAGACAACAAACGCCCTTATAATAAGCTCTTATTTAGTGTTGACCAAACATTGTTTTTTTTTTTTTTTTTTTTGAATAGATCAATTTGAATTATACATACTACAATTTTTACCAAACTGTCTTATTTATAAAAGGGCTTATTTTAAACATATCTGTTCGAATTGAATTTATTTTAAATAGATAAGACTTGTCAAACAGGCCGTTCGTGCAATATAACTATATGCCAAAAAATGGTAACTTTTAAGCTAACTTTCCATGTAAAGCCTAGAAAGCCGAATCCGACAACCTGAATAGAATTTGTATCTTCGATAAAAAACAGATTTTCTATTATGAGGCGTTACACAAATGGGCTCTTTGGTTGGTGGCAATTCATAATAATACCAAGGACTTGTTTATTTACTAGAATTTTCGAAAAAAAGTTTGGTATGTTGGGTTTTATTTATTTATTTATTTTTGACAATATGTCACTTTTAGCATTCAAAATGCTATATTTCTTTTTCCAAATTTTAAATCTCAACTATTTAAAAGGTCTTGAATGACCTTTTAAAATTTCATTATCTATGCATTTTGTTGGAATTTCAAATGACCATCAAGAAAAGGAATTTGATGTCAGTGAATTGTATATTGATGGCAAATTAAAACTATATTATCACACTAAACTATAAGAGAGTTTATTTTGCTTTCTTTTGATCCGAAGGGATTATTCCAATACTAAGATTGAAAATTCTCTGACAACAGTGAAAAAAAAGAAAAATGGATGGCAAGTATATCCGGAGTTCTACACGATGATATGATACTGGATGGTGGGGACTCAATGCCTTGGTCTTGGGCTAAAAAAAACCACATCCAGGACCTACCCCCATCGCCTAACTAGCCATGCCCAATAAATGCTAGATTAAATTTTCGTTGTTGAATCCCATTGGCACAAGGCACTTCATCTGGCTGTCGTTTGTCCATCTCATCACAATGACGTGTACGGGACCCATCACTATCCCTCATCCTAACCAAATCAAAAACCACCCTTTCCCCCAAACTAAAAAAAGCCTTCCCATCTCTTTCACCTTCTGAAGTTTCTCGATCCCCCAAACCCAACGCCCTCCATCATTCAAAACCAAAACCAGAAGAAAATCCCATAACCCCATCATCCCACACAGATCTTCAACAATCCTTCCCATCACATCCCATGGCAACATCGTCATCAGCATCTTTGAAATCCCTAATCTCTGATCCCCTCCCATCTCCCCACAGGACCACCCTCTCTTCCCCTTTCCTCAAATTCCCCATCGTTCCTCATCCGATCTCGAGGGTCAAAACCGCAACATCTCGCTTTAGCGTGCAGGCGGTGGCGAAGTTCAAGGGGACCGTGATGAGAGAGAAGCGTCTGGCCGAGATGATCGAGAAGAAGGTTCTGGAAGCTACGGAGGTTTGCCAAGGGAACTACGCCTCGGACGAGTGCAAGGTCGCCTGGGACGAGGTCGAGGAGGTCAGCCAGGCCAAAGCCGACCTCCGGAGGAAGATGGAGAAGGAGGACCCGCTCGAGTCCTTCTGCAATGAGAATCCCGAGACCGATGAGTGCCGGATCTATGAGGACTGAGATCTCAGCCGTCTGTTCTTGCTGTGTGGATCATGAAAGTTTAGGAGAGATCTCAGCCGTTGATTGGTGTTGTGTTGTTATTATCACTATCACTATATTATAATAATAGTGGGTGAGTTTGTTTCTTGTTAATATCAGTGTTTGGAGGATTGGATTATCCTTGATGGTTATCTGTTTTTGTGGGGTAAGTAAGTGTAAGTAAGTTACAAGACCTTTGTTTTTACTTTAATTTCAGATGTGCCCCCCCCCCCCCCCCCCCCCAAACCTACTTTTTTTTATTATGACCATGATGCCCTTTGTTTTTAGCTATCACCAAATCATTTCAATTGTTTGTGGCATGTATTGTAGTGTGATTTATGTCCAAGGTACATTGGGGCCCAAAGCTGCATTACCTTAGATTTTTTCTATTTTTGTTATGTTGCAGACATGACTTGAATTCTTCAACCAAATTTAGTATTGACCATGAGATGGTGAATGCCATTTGATCATATTCTTCCATGTTTGGTGGGGATGTTATGTTGTCCATGGGAATACTGATTTCCATGAAATTCCAGAAGCTTGGCTGAGAATTGACAATGTGTATTCAGATCCATAGCAGCCTGTGTGTTTGTGTATGTTGGGTTGTGGGTCCCATTTCCATATATGTGAACCCAAAAAGTCTTTGATGGCTCCTTTGAATGTGTTAACAACAGCAATTATTCAAGCCGTTGGCAATTTTTGAGTATCTTTATAATCTGTTTGCAAACAGTAAACAAAACAATTGAGAACTTCTTCTCTACTTAGTTCCTGAGTCAGATTGGATGAACTTGTCAACACTTCAATGATGGGGCTTTGCTGTGGATATTTCAGATGCACTGTATTACCATAAAAATCACCATGATATTCGTTCAAGGAATGATATCAATTTATATATGACCTAATACCAACCTAGTCCTAATCTCTTAATCCAATAACAAACCTAATCGCATATTTGATTGAAACAATCATGCTTTTTTCTAGAAGCTTTTGATTATGCAATTGATGGAGATGGTTAGATTGTAAGGCTTCAATGATTGGATGGATTAAGTGAGGATACCTGCGATCTTGATTTATATGAAACTACTTAAAATCTCCGCCAACAAGAGAAGAATCCATAGCATATTTATTCATGTAATGTAATGTGGTGAAAGACTTTTCATGTTCCTCAATTTTAGTGGCATCAACAAAAATGCTGAATTGTGATTCCCCCTCACTTTGCCATCGACAAAAATGCTGAATTAGAATCCCCCTCACTTTGCCATCGACAAGAATGCTATCAATTTTTGGGAGCTTTGCCTCCTCTAATAGATTGACCATCTCTGTTTCCCTTTGGCTTCTTTGAGCTTTCCTTTTCCATTGATGCGCGTCTCCTTTTTTGGTCTTATATGAACTTATATAGCTGCTGGTTTTCAGCTTTGGGGATTTTTGCGTGCTTTTCTCTCTTTTCAATATATATCTTATCTTTTAGCAAACCAAATCAAACTAAGTTTTTTTCCACTAGGTGGGTAGGCTATATGGATTTGACGACGCCAATCAAATCTGTTTAGGGCCACGTCCTCCGTTAGATTCATATCTTACCTTTTAGAGAGAGAAAAAAAAGGGTTAATATGCTACCACAGCGCACGAAAAAATGAATTTTAATTTCTAGGTCTGTTTGTCTGAGGTGCAGATTGGTTTAAAAAATTAGGGCCTAGCATTATACATAAGAATATAGGGGATTTTCCGGGGGTAGTAGAGGTTGGGATAAATTATGCGTTTGATATAGAGATCCCAAGGAACTGTATCCATTCATACTGTGATTCCACGACAGGTTGGAGATAACCAAGCAAAGCTTTCACCATTAGGAACCAAAGAAATTCCTGAAATTTAATGATCTTAGATATCCCTAAAGCCATTGAAATTGTGAATTAAGAAGATGTGGACTCCATAGTAAGCAAAACTTCATAGTACCCATCCCAGTTAGATAAAGAACTCAGTGGGGTTGAACTCAGCTTATATTAGCAATCATATGATATTCTTGAAGTAACTTGCAAAGTTGAGGATGGATGTGGTAAAATATTAATGTACAATTAAACACTGCATTAGGCAATCAGTAATCAAAGGTCAAAGTATTAAATTGTTGGTACAAATCTACACTTACCACTTGCAAGATAACTAGTCAAGGATGGCCGACCATTAATGAGGCCCTCTTGGGCCCCTCTGATTTGTCAATTCTACACCTTCATGCTTCCAAATGAATTATCTTTCACCACAAATTTGACACTCATTCAAGTTTTGTTCACTCTTAATTTATGATACGAATATCATGCTACTAGACTTCATCTAATGGATGAAAATGCCATGACTTAGAGGCTCTAAATGCAGGTTAATTAGAATGATCATAGAGTCTCTCTCTCTCCTTTTCTTTTCTTTTCTTTTCTTTTCTTTTCTTTGTTTTTTTTGCACTCACCCAGGTTAGATATAGACCAATCTACCCAATTATTGATATGTATCCATGTGGGCCCTGCAGGCCGTGCTACAATTTGGTTGATAATGGCCTTGCGTTTTGGATAAAAGCCCTATTTGCATATTTATCACTTGCAACTCGGCATTGTTATTGGTTTTACGACTTCCCTAGGGGCTGTCTGTTTCATGTAATTGAATTTTTGGGAATTGTAAAACTTCGTATTTAAATGAGTGGCTAAAAGTGAAGAATCAAATGTGAATATATATAACAAAATAACCATCAAATAGCCTCCTTCCCTTTAATGAAAACCTCTCATTCACTAGAAATTGAATTAAGGGATGATGGAAGGTGGAAAATGGATACTCACCCACCTTAGTAATTCAAATCCTAGAAAAGTCAAGACCCCATCTGTATCACTATTTTATATCATTCTTGGGTGTTTAATAATCCTTCCTTGAAGCTCATTTGACCGTAGATTCCTACATTTTCTAGGCAAACCAAGACTAAAGGAGTTTTACATCCATGAATTTTTCTAATGAAGGTCTTGCATAGAAGGCTCACAGATGCTGTAAAAGCATTCATTGGTTGACAACAAAGCGACAAGACAAAAGGACAGCAGTGGAGTGATGAAAAGATAAAGAGTTTGGACGTCTCAAAGCTTAACTAAAATACCCTAAAAAAGAACTACTAACTTTTGTTAATTAAGGGTTTATATAATCAGTCGAAGTTCTGCCGACCCAAGACTAGAATCCAATGGAAAGAGTCAAACAGATGGAAACTCATGCAAACAATCCCCAGTCCGGAGCTTCTCAAGGAACATTTCTTAAAGTAGCCTCCAAATGTCCCCACAGTCAGTGGGAAGAAGATAGAATGGTATATCCGTGAAAACATCCACATGCTTTGCAAGATACGCATCCAAACACAAGTTTTATAACTGGTTTTAAACTCAGCCAAAGCAAAACTTGCAGCTGGGAATGTACTGGTTTTGCCATAAGATGACCAATGCCGATTATTACGGTAGTTGGAAACCTAAATTTTGTTAGAACTCCATTCTCTCCAGCTTCATATACTCTGTATTGTTGTTTTATTTCCATTCTAAAGTCTAAACCTCTGAAAAAAAGATAAAAATGAAAACTCCTTGTTTCTATTTTTGAACTTCTTTAAAAGTTATTCTTTTAGAAATAAAGAGCCAAAACAAACAAAAGATATTAGTCGGGATTCCGATTGTGCATTGGTAATTAGGGACTTGAATAGTGTGCGTAAGTATTTACCAAAGAAAGAGAGAGAAAAAAGTCTAGGATATCACTGATATATGTTGGAGATTTGGTAACTAGCATTCATCCATAGTCATCATAATCGAAGCCTTATCACCTCGGGATGGGGTGGTCTATGTGGGTTCCACTTTTTCACTCAATCCCATTGAATTCCACAATCCGTGCTATTTTAATTTCCTTATAATCTTTTAGGACACGTTTGTGTAGTATATGTGAAAAATTAGTACCGTGGGCTTTTATTTTGCTATAAAGAAAAGAGAAAACATTCCTAAATCTCACCCATAGGAAACACTTTCATGTGGAATTGAGAAAAAAGAAAAGCACATTTTTGTGCTTTTTCAAGGAAATGCGCCCACAACAAACGTCAAAAATCTTCGTCGCAGAAAAGCTGCCAGCTTCTTTTTTAGCCTCTCGGAAAAATGTGGCTGCAGAAACATCCTTGTTAGGGTATTTACTAGACTTCCCTTTGGTTATAAAGTTGGGAAACTGTGTTGTGAAACTATCCACTTGGAACACAAGCAACCCAGAAAATTACAAACTCTCATGTCTATATCATAGAAAATTACAAGAAAGGGAAGGATACTCCTCTTTCTTAATCCTTTATATCCTTAGATCTCATCGTCTCTTCTTTGTATTCTTTCACGTAAACACCTATGTAGCAACACCACTCGCTCATCTGATGCTTCCTATGAATTCCAATTATATCGGATTCTAGCATTCTTCGCCTTATATTACATATGCACATGCCCAAGTGTGCTCCGGAACAGGAAGCCACACTCCCACCCCACTCCCTACACTTAGCTCCACTAGACCCTCCATGGCTTCTTCCAACACACATGGAACGTGCGCCGAGCACAAGCTCTCAGTAGTGACAGAGACAGACAGCAAGGTACAGGAACAAAGAGTGCAAAGGGTGCAAAGAGCTCAGTGGCTCCGAGCTGCTATACTAGGAGCTAACGATGGGCTGGTGTCCACCACTTCACTCATGCTTGGTGTTGGTGCTGCAAAAGAGGATCGCTGGTCCATGATCCTTTCAGGGTTGGCTGGAGCGATCGCCGGTGCCTGTAGTATGGCAGTAGGGGAGTTCGCCTCAGTGACGATGCAGAGGGATATTGAGAAGAGTATGGGTGGCCAAGAGAATTGTGGAGGCCCCATACCTGAGACAAGTACATCAATTGGGACTTCTAAAGGTTTACCTTCAACACCTTCTGTGACACCCAGCCCCATAATCAATGGTGTATATCAATTGAGATCACCTGGAGTGAATGCGAATGTAGATGAACTACATGTCAAAGTGGGTAGAGAAATGAAGGAAGACCCATCCCCGGCAAGAACCCCGGTCCAGAGATTATCTGTAGCATCACCTGGGAGATCACCAATGATGAGGGTGATTGCAGAGGATGTGAATCCTCAGAAAGGCCTCTCGCCTGTTATCGACGATGGCGATGCGATGTTACCAAACCCTTTCAAGGCTGCTGGGGCATCTGCTCTGTCATTCTTGTGTGGCTCACTTGTGCCACTGGTGTCCACCATGTTCTTGAGAGAGAACATGGCTAGGATTGTGATGCTTCCTGTAGTGGCATCCATAGCTCTGGTGCTGTTTGGGGGAATTGGGGCATATCTTGGAGGGTCCCCGGTGCGAGTCTCAGCGATAAGATTGCTCATTAGCGGGTGGATTGCTATGGTAATTACCTATGGTTTGCTTAAGCCTTTTGATCGAGAGGGAAAGGCCAAGGATGGAGATTAGCAGTAATGTTGGAGAAGTGAGGAATGTCTGTTTGAGAGCTGAGCCCTGTTTAGGGTGATGCGGTTGTCACTCAAGTGATTCAAATCTAATACATAGTGGAGATTATGGATGAGATTTTGTGCATGACCTTCATTGTACATTTGCATGGAAATTGAGTACTGTTGTATGGTTTCCTATGAAATTGTATTCCTTTGTATGTTGAAATGGAATGACTGGAAAAGGCAGGTTCTCTACTCTTTTCAACAACCATATAATTTAGGTGTTCTCTTAACTTCTGCAGGATTAATGTCTTATTAATGTCTATAAAAAAATGATCAGTTTCTTATTCAAGTGACTCATGTGGGTCACTGGGAGCCTGTTAATCTCTCACTCCTTTCTAGGTTTTATGTTTGAGTCCATTGATTTCTTATATTATTTTTAATTGTGATTTTGGACTAATGCATTAGAAGTTTTAGTGGTTAATATTATAGGGAATTAGTTGTGTAAAATAGTTATTTGTTCTTGTTCATTCTTGGTGGTGAGTCTTGGGTAGTGTGGGTTCAGATTCTACTAATTGAGAAGAGAATTTCTTCAGAACTTGAGATTCCATGTTTTGTTTAGTTTCAATCTTGAGAAATTGATGCCTTATTTTTGAATTTGGAGAGACCCTCCCCTTCCGTTATAGAATTTTGTAAAGAGAGACATGAGAGGAGAAAAAAAAGGGAGAAACTCTCAATCCTCCATTGATCTTGTATCTAATGAATCTCAATTTGTACATACATAAGATTAGCCTTTTTTTTTATAGGTTAGTAAACATGCTTAGATAAGAACAAGTAATCATACTTAGAAAAGGAATTTAAATCTCCTCAATCTAAATCAAATCAAGTCTAAACTAAGAAAGGAGTTTTCTAAAACTACTCTAACCTAGCAACTTGAGTCCTACTTTTGATAATGTTCACCAGCCCAACCCCTCCTGGATGTGCTTGATTAGCAATGACTCTTAACAAATTTTAGTAGGTCAATCCAGTCCTAATCTCTATCAAGAGGAATAATGAAAGGAATAGATATGTATTTAAGACTACTGCATGATGTATATGAGAAATTTGATAGGAGTTCTCTTATCTTTTTAGGCAAGGAGAAAAGAAAGCAAAGATAATAGTCATTTTTCCCTGTTATGTTATGTTTGTGCAATAAGAGGGTTTGTGATCAGCAAATCTTCATTTCCACGAGAGACAGGTATCCTATGTTCCTATTCCTCCATAGGATATCCAAATCTTATCTATTAAGGAAAATTGGTTAAATTTTTTTTTTTATATTTTCACAATAAAAATGTGTGGCACAAAATGACATAAATGAGAACAATTTTCTTCTTTATCATGAAATCTTGTCATTGCACAAACATACCCTGTAACTTGAAGGGTTTCCTTTTTAATAATTCATACTCATAAAAGGCTTGGCATCTTTACTAGTCCCCCCCCCCCCCCCCCCACACACACACCCTCTCTTTTACCATTCAAAGCTATGGCTCACTAAAAGATTAATCCATTCATGACAATATGTTAAGGGGTCGTTTATTTGTACTCATTTACATGTAAATGATCTACAGGGGTCGTACTTATATGACACGTAAAGGAAATGGTGTGCAAATGAAGCTGTTCACATATGAAAATCTACACCTCTTAGTAAGAAGAGGCACCAGATAAGATGTGGTTTCAAACCCTGTTGCTGACTTTTATTTTTTCAACTCCCATTGGACTAGATTTTTAATCTGAATCATTCAAATTGTTTTATGACTTATTGGACCCCAAAATGTTCAATTTCCATATCTTAAATACTCATAGATTTTGAAATATGTGACCTAAACTATTTGAAGTCTAATCATATAAAAATGGTGCTTCCAAACAAACACGATATTGTGTTTCACATTTCATGTATAAATTTTATATAAGTAAATGGCATTTTCGCGTCACATGTGCGAAAGACAAAACAACTCCTAAATCTATAGTCTTGTACATGGAGGGAATAACATAAATTTTAAGTAGGGCCAACCCTAAATTTTAGCCTATTGATTCCAAATCTAGACTAAATACCACTCTAATCTGATTTTCTAATCCTTGATTTGAGTTTGTTAAATCTAACGGTTTTATAAATGTATTTTTTGATTATTTTGATTTAATCCAATGGTAGTTAATGGCCGGATTAGTGCCTAGTTGGGAAAGATTGGTGTCAATTTATAGGGTTAGGTGGGTTTGTGATACTTTGTAAGTGCCACATTGTCTATTATTTTGGAGTTTGTCTTTGTTAACTTTTCATTTTTTTTTTTGGAAAGAAAACTGAAATACTCCTTCATGGCGAAAATGTTTAGTACTTTTGATTTCTTGACTTTCAAAATCAAAATTTCCAGGCGTAAAGTGTTACATAATAGTTTGATGGCCAACTTTAAGCGGCAATTCTTGATCTGGCCTGCTAATATGACCCTGTAGCTCAAGGAGGTTAAGGTTTATGCTTCTAATTTTATGTTGAACTTGGGTTGACATCTCTACATTGATTATAAATAGGCGGGTTTGAGTCTGACTCTTACTACCTGCCAACGCAATCTGATGATCTTTTAGGAGTTTGGGTTGTTCCTTTTAACTTTTTTAAGTTGAATTTTAATTAATATTTTCTACTTTAAATAATTTGTACTTGATCAACCCCAACAAGGACCACTTTCTCAATCAAGTTAAATTGTCAAACCAAATCCTACTCGGAGTTAAATGATAAGTAGAAATCCTTAATCAGGATGTTAGGCTTTAGGTTAAGTGTTTTTTTTTTTTTGTTTTTTGGGTAAAGAAGGCTTTAGGTTAAGTTGATAGATTGGACTATAATTAGTCGGGTTGAGTGGGATTCAAGTCATATTGTAGGATGAGTAATAATAATAAATGGACTCACACAATCCATTTATCGATTGCGTCAAAATTGTCAAGCAAACTTCACTCAAAATGATGAAAAAAAAGGTCAATACAAACTTAGAATCACCAAATCAAGTTGATGACTCGGGTGAACAAATTGTCACAGAATTGGCCCCATCAAACCATTACATAATGCTTCTGCGAAGAAAGCATGATTTTGTGCTTAACTTTCATCTTAGAGGAGCATTTGTGTCCTGATCAAGAGGCTTATATATTTTTTAGCAAAAAAAAAAATGGAAAAAGAAAAAAGAAAGGCCTTATATATTTTAAAAAACAACCGTAAATATCAATGCTCATGATTTGTTTAACAAATTTTTCTCAACTCTATTTGAACTTCAATCGGGCCAAAAACGGGATTACATGTTGAGATTCTTCTGAGAGTTTTGTCCTCACAATAACCTTTAGCCATTAATAACCTTGTCTTTTGACGAAAGTTGATATATTTCTCCATACATTCTCTTTATCAGGGGAAACTACAATATGAGATTTTGGATTTTTTTTTTTATATTTATGTAATATAGCACAAAACTTCTTCTCTAGTTGGCTTAAAAAAAGGAATATATCTACGTGATATTACATAGTCTATAATTTTATGCGATATCACACCGTCAAAGACATTCTAATCCATATAAATTGTAGGAATACTTGTGAAAAAATATCTCAAATTCATAAATAGAGCAAATCCTTTATATTACTTAGATCAATTTAACTAAAAATTCCACCTTGTTGGCATAGTTATTAATTTCGTTTCGTTTCGTCTGAAATGGCCGAAATTTTTCGTTTCGATTAAGTGGCCGAAACGAAATTTTGGCCAAAACTTTTAGGTTTGAATTTCGGTCATTCTTGGCTAAAATTCAAAATTAATTTAGGCCGAAATGGAATTTTACATAATTAATTTTTTTACTTTTTTTACACATATATATTTTGTATTTTTTATATTTTTACAAAATATAATTCCAAAAATATTACTATAATGGATTAAATCTATATTTATTACTTTCTATATTTTTTTACTTATATATATTAGGTTATATTTTTTTCGAAATATAATTCCGAAAAATTTCATTGAAATTTTGAATTGGCCGAAACTCTTCATTTTGCATTTTATAGTGGAATAACGTCCGAAATAATATTAACAACTATCTTCGTTGGTCGCTATAAATGTATTTAATTTTATAGAAGGACTAGGATTGGTGGCAGACAAACTACATAGGCTAATTTATTTGCATCATGAACATTCTTTATCCTTCTCAAACTTGTCAGCCAAACGCTCCATCCAAATTCCAAACAAAGAGCGATCCGTTCATGGCTCCTTGTTCTTCTCTCTTTCTTGGTTTCTCCAATTCACTAGGACCGCAAATCCCTTTCAATTCAAAACCTCACAGTCGCCTCTCAAATATCAGAAAATCTTCCTCTTCCTCCTCACTCGCCCCAAAAGCTTCATGGCAAGAGGTCTCATCTTTTATCTCTTTCTCTACTCTCTCATTTTCTTTGTTTCTTGAAATTTCTATCATTCTCATTCAATCGCGTTTTTTCGTGTTTGGGTCGTCGTTTGCAGCTGGTGGGTGTTCTTGTTTTCTCTGCTGTGCCTTTCACGGCAGTGAAAGCCATTGCTAACAGCTCTCTTGGAGCTTCTCTTCAGAGAAGACTGCAGGAGACGAAGAGGACTGCTGTTTCCAACTCCTCCAAGTTCAATGCTTTGGCTCAAAAGGCTAGACAAGACAGGTAATTTCCTAAAACCCCATGTGTTTTTTTTTTTTTTTTTTTTCGATGGGTTTGTTGTTGTGAATGCAATTCAGGAATGGGAAATGATCAAGTCCAACCACCCAGTATGGTCCACCTGTTGGGTGATTGGATATGGGTGTTGCTTATATGTGGCCTATATTTCAATTTGATTATAACCATTGAATTAGAAGGACATGCAAAATGAAGGGTTGGACCGAATTGCTCTTGTTGTTTGTAATTGTATGGGTAGGTAAGATGGAAAATGGGGTGCTTTTCTTGCCAATTATGCAGCACACCTGTTTGTTGAATTGCTAAAAAGGGCAAGAACATGGATCTTTCCAGTCTCCTTCAGTTTAGTAGGGAGGTGAAAGAAGTTATATTGTTTAGTCTGTGTTGAGCATGAAAAAAGGGGA
Organism: Camphora micrantha; assembly: GCA_003546025.1. Taxonomy (NCBI): domain Eukaryota; kingdom Viridiplantae; phylum Streptophyta; class Magnoliopsida; order Laurales; family Lauraceae; genus Camphora; species Camphora micrantha. The sequence goes on from QPKB01000001.1 coordinate 16,556,979, forward strand.
GTTTCATAGAGGAGGGTCCAAGCCAGCAAAAGGTTACTGGCTTACTGTCAAATAGTTATAATCAATGAAATTGATGAAGGGGAACAATGTGAGAAACAGATTAAACTTTACAATATATTCATCATACTAGTTATGCAAATGAGTAAAGAAGTTGCTAGAATCTAGAAGTTAGAAACTATTGCTTTTGTGAATCGAGATTTCCAGCATTAATATTTGTATTTCTGAAACCCATGTTTACTCTGTTCTTGGCTTTACCATTTTCCTTTTAGTGTGTAGGAGGAGTTTTCACTTTTCACTTAATGTCTTTTGATACTTGTTATCTATAGAGCCAACATATATGCTGTATTGCCATGAACAGGATCAATCACTGTTTCCATGGTATTTGATCAGTCGGAAACACTACAATGAGTTGTGTCCTAAGCTCCATTTATCTTATATGATTGGGAGGAATGCTGCATTGGTTAATTTAGTGATATGTTGTGTATTATCTAAGGAATTGATGCATATTCTAAGTTTGATATAAAACCTTTCAATGTTGGGCAGTTTCTGGTATGGAAAAGATCGTCCCCGCTGGCTTGGTCCAATCCCTTATGACTATCCTGCACATCTCACTGGAGATTTTCCTGGTGATTATGGTTTTGATCTTGTGGGCCTGAGTGAGGATCCTGTGGCCTTTCAGAAGTACTTCAAGTATGTTTAGCTATTTGTTTTTTTTTTAAATGATTTAATGTCTGCCCAAAATAACTGTTAATTTGTAGATTGTAGATGCAGTTCAATTTTATATACAAATACACATGCTCACCTATGAAAAAAATATATGTATTCCTCTGTCTGGGGTCATCTATGATCAATTGAACACCCTCTCATTCACTACCCTACCTATCAAATTTACACCAAGTTGATGATATCCACCATTCCCCCATTGGATTGGGGGAAAAAAACAAAAAAATGCATAGTTTGTTATTGTTGAATGGGTGCTTAGAATTTTGGGTCAGGATGAATGGATTATGCATCCAAGTGTGTCTCACATATAGTGCACCAAGTTGCGCAGGTGCTCAACTTGTGTGAAAGGTGTATGAGGTTTTTCTAATGTTCCCCTGTTTGGGTAAACTATGTTATAATTCACCGGAAGCAATTGGATAACGTCTTCACCCATCTATACATCTAATATATGGCACCCCTCTTGAATAAACCAAATACTAAAACTCATGCATATTATGCCACCATTAACTCATGATCAACAAAACTTTTATTGACTTTTTTAGCCGTTCAAAAATTGTGACGAATCATCATGGCTCATCAAAAGCGCACTAAACTTTTGCTGTTTTCAAAATGCAGATTTTCAATTCCATGGTATAGTTCAATGAGAAAATACTTAAAAGGGGAAAAAAAATGTAAAACTGAAATATACATTGTGGTCCATCTCTAGCCATCAATTGATGAACTTGTACATGGATCAAGACGGTTCAATACATGTGCCTCTTGGATCGATCAAATCCAAAAATCACATAAAAGACTACTAATTTTTGAATTCCTACATGATTTTATAGACAGTTGCACGCATGCCTAAAAAAGGCGGCATTCATTAAAATCTTTTGTATTATAGTCATTTCATGAGCTGTGACATTTGTTGGATGTTTTGGATGGATGAGTACATGCACTGATTTTATTTGATGAACTTTAATGTTTTCTCACACATACTGTGGATGTTAATTGTAAGCTTAACTTAAATATTAATATGTGTCTGTTGCACAAGGGCTATGCCCCGAAACTCAAAATCCTTGAATTTCAAGGCGTGAACATATTTCACAAGCATATGAAAAATCAAACATAACAGATTTATTATTATTATTATTATTATTATTATTTTATTTCATGATGATAGGGCATTCCAAACTAATCTATATTTCAATTCAAATGGTCAAAGTCCATAGATCATCAAGCTAACAATCCATAAGAACATCTCATTATATCATTGAATAAATCTGAAGGTTTTACTAAATTTAAGTTCAATCGAATTAAAAGAAACTAAAAATGACTAACTCAATTGAATGCCTCTGTTATGCAATTTGCATCTTTCTATTCTTCTGCAGTCTCATCTGTTACCTCGTGATTTAAAAAATATAATTAAATGACAACAAACTATAAGCTCAACGGGTAACTAATCTACACCACTAAAGTATGTAGAAATCAATAAAACATAAGGTATAAAGGTTCCGGTGATAAGAGTAGAAGTCAGTTATCAGTGATCAAGTAGCCCTGAGTAATCATAACGAAAGGTTAAACGAGATTCATTTATGACATCTACAATTTCATTCAATAATTTTAACTTTTCAATTTTTGGGCACATCACACTGCGACACACTGTTTTCGTTCTCCTGGAAAGGCCAACACACCTAATGATTTAAAACCAACTGAAAAAATAACACATTATTGTATCAGTGGCACTTATGACACCCCGAGTGCTAAGTGACCATTTTATATTCTCAACATGTTTAGCTGTAGTTTAGAATTTTACGGCACATTGGTACTCCACGTTCCATGTGTGATGGTGCTAAAAGTACAATTTAAGTCACATCATATCTGATTCAAACACCCGATAGTCGAGCCCAACAACCCCAAAGGAAAATCTCTAATTTTAATGAATTTGGAGTTGTTGGGCTCGACTATTGTGTGTTTGAAACTTGAATCATGGATGTCATGTGATTGCGAGGCACCATCACGTAAAAACCCAAATACGTTGGGGACACCTAAACTATGGTGGAGGTTAATTAGACGTGGAACATGGAGTATCATGTGCTATAAAAATCTATACTGCAACTAGACAAGTTGAGAAAAATTGAATATGAATGGTCAATTGCCACCTGAGGTGTTGTAAGTGCCACTTGTTAGCAGAATGTGGTAGTTGTTTGCAGTGGTGTTAAATCACTAGGTGTGTTACCTTTCTATATATGTTAAATCACTAAGTGTGTTGGCCTTCCAAGTAGGGTGACTACTGGTGTGATTGAGTGACGTGCCCAAAAATTAATATGTTAAAATTATTAAATGAATTTGCATGTGTCATGAACAAATCTTGTTTAATCTTTTGTTGTGATTACTGATGGCTACTTAATCACTGATAGCCGACTTTGCCATTGAAACCTTTGTACCTGATGTTTCATTGAAATCTATACATATTAGTGGTGTAGATTGGTTACTTATTGAGCTTATAGTTTGCTGCCGTTTCATTATATTTTTAGGATCACGAGGTAACAGGTGAGACCGTAAAAGATTAGAAAGATGCATGGATCTGGATGAGAGTTGGCCTTAAATTGACTTAGTCATTTTTAGTCTCCTTTATTTGAGTGAATGTAAATCTTGTTGAACATTCAGTTTTATTTGGAATATGTAATAAGATGTTATTATGGACTGTTAGTTGATGATATATGGACTTGATTATTTGAATTGAAATCCAGATTGATTTGAGATGCTTTGCTATCAAAAAAAAACTCCTCTATGCTTGCTGATGCTTGTGAGTTATGTTCACGCCTCGAAGGTAAGGATTTCGGGTTTCGGAGCGTGACAAGGAACTTCTTACATATACAAATTCTGAATACTGACGTGATAAATCTAACTTCTGTTACTTATTTGTAGCTTTGAAATACTGCATGCTCGTTGGGCTATGCTTGCATCCCTTGGTGTTGTCATTCCCGAACTGTTAGACCTATTCGGCATAGTGCACTTTGTTGAGCCTGTGTGGTGGCGAGTCGGCTATGCTAAACTTAAGGCAAGTTTATCTATAGATAAAAAATATAATGAAATTTATAGTTCAGCAGATCCTCCTGAGGCAATTGAATTTCCTGTACAAGGCTTCTGTGGACCTTCTTTGGTTTGGCGCTTGACCGCACTATTTTCATTTATTACTATTGTGCAATCTAACAAAGCTGAGAGAATTTTGAATGAAGTAAGCATGTATGATCGCTTGGACAGCAAATCAGTCTTTACAGGAGGAGGTCCTTTAAGCTTTTTCAATAGCAACTAGTGTCCTTAATTTGCTATCACAAATCTTCTGTATAGATTTGACAAGTGAAATCTGATCTCATGCTGATGCCCAAGGAGGCTTCCCGCGCTGCCATCTTTTGTCAATTCTTGTGGGATCCACCTTTGTTTGATCCAGGCCATTTACATCACAATCTCACCAATGACAAATTCTTGGCTCAATTTCACCTCAGCCGTACTGATATACATCATAGAATTATTCAAGGCATGAAAAATGAGATTAAACATTCTTTTAAACTCATTTTTTTATAATCTATCCAATCTTTATCACTCTCATTAGAGTGAAATTGATGTATTCTTGAAGGTGAAGTGGATGCACCTGGTTGAATCTGAGTCAGCAGGCCCTGTCAGTTACAAGTTAAGCCTAACAGGTCCAGTCTCAATGTGAGCCCAGCAGAACCCAGCTAGGCCCTGCTTAAGCCTGGAGGTTTAGCCCTCACCAGCCAAACCTTCACAAGACTAGCTAAACCAAGCTGGGGTGCAGTTGGCCCTGCTGGATGGTTCCATGCTAAATGACTTAAGCAGAAAAAGGAAAAAAGACCTTTTAGGCCTGGTCAACAGTAAAAAGGGAGTACACCATGGTCTAATCAGTGGAGCCCACAACTCAATGAAACCAATATGAGTCTGAAACAGTTTTGATGTAAGTAGGATACTATATTTTTGAGTTCGATGTACTTGAGTGTTAAAGAAGGGTTCTATTTGGAGTTGAGTCCTGTGGTTTTGTTTGGAATTGGGAAATTTCAATATATATCAGAACAGTTAACTGGATGTGAAGGCATTCCACTTTCGTTCTTTGAATAAAAAGTGCAAGAATTTATTTTGTTGTGTATTGGACGATCTCTAGATATGATCTATTCTTCTGGTTGTTGTTTCAAGCTTCCAATCCATCCATCCCTTCCTTAGAAACCTGCCATAAATCTCCATTATCAGTTGCTGCTGTCCCTTGTTTCCGTATTTAGGAACTATGAACAAAAGTTACTGTAAAAAAGTTAAGAAAGTAACCGTAACCCATTGTCATAATGTTAGTACATGCTAATGATTCTTAAAATGAAGTTTGATAATATCAACTATGAGAATGTATTTAACTTCCGCAATGTTGGTTAGAGCTTTATATCCCAATATCTTCATTTTGCAAAGTCACGGATCCCCTTACCAGTGAAGGAAAACAAAAGAGTAATCTTTTAGAGCACATTTAGTGGAAAAAAGGGGTTATTTGCAGAATCACTGAAAAGTCGGTTCAATTTTCTGGTTGGCTTCGTGGAAAAGTGGCTGCACCAAACATGGATTTGACTGTAAGCATGGAAAAGCATTTTCGCTTTTCACATTTTTGTCGTGGAAAATGAGTCACAAAAGTGCCCCTTAAAGTTAAGACTCACTCCACAACTTCCTTAGCCCACACATAAACAAAAAATAAATTGTAAATTTCAAGACTCGTATTGTTTTTTGTGCACAATACTTATCAGCATGAAGATGTAATGTCCTACAAAATCCTATAAAATCAGAAAGAACGAAGACTTTAATATAATATTTTGGTTTCTCAGATCCAAGTTCTTCAAATCAACAGCTTTCTTAAACCTTTACTCTTGGGATTCATGCAATAGGTTGGGCCAGAGTATGCCAGATATTGCGGTATAGAGGCTTTGGAACCTCTTGGAATTTACCTACCTGGCGACATTAATTATCCGGGTGGGTTGCTCTTCGATCCCTTGGGTCTTTCCAAAAATCCAGTTGCCTTTGAAGAGCTCAAGGTGAAAGAGATAAAAAATGGCCGGTTGGCCATGGTAGCCTGGTTAGGATTCTATATCCAAGCAGCCGTAACTGGTAAAGGGCCCATACAGAACCTTCTAGAACACATCTCAGATCCTCTCCACAACAATTTACTCTCCACTATAAGTTCCACGTGAGGTTCGTCTACTCTGCACGATGGAAGTACATAAAAGTTGCAGGATTCTTCACACAACACCAATGCAAGGTATGCCCTCTCATTCCATGTAAATTGTTGAAAGATCAAAACCTGGAGGGGGAATTGTAAAGTTGCTGGTTATGTGAAGTTCTAATCTGTTGGGTTCAAATGAAAGCTTTGGAGGTGTATGATCATAGGTAAAAATGAAATCTGTGTTGTAAATTTTTTTCTAATGAACATGGCTTAGAATTACAGATTTGTTCTTATATGATGAAGTTTACAAAATCTGCAGTCTCATTTCCCAAAGCTGTAGGCTGTAGGGTTGTTTGCCTACAATTCCTACTGAGCTCCCTTGGAATTCATAGGGAAAGGATCCTTATGGAAGGTGCATCAGGAGTGAAGAGTGATGGGTTAAGGGTGGAGGCCTAGAGGGGACCATCAATCCATTAGATTTTGTTTCTGTGGGTGAAGAGTGTGGGCAACCATTTCCATCAAAAGAGGGATGCTCTGTTGTAGATTTCCACCTCTGATCCTTCTTCACTCATAGCTCCATAAATGGGTCTGTTGCTTGGAAACCATAGGAATTGAGTGGGAAATAATCAAATTGGGCCCTTTATGTGCATATGACTTGTATGAATGTTGTAGGCCCTGTAACCGAGTATGGGTCTTTTGTGTCTATCCTTGGGCCACACATTGATGAATGTTGCATGTAGACCGTTAACTAAGATGTTAGCCATCCATGTTTTCATGGACTGGATTCGATCTGTGGTTGGGCTTGGTTGTGAGTTGGCTGGCTTGTCCCCCACTACATGCAATGGTGTCTGGCAACACATGAGTTCGCGGATCTACATTTATATTTCAAATCGAGTTGCTGATGGATTGAATGTGAACCCTAATTGTTTATTAATTGGGTTAGAAGCATCAACCTGAGCCCAAGAATTATTGGATTGTGTTTTGGTCAGTTTGGGAGGTTGGTTTGTATGGGGAATTTTCTCGTTACGGATGACTGCATGTACCTAGGGGTGTTCATGTGCCGGGCCGGGATGAATCATATTCAAGCCTGGCTCGAGTTTAGAAACACATGTCCAGACCCAGCCCAAGCTCGAAGTGGACCATAAATATCAGGTCCAAAACTGCCCATTTAGTCAATTGGGCCAGGTTGAATTGGAATTTATATGCGTTGTATGCTTAGCCCTTACCCTACGCTCATATGTGGGCTGGGCCTAAGTTTAGTCAAAGCCCTCACTACCCACAACATGCCTATAATACCGAGGCCCTTACCCTACCCTCAAGGGCCAGGGCCAGTACCAGGCTGGGGCTGGGTTCGGGCCCAAAGAATCTTTTTTTCTTTTTTTATAAATATTATGGATGTATAATGTGTTTCTTTACAACAACTTGCTTTCAAATTGATGCAAACCCTCTTCTTTTGTCCGGGCTAAAAACAACTAAAACAATTGCAAAGGAAAATAGGGCAGTTCTTTTTTTTTTTTTTTTGGGCCAATGGCACGGGGGATTTGATTTATTTACTTGATTTTTTTTGTGATTGGTGGGCTGATGGCCCTATTTGTAGGCGACAACATCCCTTTTTTCTATTTCCCTCAGCGCTATGTTCTATATATCTGTGTACATTTGAAGAATAAAAAAAGGACCTTCTTTTTGCCTTTATTCATGCTTCTAAAAGCTATGTGCTAGTTTAGCTGGGATTTAATTTCGAGTGTCTAAAGTATAAACAAATAAAACACAATCAGATGGTTGTATAGCAAGGAAGATTGAAAAAAAGGATTCCACAGACCATATAAAAGATTGTGTTTTGGATAAACCAGAATCATAGATGAAAATTATACTTTATCTGCATGCTAAAACTATCCTTTCACTGGGCAGCTCTGAAACTGAAACTGAAACTGCAAGATGCCATCCACTGGATAAATTTCAGGAGAGAAGTCGGAGTGTCCCTAGTCTATACCATCTAATTGTTTTTAGTAGGCATATGATTTGTATGAAGCTCAGCAAGCAGACATTCATGACCATTAGAGCAGAAATCTCGCAGTGCTAAGTGCTAACATCCAAGCTCGCGTCTGACCAAGCGAAAAAAAACGAAAAAAAGTCCAAGAATTGTCTTGTTCAGGGTACTAGTTTCATGTTTGAACCAAACATGGGCATGCCACGATAAAAAGGATCATGCATTATGTGTATATGTAATATATTGTATATAATATATAATGTCTAATTAATAATTAATATCTAATATATTAATAGACGATGGGATGAGCCGAGCTAGGTCAAGCCCAAGCTTGGCTCTCATGGTTGCTGGCTTTTCAAAATTGAGCGCTTCTCTACTCTCAAGCTTTAGGACTAGTAGAAAAGCCCTCACCTTTACGGGCCCCTTATCAAAGAGCCGGATTAACAGCTCTAGTTTGGACAAATTATGAGCATTTCTTATTGTGGCGGGCCGGGCTTTCTAGTAATTGTTTGGACAAACTAACACTAAGTTATAAGCGTTTCTTATTTGGGCAGATCTAGTCTTTGGGGTTTTAATCACTTAAGCCAAGTCCACCCCAAAAGCAGGCTGAGTGTATGAGTGAGGGCCTTTAATAATGAGGGGTCCTGTTTTTTTTCCCCTCTGCCTCTGACATTGGATGGGAGTGTTTGCATGCGGATGCTACTGCAGGGTTTATATATACCCCGACTGGGCTCCGGTTGATAAGTGTATTGAATCCAAATCATACTTTGTATGTGCTACATTTTCGCTTGTGGCTAAGAGTGGGGATCTTCTGAGGCCAGATAAACTCATGCCTTATGGGCCTCTGCCAAACTTCACTCAAACAGGAATTGGACCCTTCTTCATATCAATCAATTGTAGTGAGGCCCAAAGATTTCTCATGGGTGGGCCCCGGGAATTTATCATGAGTCAGCCTTATAGGATCCAGACTGTGGCTTGAATAGAATTAACAGATTAGTATTGGCTCAGGCCCCTGGACCCTTTAGATGGAAAAGACTCTTGAATTGTGTGATAGATGGTGCTATGGAACTTCCAATTTGATGACGATGCAATCTTTTAATGCTGAGTTTGTAAGATTTTGTTTGGATATTTGTAAATGGAATTGCAGGAATCTTGATCATGTGCATATACAGTGTAAATGAAGATTCGTTTCCCCGCAAGTCTTCCTAACCCTTCCTTGCAAGCATTGTACACCCTTCACTTCACACACATGGCACATCCCTTATCCAAAAGAACATGCACATGTCCCAATCGACATCCTTCCCGTGCAATGATCTGTCACCTGTGGGGTCCACTTGAAAGTATGACAATCATATCTAAACAAGAATGATTTGCTCGGCTGGGCCACATTTAAAGCAGACATGAAGATTGAAGGGTCTCTTTGTTTCTAGGAATTGAATTTATAGGAATTTTGAGAAATGTATTCCTAAAGTAGTTAGAGTTGAAGAAAAAAAAAAGAAGTGACCATTCAAAAATTCCCATCAAATAATCCTTTCTTTCATGAAAAATGAATTAAGGGAAGATGAAAAATTATAACTAGCCAATTCACTAGTAGCTCGGTGGGTGTATGAGTACTTTACCTTTCCAAATAATAATAATACCTTGCAACATCCCTAGTATATCAAGTCTTAGGAAAAGGTCTCATCTACATCTTCATCTTATATCCTTCTCTTCTTTAATAATTCTTTGATGTGCGCCTTTGTCTCTAGTGAGAGCTCCTCACAAGGGCGGTATTGCAGTTACAATCCCAATGATCCACAATGTATGATCCTCTAAATTAAAGGTAGAGACGAAAAATCCTATACTCAAGCCTTCTACCTTCCATAGGAGACTAAGACCCCTCTTGTGGAACCCATTTTACCATAAATTATTGCAATTCAATTGCATCCATACAAACGGGCACCAGATCTATATTTATTTTTCTTGGTCTCAGTGGCAGATCCAGACACAACCACGCGAGTGCGGCCACACCCACTAAACTATAGTGCATTTCAAAAATCCTATTAGAAATTGTGGGCCCACCCTCAAAATCCACATGAAAATCCTCAGTTTGCCATCAAAACCAAACTAACTATTAAGGTTCGCACCCATCAAATGAAGATCTTGGGCCTGTCATTGCGTGGTCTCTTCTTTTATTTTTTTTCAAATTAAGGAGTTAGGCCGTAGATGACTCATTCTCTATAGCGACCCAACCAAGTTCTCGAACCATGGGTCAAACCTACCACCGACTTTGAACCCTTCACATCTGCCCTGTGATAACAAGATACGAACCATTCATCCTTTTGTTAAGGTTTTTAAACATGCATGCACCAAATGTTATTATCGGTCAATTGTAGATACTGATAGCCGAACAACAAATGGCATTTAAAAAAACCTAATCAATGCTTTGACATTGATACATGTTGTTTGACTGTTAAATATCACCCAAACATCAAGGCATATATTATTCACAGTGACTGATCAGAATTGGGGCCCTCCCTATTACATGACCCAGATCTTGTTGACTTCAGCCACCTGCATGTGCTTGGTCAAAGTGCATGTGGTATGAAAATGATAGCCTTAGCTAGCTTTGAATTCCACATGGGCTGCATGCTTACAGCTTACCTAACTAACCGTAATAAGTCATTTTCTTGATAGATAGACTTTGCACATAGCAGACGTGCAGCCCTTACAAACAAAAGGGGCCAAAAGAAAGATAAGAAGGAAAGTTGTGACTGAAGTTATTTCATGTCATTCTCATCTCCTCCCCACTATGATCACCTAGCTCCCTCTAGAAGGAAAAAAAAAGAAGGAAACAATCAGAACCCGGAATTGCTCAGACATTGAAGTTTCAAACTAGAAATTCATTGTATTGAATAACAAGGTGCGGAAATTATGTCTCTCTTTGAAGACCTTTTCTATATGATATGGTCTTTTGACTCATAGGTTGGTGTTTGTGCACCGAGACATGTGGAAGGGTGATCTGTATATGCTTAATGGAAAAAGGAGTAAGTGTACATTTTTTTTTTAACATGAAAAGGCAGTGTAGTTATTCAATGTTCAATGAGAATAGGGAAAATAAAAGTTTAGCGCCCCCTCCCCCACTTTTGGATAAAAGGGGGCAACTTTCACTATTCTCTTGAGTAGCATGGGTGAAGGGAAAATATGTAGCTCTCTCTCTGTTGATCCTCTTGTGCAATTTTTGACTTTTGAAGGCTCTTGTCCTCTGTGAGAGTATCTGGATTCCGATCCTCTCTACCTTTAATCTAGAGGAATTTCGAGTCAGAGTAGTAAAACTCTACGATGGAGCCCCCCTATTGAAATTCGACAGAGCCCCCCTATTGAAATTCGACAGCTCATTCAAACATTTGAGTTATTCCACTGTTGGATTGTGTGTTTGCTAGAAGACGTGATTCATACAATCTAATCCATTTAGTTTTCATATTTTCATTAAATAGTCAATCTAGCGGTGGAAAAAACTAAAGTTGGTGTAAAATTCGAGGATACACCTTATACATGGAGGAAGTTATTTTGAATGATTTGGATTTAACTGGTGAGTCTCATTATGGAGGTCCACTGCTTTTTTTAGTTTTATTTTTTTTGAATAATATGTCTTCAACACTAAGTTGGACTGCTTTTAACTCAAGATTTCTCTAGATTAAAGCCTGAGACGAGACTCCAGAGCATTTGGTTTCATTGAAATAATACATAATTTTTGGACGTAGGGTATGTGCGCTGTGGGGTGACCTCTTTGGGTGACCAATTAATGCAAAATTGATGGAGATGATCAGCTTGTTAAAAAGTTCCAATTAGAGAAGTGAGAGGCCAGATACCCATGTGCTCTAACTTTAGTAATCTTCAACATGAAGAGCTATAGTTAAACTATATTTTCTAATGAAATAAACAAGTTTCTAGGTAGTAGAAAATCAGAGTGAACACAATTTATCTATAACATTCATACGACATGTGCACATGCAGCCATGCTAGTTGTATTAAAATTTATCAAAGGCAAGTTAGGAAAGTTCATACGGACCTTTGGTGTTTTGTTTTTTGTTAGAAAAGTTCATAGGGACTTGAACAATCAAACATCTTGTCCCACACTCATAGAGTCGAGTAAGGACATTTGGCTCCAATTAGGAATGCCAAGGACACATTTATGTATGTGTTTTTCTCTGGAAAAAAGGTGTGGAAAGTGAAAAGATTTTTTCACACTCTAGTAAAAGTTACGTTCGGGGTGGCTGTTTTATTTTTGGAAAAATGAATTTCCACAATTTTGCAAAAAAATCTTTTCCAATGAGAGGCCGAACTGATTTTTCTGTATTCCATGGAAAACCTACTCTTTTGATACTGTTTTCCCGGCATTGCACTATTAATCATGCCTAAAAGATGTGTTTTACCGGATTTTCTGGGGTCTTCCTCCACTACCTATTTGGTGCAGCGGCATTCCTCAAAGAAAGCAATCCTTTATGTCTTATTTTCCTTGCTTGCGATGATCCTATTACTTCCTATGTGGGACTCCTGATGACACAGAAGACGATCAGCTTATGCACAAACACATCCTAAAGCCATATTCATTTGTTAATGTGGCAGCCAACAAAGAAAATTTAAAAAATATTCTACTTTGACGGGATAAAAGTTATTTTGAAAAAAAAATAACAAGAAGGGAAATTTTAAAAGTCTTTGAAATTTGGTCTAAGGTTTTAGTGAACTGATAGTATTAGAAAGGTCCCAAAGTTTTGTGATGTCTTTGAAATTGGTCATGGCCATTGACTTGCCTTTACCATGGTCAACATTGTGAATTTTTTTTTTTTTCTTTTTTGATAGAGAGTTTAGGAGTTGATTTAGATTAAAAAAAAGGAAACAGCTGGTAGGGTTGATTTTAATTGGAGATGAGTCTGATGAGATGATGAATGAATGAAGGGTGGACTCCACGGAGCCCATTCATCACAACATGGTGCCCGGACTTGAATTTGGGGCTTGTTTGTTTGATGTAGGGGTTTTGTGCTTTGCAGAAATTAGTTTCTGCATGGGCATGGACAGATGGTTCTGATTTCTCATGGAAAGACTTTTGTATGCAATCAAAGAATATTAGTTCAGGATTTTTGGCTTTCTGTGCAGAAAGGCACTGCACAAACTACAAAACAATTACATCAGGAAATGGGAGAATTTTCTACAGGCATGGTGGTATAGTCCTTGGCGTTACATAGAAGTGCCCTAAAAAGAAGGGTAGGATTTGTGGAAAATAAGGACCACATTTGAAGGGGGTTTCAATTCCTCTAAGAAGCTATATGGTTGATCCAAAGTGAGGAATGTCACAAGTATTTTAACCTAACAAATCCTGATAGTTTGGGCAATGCTAATGGGGCCCATTTCATTTAGAATAAATATTCCGATTAGGGCACGATTAGGATTGATTTGGTGATAACAAAAGCTCAACCATTAGAGAGTCAAGACGCTACTCCTCATGACACAATCATAAAACTACTCTCACATGCTATTAAATGACAATTAGCACCTTTTGATTTAACCACCTCTTCTTTTATTTTATCTTAATTTGACCATTCTCTTTACTTCTTTTATGACTTGCCCGAATCCTTTTATTACAAAATTTCTACCATCCTCATTAGAAGTGCAAATAAGTAGGTGGGTTGAAATAACCCAGAGTCTTACAACGGTGTATGAATTGAAACCCAAAAAACCTAGATTTACTGCAAAGTCTGGGTACCTGGCACATTTGGATACCGAAACCCCAAACCCTAATCCAACCCAAATGTCATGACTCAACCCTAACTCCAACAAGCCCAACTCAAATTCCATTTAGTGGTATCTCATTGGTGAGTCACCTCTCCTACACATAAACTACTAGGGATAGAACCTAGGTTGTAGAGCTGGTGATTGATGGTAAGGGACTTGGGTGAGGCTTGTGAGCTGCAGTAAGGGGAAAAAAAAAAAAGAGGTTAGCTTAGGCTATACATGTTTAGGTTTGACCCGACCAAGGCTAGACCAAGTCAAGGTAATTAAGCCCTTATCCTACCCTCCAATATGCGGGCCAAATCTAAGTCGAGCCAAAGCCCTTGGAGCTCTTGACAGGCCTACAATATCTAAGCCCTTATCCTACCCTCAAGGGCCAGGCCTGGCCTAGCCAAAAGAAAAGAAATGATTTTTGTGTTACTATGTGCTAATTTATTAAACGGGGTTGGCAATCACGGTCAAATGTGTAACCCTGGAGTGTAGTAAGGAGGGAAAGACATGACATTTTTTTTTTATAAAAAGCCTAAAGTAACCCCTTTTTCTTTTTCCTTTTTCTTTTTAAAAGGATGGACTGTCTTCATAAAGCGTGGAAGTGCTTAGTGTTATTTCGTTACAAAACCAGAAGCATCAAACATATAACTATAAGACTACAAAAAAGAAAAATACTCCTTGGCAGGAGTACTGATTGATGGATCCGATCAGTGGTGGTGATGTGTGCTTGCTGGTGTAAACTAGGGCTGTCAATCTGGCCGTGTTAACGAATTCGGGTTGTGGGTCAAACGAATTCGGGTTAGAATCACCTCAACCCGAACACGACCCATTAAGAAAACGGGTCAAAAAACCAACCCCGAACCCAATTCGTTTATTTAACGGGTCATACGACACGACCCGTTAACCCGTTAATTTTGAAAAAAAATATTCATTAAATTTAAAAAGTATCTCTATTCTAAATCATGGAGCCATACTTTATGTTTGGAGGCTAGGCTCATTTTCTAAGTTGCTACTGTATCTCTTCTGATTAAGTGCATCTTCCACTGAACAAAAGTTATGTTACCCATACTTTGATTTGTTGCAAGGTAATGTGATGCACACTTGGCAGCATGGCTTTTTGGCGGGTTGTATCGGGTCGTAATGGGTTACCGGGTTTATTCGTTAACGACCCATTAATTTAACGGGTTAACGGGTCTGACCCATTAATGACCCAAACCCATTAAGGGGTCACCCAAACCCGTTAATATCGTGTGGGTTCGTGTCGTGTTAACGGGTCGTGTGACATTTTGACAGCCCTAGTGTAAACTGTTAGTGCTTGCTAGTCATTCGAGGGTGAAGGGTGGATGAATATCCAAGGCACTTATTTAAAACTGTACGTACCCATGGTGCTCAAATTTGTTACAAAAGTACCGTACCATATGGCTAAGAAAATGCTTTCGATTGAATTTTGTGATCACAGATCCCGAGTCCCCGAAAAGCTTGTGGGCTTGTAATCCTCCCCATGCAATGTGTGTGTGAGTGAATGTTGGTCTAGAAATTTGACAGCCCATAAGATTGTAACCAGAAATGTTGCTTGCATGGCAATTTCTCATGTGATAGCCATTACATTACATTGATAGGAATGCTAAATGAATTAGGAAAACATAGAGAACCCTTCACTGATATAAAATTAATTTTATATATTAACAGACAACGAGCTGGCCCCCCTCAGCCAGACTGAGTCAAATCCTAATTTGGCCATCAATGTTGCGGGCTTTTCAAAATTGAGCCTATTCTACCATCGGGTTTCTATATAAAAAGGTAAAATCCTCGCTTTGCAGGCCCCTCATTAGGGGCCCATTTTTTTATCAGAATTTCAATAATTTATGTCTGAGAAAATTTCAAATTATTCAAAAGTTGTCTCCTGCGGAATTCCAAATCCCTTTTTTTGATGGAGGATTTGAAATTCCAATAAATGATATAGAGAGTGGAATTTCAAGAATTCCAAAAGATTTTTTGGGTGATTAAAATTTGAAAGTTTAACAAAAATAACACATCATTTCAAATGCCAAAAAATAAAATATCATGTAAAAAAAATTTCAACTTTCTAAATTCTAATTATAAATTCAGATAAATAAACATCTACTCATTAACAGACATTCACTGGATGGATGGATACTCATAAATGAATAGGAGCCTTTTGTTCACATTTGTGCACGCGTCTGATAGGGTGGTCTCTAGATAGACCCTGTACGTGTCCTCATCTTTCGAACGAAACTACTTCCACAAAACGAATGAATCTCGCCAGTCGCAATTAAAGACTTTAATTTCTGGACAGCTATGACAGGGACTTAATACGACTATACAAGCATATATAATACCTTCACCATTGAGCCGGCTACCGACACTCTATTTCGGTGGGTGGGTGGGTGCTTAACTCTTTTTTTTTTTTTTTTTCTACGGAGGGTTCTCAATTTTTTGGGCCGGAGTAATTCCTCCAGGCACAAAAATAAGTTTGATAAACTCCTTTGTAGTTTTAGTGTGGTAGTGTAGTTTCGAACCTATAATTTTCAAATATAAACCGTGATCATATGCCAACTGAACTACTTCTTGAAATTGGTGGGTGCTTAACTTAACCCATTACGTTTGGATGAAAATATACATATGACGACTATTATATGATATCCTTGGAATGTGCATCCACTTTATTGTACACAAAGTGGTCCACTGACTTGATAACATAACATCTTATTTTGTTACAGCAGGTCCTAAGCATGCATAGCATCCACCCAAGTCAGACATCAATCCTTGGCCTTGATTAATCACTTTCAAAGTAAGGTTTTTATCTTTGGGCATTTCAAATCAAGCAGTCATTTCGCAAATAATGGACCCTACAGGGTTCTTTCACCTCCATACATCATCTATCTCTAATTGAAATAAGGAAACTTAACATGATAATATCAATCTAATTTAATCCTATTAATGAGAGATTATCTCTCAATGTAGTCTAATCACCTCAATCATAATCTTGATAGCATTATGAAAGATCTTTAAAATATTAACAATCATTACTTCCATATCTGCATTCTCTATCATGCTTTAGTTATTTTACTCAAATCTATCCAAACTCTCACCAAATTAACCCAATACTACCTTCATTCTACCCACATCTCCTTTTGCCTCATCATCCATGAGAGAGAATAGGAAAAAGAAGATGGGATAATTAGAATATACAAGGGACTATGAAATCTATCATTGGGTGCTACTGTCGGTAAGAAGATGAGAATCTGCATTAATGTTGATGAATGCCCAAGAATATTTAGGGTTAATTTGGGGAAGATGGATGGACTTACATAAATAAGAAAGATATAAGTTGATGTCACTATGAAATATATTATAGAAATCCGTCGGTAGAAACTGATTGGATTAAAGTGAAACTGGCAACACCAAAAGCCTTGTATGTAGGTTGATAAACTTTAGCCAATTGGCCGATCATGAAAATAGTGTATGCAAACGTTATAATAGTTTTTAATAGGTGCTTAATTTTTGTTAGGAGAATGCAGTGATGAACCTAGATCTGATCAGGGTTTCAAATTCAATTACTCATATAATGACTTGGGCCTACTATATACATGATATCATTCGCTTTGGCTCATGAGATTTTAATCAAATCTTATCTCACAGTGCTAACTGAAGCACTACACCATTACCCATGCGGATTCCCCCTTCTTGGCTCACAGGAACACCTAACCTGGTTTTGCCTCTAGGAATTACTCATGTGGATTGGGCTCTCACAACTACTCACTTAGGATTGTGAGTTGAGAAGGCTCATCCGATTCGTTGGCACACCTCCAAGCTAACCTTGATTAAGTTAGCCTTTGTCAAGACCAATTCTTATAGGGCTTATTTGTTTGGATAGAATACATAGGAACTCATTCTCAAATGAGCTTTACTGAAAAATCATTAAAGATGTAGGGGGGTGAAAGATATGTGGTGAGGAGTGGAGGATCTATCGAAAACAACAAATTCAAGCTGAACACACGATAACAATGAGGACGACGACGACTACGACTACGACGGGATGGCAAGCCTTTGTTGTTTTGCATGTATTATGTATATTTTTGAAGAACCTATTATTCCCATTATCATGACTATAGATACCAATCAAGGAACCCAATCCTCATGCATGATGACTTTGGGCTGTAATTTGTATAGCAAGAGGAGTAGGAAGGGAGGAGGAAAAGTAAGCTTTGATGATAGTATGATGTGACAGTTTCTACTTGCATTCCTATTTGGATTAAAAGAGTGAAGTCATGAGAAGTAAATATATGATATTATGTTTTTACTTAATTGCCTTTTCGAATGAATATAGTGGAGGGGGAGAAATAAAGATGTGGCATTTTAACGATTAGGAGTACCTGCTCGTCTCCAATGAAGGAGGGAGATGATGCTCATTTGCTCGCTTGCTTCTGTCTGAAACTCGAGCACAAGCAGGTTTGGATCTTCTGGCCCAATTTTACACAGGCAGAGATGAATTATATCACTATTTGAAAATTATTTGATTTTTTTTTTGCTAAGAAAGTTATTTGATTTTTACCATTTCGTCTTGCACTTGCCAAATGCAAATTGAGAAAGGCGAATAGTCCATTTTCAAAATGGACCTGATCTGTGACTTTGGTCCCTTCCCAAGTATGCCACTTGTGAAGGCCCGAGTTTCCTTGATCCTTCCCTCAACTTGCAAGTATTCTATTATAAGGTAGGTGCCTATGTCTTTGAATCAATGTGAAGTGTAAGGATGAGGTTCCCATTCTGCTTCCCTGTCAATTGCCTTTACTATGTTCATTCATTAGGAAGCTTCTTGTTGGTGTGACTTCCTTCCCTCCCAAGTGGCAACACTTACATTGTGAACATGATCACATTGTCAAGTTGCTATGCGCTACCACTGTATATATTGATTGCCAGAGAATATAACATCAAGCAAAAATGGTCGTAGAGGAGTGAGATGCTTCAAAATACATTGATAATCACGTGAATTTTTTTCCATTTGCGTCAAGCTAATTCTTTGATTTACTAGAGACTTTTTATTGGGTTATCATCTTGTATTTCGGTTTAATTGGGTTGGTTCGCCTGCGTTAGCCAAGATTGAGGTTCAGGGTAGATAGGGGACTAATTAAGACAAACTCTCTTAGGGGTCAAGAAAGCGGAGATTATATATGATGTAATATTTTAACCCTAAGAGATTGAGAGAGTGGACTTTTTCTTTCCTATGGACGTAGATAATCTTGGCGAACAACATAAAATTGCCTTGTTTTTGTGTGTGATGGCTTGATGGTTTGATTGTGTGTTTGTGCATCGTGAAAAAGCCAATCACACGTATTTTTTTGTTGCTCCTCTCCTAACCAACTTCTTCTTCTTTTGCGGTGTCAACACTACAATAAGAGAGCGGGATTATATATATGATATAATATGTAACCCTCGACTTTAAAAGATATTGAGAGGGTGGAGTTTCTCTTTCTCGTGAACGTAGAAAATCTTGCTAAACCACGTAAAATTATTATATTCTTGTTTGTTATGACTTGATGGTTTAATTGTGTGTTTGTACATTATGAGACCGTCAATTGTAGGCATTTTCCACGGTACCACTCCTAACAAGGGGGTGCAACATGAGGACTTCCCAAGAGGTCACCATCGTAGTACTACTTCACCCAAGCATTCTTAAATGCAGAGCTTTGATGGGATCCAGTGCATTAGGACTAGTATGATTGCACCATTGAGACCAACAATTTTAGTACCTAGCCTCTCCTAAGATGCAAACCCAATGCCCTTTCTCCGTTCTGTCTACATTTAGAAGAAAGATCTGGACTGTAATTTGCCGATCCGTGCCTTCCCCTGCGATCAAGAATGTAACACCACCTCAAGATCTAAGACTCGATCAATCCGTCAATCACAATTGAATTCAAGTGATCTCTGCCTCACTCTAATACCACTTGTTAATAGTGGAGCAGCGAAAAATACGTGCGATTGACGGTCTCATGAAGCACGAACACACAATCAAACTATCACACAAAAGAATACAACAATTTCACGTGGTTCGGCATCATAAATATTGTCACCAATGACAATGGATACTTAACAAGTAATAAGAGGAGAAAAACGGTAAACCTTTTGCCATAAAATATAATAATTTCACTTGAAAGGGTGATTCCACTTGAACTTAAGGTACACTATTATTAGGTAGGTCATTAGTCATAAATTCCTAATCCATAGTTACTGAGTTTAACATGAATTAACCCCCTAAACTCCCCATGTAAACCACCCATAATTATATAGTTCTCCACATATGACTCTTTATATGGTGAAATACGACCTGGGTTGTAGATAATTCACTGGTAAAGAAATCCTAACCTACAATTAAAAGAGTTAGACATGGATTTAACAACACTTAATAAGAAAAAAGATAAAAGATAAAAGATAAAAGAAAAAAAGAAAAGGAAAGGAAAAACAATGTTATAAAGGAATTGGGCAACTTGGGTCAACATGATCCATGACAGATTGCAAGTTGGAGGTGAAATCCATTTAATAAAAGAATTGTAAAAGAACTTGGGTTTGGCCCATTAATATTTCAAATCCTAAAACATGGGTGCATAATTTTATAGTTTAGTTTCAAAAGCTACAAGATTATGATGCTACATACATTATTGTATTATACTACTTAGTTCTAGAAAATTCATAAAATGAGTATCTAATGATCAGCAGGTTGTAAAGATTTGTTGTTTTTAGATAAAATCATATTTATGCAGGGTTTATGAATGATAGCGCATACCAAATAAAATATGTCTTTCTTTCTCTCTTAGATTCATGAATGTATATTCAAATATTTTTTAAATTATGAGATAATAAATAAATTTATTAGAGATTTATCGGGATATTGGAAGAAAATAAAAAAAAACATAACTGTTATATTTGAAAGTCATCAGTTTAGAGTTAAAATTGGAATAATTCAAGTATTTTTCTATTTTTATACTTTTAGACATTTTTTTTGCTTTGCAAGGACACGAGAATTCTACTGAAGCTATTTAGATTTTATCCCAGTTAGATTTTAAAGACATTTTGATTTCTAAAATGAACAAAAATCCAAATTCACTTAGTTTTTAAAACCGTGAAAATGAGATCATATCTTTAAAAAACTGTTGGATATATTATTTTCTATTGGTATAATTTCTGACTTTTTAATGATCATATTTATTTTTTTATTTATTTTTAGGAGGTTCTAGAAATCTTAAAATTTTGAATTGTTTTGATCGGAAAATTATTATATTTTTAGTTTTGATTGCTACTTACTAATTTTATGTAGTTGTTGCTTTTTCTTTTATTTATTTATTGTGTGTGGTAAAAACATCTTGTTGATGTTTGTTGTTGTTGTTGTTGTTGTTGTTATTTTGCTTTACAAGGGATTCAAATTTATACACCTTTATACGTGTTGAGTAATAGTGTAGTACAATTATCTATCATTATTTTGTTTGGTAGTTCTGATGTGATTTTGTTGTTAAATTGATAAGTAAGGTATTAATATAGTTTTGGTTTCTATCTAAGTTTAGAAATAGATCATGATGAATTCATTGGAGATATAACTTTTTTAGTTTAGCCATGCGTTGATGCTATAAAACACCAACATCATAATGATTGGTAGATATTTGTGTGAAAAGAACCCACTGTAATAATTTTAATTTTTACGGTTGGTTGATTTCGTATAACTGAATTTGAATTCTAAGAAATGAATATCTAAAAGCGGTTAAAAATGAAGAAAAAAAGTGAATGTCTAAAAATGACATAAAATTATCTCCTCTAGAATTAAAAATGAGTTAAAAAGGAGATAGGGTAATATGATACCTAGTCATCACGACGTCATAAATCAAATAATAAGGAAGTAAGGGTTTCATCTATATCTCCACATTATATTTTCCACCTCTTGTCGATCCTTTGTTGGAATAACTTAAAAGAATAAAGAGACTTCAAACATTAATGAAGATACTTTAGAAGAGTAGTAGCAGTTAAATAGAAAGTATGGTCTTATGAAAACCATAGTCTATAGTAATAGATCTTTAAAGATTAAAGAAAGTATTAGAAAAATAAGAAATCACACACAATCTTTTTAATGTTAGAATATTTACAAAGTCTTAGCCAACATAAAAAAAAATAAGATTTAAGAAGTATTTTAAAATATTAAAAAAGTAAAGATTATGAATGGTAAAGAGTGGTGATTTAAAATTGTATTGATATGGGCTCCACTAAAAGTGGAAAAGTGAATAGGGAGCAGTCAAAATTGAATTGAAAATCTTTGTTGTAGTATAAAACTACACGCCTACATGACGGCTACACTCGAATTTTATTTATTTTTTATGAGTGGCATCCAAAGCTGTCTGCTAAACGATTGTGTGTAGCTTGATTAGATCCAAACAAGGTGTTTAACCGATTGTTCGGTGAAGCAGATCAACCAGTGGCTGGCTCATTTAACTATAGCTCAAGTAAGCTTGAGCCACATTGTGCCTACATATTGTGTGGGTCGGATTAAGTAGGTTTGGGTCATGTTCCTAAGAAGCTCTTTGCTACATTTTTAAAATAGGACATAATGTAAAGTTTGTGAGGCCCAATTATAAAAAGAGAGTTAGATCTAGTTATCTGAAAAACAAAAGATACCTTTTTTTTTTTGTTTTTGTTTTGGTTAACCGAGCGAAGGGAGTTGGTATCTAAGAGAGCCCGCATACATATAGAAAGACATCCCACACAAGTGGGAAATGCACTCTCACAAACACAAACACGAAGAAAGCCTACACAAGTGGGAAGAAGTGGCATACCCGTTTGAACCTTGGGCAATTAGAGTTCACTTAATGTGCTCATTAGCTAATTTAAAGGTCATGGTAAAAAATCAAGCTATATTTCATCTATCTATTGTCAATTTCATAGCTTTAATAGTAGCTCCGAGAACATCCAATTATCTTATTCTTCTAGACTAGGAATGATGGCCCGTGCTTAGCCCATGCCAAATAATAAAAATATATTTGATTTTATTGGTTTCTTTAAAATATCACCGATTAAAATGTAAAGTGAAATAAATAAATATACTATTCAGCAAAAAGACTAAACTAATTTATTTATAAAATTTAGACTGAAATGCTATCGTCATCTAACTTTGGAATTGATATAGACGAACTATATAAAAGAGTAGAATGATGAATGATAATTGAATTTTTTACCATAAAGCCCAAAAATAAAAAATAAAACACCAACACACATTATAAATATATGTCAGGTTTTCATCAAATGAGTCCCGCAGATAATGTAAATAACTTAAGATGACTACGATTTTTTAATCTATCAAATCCTACATAGATTAGTAAAATACTTATTTGGTAGGTCCCACTCAAATGGTACATAGGTTAGATTTATTGAGTTCCTTAAAACTTACGTGGGATAACATATAAGTGAAAGAGGTTGATATATATTTTGGGTCATAAGATCTGCATAGTGAGCCCCTTGGAAGCATATTTTCAATTATATTTGCAAGATTGAACTTTAATTGTATTTATAACCACATTTATGGCTTCATGTGATTTTTATAGGTGGGCCCACCAATGGATGGCCCTCTAGACACATGGTATCACGTGTTTCTTTTTTGGACTATTGACCACTTAAATTATGGTCCATGTGAAGTAATATCAAAGGTATCCATACATGCAACCACATTTAGTAATAATCTTTACATAACCCTTCACAAATTTTTATAGGGTGCCCACTTATGGAGGATTGTACACATGCATAGTAGGTATCACACGATCTTTCAAAATTATTGTCTACTTAATTATGACATATATCATGAAAGATCAAAACCAATAATCTAAAAAGATATTGGTTATTTTTAGATTTGTAGAGATTTGATTTGAGAGATTTGTAGAGATCGATTATTTTTATATTTGTAGAGGATTGATATGAGAGAGATAGTTATTTCTATAAAGGGGCTAGCTCTTCTAGACTCAAGCCTAGGATAAGGTAAGCTCAAGTGTGTAGTGGGGCCTACTTGGGGACCCACATAGGGATGGGGGTGAGGGGGATTTCAAGGACTCTCTGGGATCTTCCTCTCTGTAAAAATTCAGCCATAACCGTGATTTCTATAATCTTCATATGGGCCTAAAAGTTTAATGGTCAATAGTCCATTCGAATTGATGCATAGTCGATCCAACGGTCCAGTAAATTCGGATTTGACCGAAAGTTGGTGGACATGTGCAATTTAGAGGGGTCATGTGTTTGATCCATTTGGATGGTCCAAAGGTGGGCCCCACAAGCATTAGTTTACAAGATTTTATTTTAAACTTGAGCTTAGGAGAGCCTTGCTCTTCTATAAAAGATTTTATGAGTTATTTGAGAGAGAATTTAGGGGAGATGTGGCATTTTAAATGAGAGAGATTTTAGATTTTGGGAGAGGAAGTTTGGATTCGTTTATATATAATGAGTGAATAAATCTCAATCCCTTTACTTTACTTTGTAGGTAAGTGGATTTCTAATTTTACCACGTGGCTTATTCAGGAATTCAATAGGAAGCTTCTTCCCAAGGCGAATGAATATGACATGTTACCTGTCAAACATCTGTATTCTACCATAGAAGGACTTAATACATCTTCATTATTGTATATTTTATTTTTCGGAAGACTTGTTCTTAAACGGTAACAACTCACAAGCTATACACTTGTGCTAAATCTTAAATCTTAAACTCATATAAATAGTTTATTAAGATTTTTGAAGAACTCTCTCTTAGCAATGGGTTAGATGTGGCTTAGAAAAAAATATATAATGTCAAGCCTATTCTTTTTTTTTTAATAGAAAAAATCACTTAAATATTATTAAGAAGCCATCATAGCATCAAAATAAAAACATACTTTGTCTTGACATGTTTGGAAAAGAAGATTTCAGCGCATCCACCACCCACATGGAATCACTCTCTAAGATAATATTCTCTCTAGGATAATATTGCTCACCCCATTGTAACATGTCAATTGGATAGCTCTTAATGCTGCTAAGGCCTCAATGTCATGAACACACCATTTTCTATTTTACTTATGGCCATAATCATGCATGTTGCCCTCCTCATCTCTAAGAATAGCCCCAACTCCCACCTTTGAATCTTATCAAACATGACGCCATCCATGTTAAGCTTTAAAGTTCCTGCCGGTGGAGGTTCCCAACATAGGATTTTTTTTCTTTTTTGGGACTTCTCTTATAAATACGAGCACATTTAAAGGAATGTAGCGAAATTCTAGAATCGTCAACGACACACCATGGATCCAAGATTATACCATCGTGGATACGGAAATTTCTCATATTCCATGATCCCCACACTATGGTAAAGAAAAATTCAAAATCAAAAGATGGAACCTTTTCAACTAAATCCCATACAAATAATCCAAAGGTATGTTGTATGGTCGGGGAGAAATCTACTTCGGAAAAACAAACCCTCAACATTCAGTGCAGATGAGGATATGAAAATAAAGCATGCATACCTTCTTCTATTGCTCTCGCACAAAAAGGACATGTGGCCTCGTCAATGATTCATCGTTTGACAAGATGAGCTTTACTGGACAATGTACATGGTCTCCATGCCAAAATCTTGATCTTTTTAGGTATCTTCAAATTTCATAACCGCAGCCACCCCAAACCCCTTCGATGGGATCTTCACCTATGCACCGTTTTTTTCCGAAGTCTTAATGCAACCACATAAGCACTTTTTTAACGGAGAATTCTCCCAATTTATTTTCTACCCATACCATGGTATCATTCGGCGTATTAGAACTCAAAAAAATTCTTTAGGATTACCTCCACCTCATTCGAGAAGAATGCCTCACGAACTTTCTGCACATCCGACCTTTTTGTTCCTTGATCAATGAGATCAAATACCATAACATCATCCTCCACAGCCCTTCTAGGTGTAGTGACTCCGTAGGTTGTAGGAGTCAGCAACCATTTATCCTTTCAAGCATATTTGAATTTTGATGATCCCATCCTTTAATTATAGATCCTTAAAGTTTCATGACTATATAATGTGTAAACTTCTTGCAATAACTGCGACTAATCTTCAAAATAGTGTGAATTGAGATCAGTTCCAATCAACGGTCCGGATGTGATCAATGAATGGGTTGGATTGATCAAAGCTGACCCTCTTACATGAAAGTTTTTAAAAAGAGTATTTATTAAGAGGCATTATGGCAAAAATCATCATTCAAGTCATTTGAGGTTTTTGGAATGTGAATTGGTCAAAATAAAAAATATTGTAAATATATACAATCTTCAAAAATCCAAAATATAGGGGGCATGAAAATTAGCCTTTTTTTTCTTGGAAAATCTCTTAAAATTAAAAAATCTAATTCCATGAAAGGGGTGTTAACTACTCAAACCCCACATTTACCCAAATAAAAAACACTACTCAAACACCATGTTACCAATATATTTTTTTTTTCTTCATTTTTTTTTTAAATTCCACCGTCACATTGAAACGGTAGAACTAAGCATTCAACAGAGCAACTTCCAAGTGGCATGGGAGAGATGAGAGTGGGCAAGTGATGATAGATAAATTAAAGTACAACAAACGTGAGGGCAGCCAGCTCTCCACGCGAAAGATGACGACGAGAGAGCGTGAGAGAGAGAGAGAGAGCGGGTCAAACGGCATACCCTTCCAAGAGGGCAATCGTGTGTGAGAGAAAGCTTAGATTCTTAGGAAGTTATTAACCATTTCGGGCCTGCTGATTTCAATGCCAACTTTCTATGCTGCAGTTTAATCCCATTTTTTCTTCTTAGTCTCCGCGTCAGGACAGCTATTGTGTGTGATGAAGTTCGTCATTGATCCTTTTATAAGGCACTATATGGGGGCCACTTTGATAAATGGTATATCTAAGAAACGTTCTCGTAGTACGAGCTATAACGTTGATCACTGTAGGATCTTTCACACTCTCATTTCATGATGAAGTGGAAGTGGCATCGGGCATACAATTTTACTCTCATTAAACCTTTATTCACCATTAGATTAAATCGCAAAAGAATTATATGATTAAACAAATGGCCCTCCCAAAATACCTATATCCTGATTCCGCCCCTATTTCTTGCAAATCACAAAGTGCTCCTCAACCCCAATAGATCCCATGGTGAGGCCCATTCCAATACATAAGTGCAGACAATCTAATCACATTCTGAGTTTGATTATCCAACAATTAAATTTGGGAAATGCCCATTCCAAATGAATAACTTCCTAAGTTTGTGGTGTATCCGGATGTAAGGGATCGAAATAATTTTTTTTTTTCCCCATTGAATCTGTATCTACATGATTGATACTTTCTGAAAAATAAGATAAAATAATGGCGTTTCATGTGGATAGGGCTCTGGAGAAATAAAATAGCAATCAATGGTCGGCTAACGTGATTGGTGGGCTTTTATATACAAATGCAGAAATAAAGATCAAAGATCTGCTGCTCTTTTAACCTCTTTTTTTCCCTTGTGGGGACTGTTCTTTTTTTTTTTAACTTCAATCTACATGGCATCTACTAAGTTTTAACGGTTAAGATGTTGCCGACTCAATTGAAACTGCTGGGCCTTGATCTGGTGGGGTCCATGGAAAATAAGGCCAAGTGATGCAAATCCCATTAGGCAATCCAAATTCTTTCTTAATAGTCATTTTCAAAGATGACTAGTCTTGTGGGGGACCACCTGGATGGACCCCTTACCTGCCTCTTTGAATAATGGCAAACATATATAAATAAATATGAGAAGTGCACAGGTTAGCTGTCTATTATTTAGTTTTACTAATAGCGATTACATGCTGCCAAATTTGATTTCATTAATCTAAGGGCCTACAAAAAAAAAACATAGATTATCTCAAATTTGGGTACTTGTTCCATTCTCAAAGATAGTGAGTCCTTCCTAAGATGCAATGACTTAAAACGCAGAATCAAAGTTAGCAGGGTCTTGCCGAAGATGCAATGGTCTATAATTGAACAAGAATGAGTGTTCCCAAGCTTGATTGATGGTCTAATTGGGAGTGCCATGATTAATCACTTAATTGTAGGGATATAAAGGGGTCGACTTGAATCATACTGGACCCAGATCTAGAATCGTTTTTAAATAGTGGTCTCAGTTACAGCTCGAGATCTATTTTATTGGTTCCAGACCTAGATCTGATAAGTACCTCAATTCCGCTCCAAAAACTACAAGGAATAGAATTCTCGAATCCAATTCTAAAATCAATTCCAACTTCTTTTTCACTTTTTTTATTTTTATTTTATATTTAAAATGAGAATTTCATTTAATTTATAACAGTCCATCAAATTTACTACATGCAGGATTAAACATAAAAATGACCAATCGAAGTTAATTTTAAGACAATTTGCAACATTAAAGACTTGTACATTGAGTCATGGGCCCACAGGTCAAAACCTGTATAGATCCAGAATTCCACTTGTTTTTATCAATCGGAATGGAAATTGAGTTCCATATGTGGATCCAGAATCCACCCCCCCACCCCCAAGAAGGCTTTGATGATGATGTGGATCTAGATCTATTTGTAAGTCATGATATAAAATATGTTCTAAATTCAATTTTTTATGGGTCGCAACCTCCGTATAAACATAAAATCAAATACCCCTTTACATCCCTAATTCATTATATTAGAGATGGATTCATGGAACATATTGTATAAATAGATGGTAAAAATTAATAAAGATGAAGTGTATATCTATCTATCTTCGACCCTCAATTCCTCTGTAGTTTGAATGTTTTTATATTTGACATTTATTAAGATAAAATATTATATTAATTTATCAAGGTAAAAGAACATACTCAATCCTTCATTCGAACGGTCAGATCATCCATCCAATAAAATAAATTCAATCCATCAAGTGTCGGTAGATCTTGTTACGCGGATTTAAAAACTGAAAAGTGTTAAAAACAGAAAAGAGAAGAAAAGAAAAGAAAAGAAAAGAAAAAAAAAAAAACCCTCTTTTTAGCTCTTTCCTGTCTATGCAGAAATAGAGTTTAAATTGGAAACCGAGAGGCACTGAAACAGAAACAGAAACAGCTCATGCTTTCTATCTTCAGACGGACTCTCCGTTTATATATAGGTGTTTCTGCTTTTTTTTTTTAGTTTATCTTTCTTCAATAACTCGAAAAAAAGATTACAATAGCTCTGGTGGAATTGCTGCTGCTCTGTTTCTGTCTCATTTCTCTCTTCAACCGAAGATCGTCATTCTACAAGATTTTCAATGTTTTTCTCACTTGTGGAGTAATCCAATCAGTCGATTCCTGTAAGTTTATTAGATCTCTGTAGATCTGCTTAGTTCATGCATCTTTCGCTCGGTTTTTTCATGATATTGTAGACTTTGATCTCGCAATTTTGTGAGAAAAACGGTCTTTTGCTGCCGTTTTTCTGTGGTTGTGGTTGTTGTTTGATTTGATCTGTTTCGGTTCAATGACGGCCGAGACGAACGTGTTCGATGGAGTTTCGGACGGATCTAAGGTCGAATTGGAGGGGAAAGTTGTCGTGAATTTGAGTTCTGGCGGAGATCTGGCGAATGCTGGAGGCGATTGCAACGGCATTGCGAAGGGTAAGGAGGAGGAGCTTGGGAGGGAGGCGGAGGAGGAGACGGACGCTTCTTATGTTTTTGTAAACGGCGGATCTGATGATCCTGATGAACGGGATCTCGGAACCGTAGATCCGAAGAAGAAGTCGATTGAGGAGGGGAATGATGAATCGGAATTGAATGCCGAATCGTTGATCCAGCAGACTGTGGTTGAATCTGAGGGACCGAAAGAAGAGAAGGGAGAGAGGGGAAAGAGTTGCGCTCCTGTTGAGGAGAGCGGCGTTTCCGTTGGCGTTGTTGATCATGACGAATTCAGGGAGGAGAAGGGAGAGAATGGCGAGATTTGTTTGGAAAATGGTTGCTTTGTTGAGAGCAGTGGTGATGGTTCGCGCGAAGGCTATGTGCAGGCTAATGGTGTTGTTGAGGATAGAAATAAGTTGGAGAATCAAGAATCCCAAATTACTGGTACTGGTACTGGTACGGAGGGTGTTGAATCTGAATTGAGTTTGGGTTCGCGCGAAGATGATGTGCAGGCTAATGGCGCTGTTGCGGGTGGAAATAAGTTAGAGAATGAAGAATCTCAAATTAATGTTATGGAGGGTGTTGATTCCGAATTGACTTTGGGTTCCTTGAGCAAGGAGACCATGGTTGAATTGGAGGAATCGGAAGAAGAGAAGGGAGAAAGTGGAGAAAGTTTTGTGGAGAATGGTTGTACTGTCGAAGAAATTGTCATTAACAATGGCGTTGAATCCGAGGAATTGAGAGAGAAGGGAGAGGGTTGTGTTAGTTGTGTAGAAAATGGTTGCTTTGTTGAGAAGAAAGGTGTTTTTGCAAGTGTTGATGGTTTGCATGAAGGATTGAATGAGGATGATGTGGTGGTAAATGACTCAGTTGAGAGTCAAAAGGAGTTGAAGTTGGTGGTAGGGGGTGAAGACAATCAAGTATCTCAAACTGTGGTTATGGGGAGTGGTGAATCTGAATTGAATGCTTCTTCCTCTTCCTTGTTTGAGCAGACAGTGGTTGAACCTGAGGAATTAAAAGAAGAAAAGGGAGAAATAGGAGAAAGTTGCATGGATGATAGTTGTGTTGTTGAGGAAAGTGCCGTTTTTAGGAGGGATGAATTGGAGCAGTTGAGAGAGGAGAATGGAGAAAATGGTGAAAGTTGTGTTGTTCATTCCTTTGTTGAGGAGGGTGGTGTTTCCTCTAATGTTGATGGCCCGCATGATGAATCAAATAAAGATGATGTAGAGGCAGAAAACATTATTGAGGGTACGGTTGCGGATGTTGTCAAATCTGAAGATTCTGTACTGCATCCACTTGAGAGAGGGAATGAGATGGAGATGTCAAACATAACTGTTGAGGAGCTTCCTGTTGAGGAATCCACATCCACGGCAGAGATGTCAAACATAGTTGTTGAACTTCCTGTTGAGGAAT
Source organism: Camphora micrantha (assembly GCA_003546025.1). NCBI lineage: Eukaryota > Viridiplantae > Streptophyta > Magnoliopsida > Laurales > Lauraceae > Camphora > Camphora micrantha. Next base: position 16,587,667 of record QPKB01000001.1, read on the forward strand.
CCACAGGGGAGCTTGGGATGGAGCAGGAGATGAAGCCTGAAATAACCAGTTGTTCCATGGGTGATGAAAAGTTAGAATCTGAAGTTGGAGATGGTCATGTTGAGCTTGCTGAATCACATAGTGAAGTTACAAATGGCTCTGAAGTAACGGGTGAATTGAAGAATGAACTCAGAGATGTCTCCGTTGAAAGTGATATGGTAGAGGCCGAAAATGGGTCTGTTGAAGGAATAGAAAGAATGCCTACTTGTTCTGTTGCGGTTCTGAATCCAGAGGCTGAAATTACAAATGTGTCTATTGAAGCTGGTAACATAATCGAACCTTGTTCTGTTGACAATTTTGGGTTGGAGTCTCAAGTTCCTCATGCTCATCTTGAAAGCAGTGAAATTGTGGCTGTTTGTTCTAGTAATGACACTGGGTTAGAATCTGAAGTTAGAGATTATTTCATTGAAAATGGCAGAGACTTGCCTGTTTCTCCCGCTAATGATATGGAATCAGAAGGGAAAGTTGAAAATGGCTCTGCTGTAAGTGGTACAAACTTCTCTGCTCATCAAGTTGACGAGTTGAAATCAGAAAATGAAGATGTAAATGGGCATGTAGAAACTGTTGAAAGCTTAACTGCCTGTCCTGTCAATGAGGAATCAGAAATTGGAGAAAAGGATATTGACCATGTTGAAAGTGCCGACAGTTGTGTTGATGGCTCTAAATCAAAGAATGAAGCTACAAATAGCTGCGTGGAATCTTCTGAAATCTTGGTTACCTCTCCTGCTGATGATTTGAAATCAGAAGACAAGGTTACGAATGGTCACTGTGAAGGTGGTGAAAGCCTGCCCACTTGTTCTATTCCCGAGGATTCTGAAGCTGAAAATAGAAAAGCGTACAATGAAAGTGGTCATAGTGCGCCTCCATCTTCAGTTAATGAGGATCCAGAAGCTGATGTTCTAAAGGATGAGGTGAAGGTAGAATCTGAGGTAAAAATTGACCTAGTGGAAAGCAGTGAAAGTGCACCTGATTGTGTTTTCAATGTGGTTGTTGGTGCTGACAATGAAGAGCAGTCAAAGTACAGTATTGATGATGATGATGATAAAACTGCATGCGAGGAAGCAAAGGGTGGTGAAGAGATTCTCTCAGATGAAGTCCTAAAACCTTCCCAAGAGGATGCTAGTGGTCCTGCTTCGGACGGAATGAAGGTGGATGTAGAACCGGGAAAGAGGCTTCCTAACTTCATAATCAAAATACCAAGATATGCCGATGATGAATTCAGGGCACAGATCAAAATCGCTCAGCTACAAGTTGATGAGAAGACTCAGCATCGGGATTCTATAAGAGTGACAATGCAACAGCAAAAGGTAACAGCTCTTGTTCAAGACAAAAAATCAAGTTATGCTTTGTTAAATAATTTTTCTGTTTATAATTATTGAAATTGCTGCTTTTACTAGGCAACATGTAATGAATATTGGGAGAAGTTTGAAATGGTAAGACAGGAAGAAAGGGCTGCACGAGATGCGGTCATTGCCAAACGCCGGGAATTAGATTCTATCCAATTAGTAATCAACAGAATGAGGAACGCAACTTCTATTGAGGATATTGAAGAAAAGGTAATAACCTTTATGTGTGCTCTATGATCAAATTTACGTGTTCTACAACTTTTTTTTTTTTTTTTTACTTTTTGACTAATTTGAACTTTTAATGTGACAACAATTCCATCCTACTAACTCTATGGCTTGGACATAGATACATAATATGGAACATAAGATAGAGCATGAAACCATGCCTCTGACGGAAGAAAAGCAATTAATACGGGAGATCAAGCAATTGAAGCATGCTCGTGAGCAGCTTTGTGCTAATTCAGGTACGCAGGCTGAAATCCAGGAGGCATTTGATCAAAAGGATAGCATTGAAGGGCGTTTTAAGGTATTTACTCCTTGTGTCTTGTGTAATTATCTGATGATTAATTTTGGTTTTGAGTACTCAAACATCCTTTTGGTGCTCAGCTTTTAAAGAAAGAGCTGGATTCTCTTAGAAGTGAGGTTCAACGAACTGAGGGAATTACTAAAGCTGCTAAGAAGAAACATTATGATGAATGTGAAAAGCTTAAAGAACTCCAAGCTCAGTTTAAAGCAGCAGACAATCTTCGTCAAGAGGCATATGCACATCTGCAGGAACTCAAGAAACAATCATATGAAAAGGTATGTTCTATTTTTCTGTAAATTCTGTTGGATCTTTGTTGAGGTTTGACTAGAATTGACATATTCTTTTACTGTTTGATCTGAATGTAATAATATCATGCATTATGAAAAATGTGTAATGCTACTATGTTTTGTTTTATGTGCTCTAGATAGACCTTTCTTTATCATTTTTCATTCAAAGTTTCAAACATTACTTTTGGACTTATTTTTATGATAGTATATTAATTCAAGTTTTAATTGCTCTCGATTTCAACTTTTTGTTGGAAGTCACTTTCAATCCTAGGCGTGCTCACACTTGAGGTATTTGAGATTAATAAGCTAAGAAAATGCTGGGTGAAAAGTGAAAACCCAAATAAGTTACCTCAAAATGCTGGGTGATTGAACAGTGTGGACCATCTTGTGATGCAAAAGAAGCAGAACATGGAAGTTTATGGAGCTTAAACATGACAATGAACATGAAGCACTAGCAGCTCTCATAATTGTGGTTAATTTGTGAGTTGGGCGTCATTATTATATAGTTGTATTAGTTTTGATAAGGACATGAGTGCATAAACACAAGTCTGCTGGCGATTATCCATCACAAGAGCTACTTAGAAGCTAGAAGTTCTCTTGCCTTTCTGGTACTCAGGGCTATATAAAAAATGTTCTGAAAAACGGGAACTAGTTTAAGAGGCTATTGTGGCAAGGGATTCTTCTGCAATGGTTTTGTATGTTTTCTATTTTGACACAGGACCTTCTGTAAGAGTTTGTGTATGTGCCTGTGTTCATTTACCATTCCATGCAATTTTTTTTGACTCGTGGCACTATTTTGACACATGGGATACTTTTGTAATGGATTAATGGGATAAGGCTCTGTAGTGTGGATGTTGATGATGTTGATGTAATACTTCTTCAATAATGTTGCAAGTTTAGACATTTTCACATTTCTGTTTCCCGTTCAGTGCAACATTCTTTGACAGATATTAGAAACTATTTTGGCACATGGGATGCAATTGTAACAGGATTCATTTTTAGGAGAGGCCATATTTTTCAGGAAAGGTCCAGACTTTGGACCCACCTGACAGCAGGACAATCAAGAGGGTTTTAGGGGTCTGAAAGGTCTCTCCGTGACCCTACCTGTGCAGAAAAAATGGGAACCATTCAATCAAGGGAGGTCCTGTTTTTGAAGGCTTTGAAGTTGTCCAAATCCTAGCCATTAGCTAGTGGGATGGGCCCCAATATTTGCATGACCTATGGAATGAGTGTCTAGTTTTGTTTGCTGTAATTCAAAGTGGAGGAAGGATTTTTATTTTCTTATTTATTTATTTATTTATTTACTCTCTTTTTTTGGTTTGGGGGAGGGGGGTGTTTGATGAGGGCGCATGTGGGCCCCACAGGTTGGACCATCCCTAAAACTTTGTACTGTGACGGACTAATGAGATAAGGCTCTGCTGATGAATGACTGATGGGATGCTTTTGTAATAGATGTTTTAAGTCGAGACATTTTCATATTGCATTTTTTTCTCAGTCTGCTACTCTTTTCTGGTCAATGTGTGCTGCTTATGACGAATGTAGCATTTTCTTGTTTAGAAATGAAACTAGACCATTTAAATCATCAACTGTACAACTTCTCTATTTGCAGAATAAATATTTTCGCATGTACAAGGACGACGAGAGGGTAGCTGCAGAATATGTATCCAAAGGAGATAGAGAGGCACTTCAGCGTCTTTGTGCCAATCAGGTGTGTATATGCTCTGATTGATTTACTTCATGAAATAACCAATCTACGAGTTACAACCTCTGATACATGATACGTGGGCATCTGTTTTAGGTAGAGAAGATTATGGAACTATGGAACAATAATGATGAATTTCGAAAAGATTATGTGCAACACAATATGATGAGCACCCTCAGGAGACTTAGGACATTGGATGGAAGGTCTTTGGGACCCGACGAGAAACCACCTGTATTACGCAACTTTATTGAAGAAAGAACTGATGCTGCTCATTTGGCTTCGAAGAAGAGAACCACTTCATTGGTCGCTTCAGCCCCAGAAATGAAGCGGGAAAAGTCCATCGTGCCTGTGTCTCTTGAAGAATCAGTTGCAAAGGTCGAATTGGGGCAGAATAACTTGTCATCTAAGTCGACAAAAACTGTGAAGCCGACTTCTACGGAAACTGTCCCAGTTACAATTTCCAGCAGGGTAGAGGTAGTGGAGGAGACTGAAAAAGAAAGCAAACAAACAAAGGAAGAACAAGAGAAGGCAAAGAAGGCAGAGGAATTGGCAAGGAAGGAAGAGGAGTTGAGGAAAGAAGAAGCTGCAGCAAAATTGAAAGAACAACGTCGGTTGGAGGAGAAGGCCAAAGCCGAGGCGGCAGAGGAGAGGAAGAAGCGTAATGCAGAAAAGGCCCAAGCTCGAGCTGAATTAAGAGCTAAAAGGGACGCTGAGCTCAAAGAAAAGGTTACTCATTCAATTTTTTATTTATACTCCGGAAATGTTTTTGTGCGACAATTTTCTATGGCGTTTTATATCCACGGTTCCATTTTCCACAGAAATGAAAACTCAACTTCATTTTCTGTGGTTTCAGTTTCTAGTTTAGGCATACCAAAATATCTCTTTGTGCCGGAAAAGGCCACTTACTGAAAAAATGATAACCACAGAAAATGTTGACATGGAGCAACAGGAAATCATCCTACCATGAAAATCATATCTACTTTCTGCAGAAAAGGTGCCGCACAAACAAACCCTAAATCTCAGAATTCATGTCATTTTGAGATCTCATAAGATATATATATATATATATATTTGACCATCCACAGAATATTTGGAGGCAGAGATGAGTCATGTTGTGCTCTGCTTGCTTGGGTATTTATGTGTAAATGAACTTTGTGCAGGAAAGAGAGAAGAGATTGAGAAAAAAAGAGAGGAAGCAGGCATCTGCAGCAGGCATGATGAGTGGTACTATTGAAGGAGTGCCTGCTGAAGTCTCTGAAAACAGCCAGCCTGAAGGTACTCAGGAACATGAAATCAAACAGAAGCCTGCAATAGTGACTAAGAGGACTCCGAAATCACTGCCTGCCCCAAAGCAGAGCAAGATGACGCCTCTCCCTCCGCCTCTGCGCAATAAGGGTAAGAGGAAAATGCAGTCATGGATGTGGGTCCTTCTCGTAGCTGTGCTCTTGCTTGCACTATTTTTGGTTGGTAATAGTGTTTCTTCTTTTACATTTGGCTTGCCTAGTTTTGGCTTCTGATCAATATATATAGGTTTTCACTATCATAGATATATGGGTGATGTGTGATTTTATTAGAGATACAACTCTGTCATTCTTTTGTGTACCATCTATTAGGCTTTATTTTATCCTGGTTTTCTTCATTTACTTCTTTTTTTAAGAGGATTTCTTTGCCCTTTTATTCTTTTGGCTTACAGAAATCAGTATTATATGGGACAGAAACTACTCATTTGATATACTGTTTCAGTTCAGATTATAATAAGATTGTTTCATGATCTCTCTCTCTCTCTCTCTCTCTCTCTCTCTCTCTCTCTCTCTTATTTTGTGTCTGCGTGGATACTTCTTTATAGTCTGGTGCATTGATTTCTGCACAAATCACTGTTCAAATAATACCTTTTTAACTTAAGTGCTAGATTTTTTTGGTCTCCAAATCACTTCCATTATAACAGAAAACATCCATACATACCAGCTAGACCAGAAACTGACTGGTGACAAACAATACACTTCCCTGTTAGTTCTAATGTGCAGCGCTGCTAGACCAGATTAACCAAAACCAGAAGGCAGTGTTTCAGTTTGATAGTAAGATGAAGTAGCTCTTAGCCAAAACCAGAAGGCAGACTATTAGTTCTGTAGGAAGATGTATCCGACCAGTTAAGTGTTTTTTTGTTAGTTTCTTAGGAGGATCCACCCAAAGTCAGTTGTCTCACCCTTGCTGAAAATACCGGCATGCTGTAGGAGTGGTGAAGACTTAATCTTTTCCAAGGAGCCTGCCAGTGGCCTCTAGGAGTTTCTGGTGCTCCATGTTGTTATTGCTTGCATGCATTGCATTATCCAAGTCTGGGCCTCTGAGTCTATCTGCTGCTACCAGAGTAAGGGAGGGGAAGAACAGCCAAAGGCCATTTGCTAAGCTGAAGCTTAAAGGAGAACATGAGGTTGGTCATTTGGTTGGCAACCTCGTCTCTCACCCAGCTGCTCAGGGATCAATCGCTGGGTATGCTGCCATCTTCTCATGTGTGTAGTCTTTCTTCACGTGTGTACGAGCTGCTTTTCCACATGGGACTTTATTCGACATAAGATTAGAGAGTTCTGGTGCTTTTTTTTTTTTTTTTCCATTGCTATCTGAAAAAGAAAGGAATACTACACTTTATAGTAGTGTAACCCTTCAGATAACACTTCACACAATCTATCTTCTATGTGTAATCCTTAATTCTTCCAAAATTCATTCACCAAGATAAAGACTCTAAGATTACCACTACTTTAATGAAATTAAGTCTTTATTGATTTACCATAATAAGACTTACATAGTAAAAGACTCTGAGATTATCATTAACTATCAAGAAACTGTAAAACTGTGCACTGATTTACAGAGAGAGGACTCAAGGTAAATATCTACAGATTTATCTTCTCAATGGCTTGCTCAATGAGCCTCCTTTGGTATATGACTGGGCCCAATGGGCTTTAGGCTAGACCATGGGCTTATGCAATGGGCATCTGCCTATATTTGGCCCACGATCCAGATCTCTCTCTCTCTCTCTCTCAAGTTCCAATATTGTCCACCTGGGTTGAATAACAATCGTACAAATACTTGAAATGAAAGGTGGATATAAAGCGCGATCTGATCTCCCATTTGATCATAGAAGGGTGACATTGATGCTTTTGACATCTCAAATTTTCTTTGAAATTTTGTCGAGCTGTTGAAATTCCAAGTTCTGTCTATATTATTGAACTACGAGATCTCTATGCTTTCTTATCTGTTTATCAGATCATATCCATTTGTCAATTGTCATCTACATATATCTAGGGCTGTCAATCAGTCCCTCTTAAGAGGGAGCCCGGCCCAGACAAGGCATGCAAAACGAGCGTTTTTATTTTCTGAAGTTCCCGAGGTTAGAGAATGACTTACTTTTTGCAGGCCTGCCAATTTGAGGGCCGGGCTAGGACAAAACCCATCCCGCATGGCCCTCTCATATATATTATTATTATAATATATATATATATATATATATTGGGAGATGCTCTTATAAGAGAGTTCTCTTATATTATATGAGAGATATGGGTGGGGGCCCTCACATTTGAGTTGTTGGCATTGGATATAGATGTGAGGGCACCCACCCAATCTCTCATTTAAGGTGACATTAATATGCAGATAGATTTTCAGCCCAAGATCCAAAAAGGGGCTATGAGTTTTGGAGGGAAGCAGGAAAAGAGAAGTGGTGGGTTTTGAGGAGGAAAGAAGGGGGAAGAAATGACAAAAACCATCATAGGGGGTATTCTTGTCATTTTTCAGATTTTTTATTTTTATTTTTATTTTTTATGGTGAGGACTTAATTGAAAGAAATATGGAAAACTTTTATACTCTTTTAATATATATATATATATATATATACAAATCTTCATATACTTTTATGAAGATAAGCCAAAAGTTTGATGCCTTTTTGAAAAATTTCCTTCATATTGCAACATTTGTTCAAACTACCTGGTAAATATATGAAACTACTTTTTGTAATTATATTAAATAAATATGGATGTCTTTCATCTACTTATTCATCCAATTCCATGTGAACCACCCATTTGAAAATGGATTCATATGTATTCCAATTTCATGCAGACAACCATGCTCATTTGAATCAATTTACTTCCTATATATTTCAATTCTATGCAAGCAGGCCCGTTGGACAATAAATTCCTATGTATCCCAATTCCATACAAACAAGCCCATTTGAATTATTGACTTCCAACCTATTCCAATTTCATGGGAACAAAAGGGTCCATTTGGCAATGACCTCCTATGTATTTGATTTTGAAGTCCATGCAAACTACGGTTCCATTTGAATCAATTACTTCTTATGCATTTTCGTTTCATGCAAATAAACAGGCTCATTTGAACCAATTAATTCCTATACTTCTCAATTCTTATGTTGTTTTATTGAATCTACATTTCTGCACTGCTTTGTTGTTTTCTCCTAAGAAATATTTTCTACTTTGCCATTGGCTAAAAGAATTTTTTTTTTTTTTTTTTCCATACTCTACCATGTTGCTTATTGCTCGTTTGCAGTGTAGAAAAATAAAAATAAAAAAAAAAAAATTTCAAATTTCTTCTCTTCAGCCTTGGACCCAGCCATGGTCTGCAAGGGTAGGGTAGGGACTTAGTCAGTGCAGGCTTTCCTAGGGCTTTTGGCCTGCCCTGGGTTTTGACTAGGCCCAATGGGCCTTCGCCTGTGTTTGGCCCATGAGATCAAGATTTTCCTTGTATTAACAGCTTCTGGAAATTTGTGATATTGCAAGATTTTATACCATGAGATCGGGATTCAACATCTTCCAGGCTTGTCAATATGCCCTAGTAGCAGAGTAAGCTGTGACAATGTAGCCATTCCAGCAGTCCGGTCATTTATTTTAAGGATCCAAGAAAAACTTGCATGTAGTGAGTAATCCCTAGTGCTCAAATTTTCCTTAAGTCCTCCCTCATCAACTCATATCTCATACCTCTTGGCTTCTTAATCATCTCTTTATTCTCTTGCTTAAAAGCTTTCAAAATGATTACGAGAACTTTTCAGGAACCATCTAGAACACTCCATGCTGTGGGCCCTTATGATCAATCTTAGCACTACCTCACCTCATCCGAGTTAAGCCCCATTACTGATTGTGCAAAATTTGAGATTATTCTGCTCATGAAAGTACCTCCCATGATCAGACGGTTTTGTTCATAAGATAGGAATAGTCTCATGCTTCTAGAAAATGATTGAAGATCATTTGATTTCCTGTCTCTTCCAAATTATCCACATTGCCTTATTTTTAGCAATTTTCGTTTGCTCTTTACTCATAAGTGAATTCTTATGTCCTAGAAACACTTGATTGCAAGTTCTGATCAGGATTTATTGTACAGTGGTTCCATTCCAACAGATTCCATACAGCTAACAGATAAACATCTGTGGGAAATGTTCTCCATATATTCCTCTTCCTGTCCTAGACAGCCAGCCTTAATTCTGGGTGCAGATGTCCGGGTAGATTTGGTTTTTATCTAGCACCAGGGGCCTTGACTGTCCCTTCTGGTTGACCACTTTTTATCAGAGAAGAAAGTGAATTGCCTAGTGATTTCCATTTAGAGTGGTTCTGTACATTCATTTTCTAGAAGCATATTTCTAGATCTATTGATGATGATGCTGATACCATCATCTTCCCTGAGGGGCTCCCAACTTGTTGGAACCTGAAAGAAGGGTTATAGGCCGGTCTAGCCCAAGTCAACTGCATTGGGCTGGATACATTTTAGGCCCAGGGTCTGTATCCGAGCTTAAACCTAGGTCTAATTTCTATTGAGCCAGGCCTGGATATGAATGCTTAAAGGCATAGCCTCGCCTGGCCTGGCCCAGCCCAACATATTGAGCAAAAAAGATTTATATCTTTCTCTTTTTCTTTTTTTTGCTCAAATGGACAGGATTAGGGATGGCATTCACCATTCAGGTCCATGCACTGGATCTGGGTGTGATTACCAGGCCCAATAATTAATGGGCTGCATTTGGGTAAGCTTCGTCCTGGCCTGATGAAATGGTAAAAAGTATAGAGGCCAATTTTACTTATTTCTCATTTGTATTCTATTTTTGAATTTTTATTTTTAAGAATTAACTTCTTTTTCATGACTTTTTCCTGGTAATATTGAAATACAAATCCAAAAATTTGAAAACATCCTGACATTAATACAATACAATAATTTGAAAATACCCAAAAATGATATTTTAAAACTCATTGTCTGGAAAATGTTATTATTAATACTGTTAGTATAAGAATAAACCCAGTTTGGGTTCCACCAAATCAGGGTCCTACGAGGGTTTAGACTGGAGATATATTGTGCATAAAGACTTTTAAAAAGAAAAATATAATAAAATATACATCAACTGCTGGATAAAGAAAATGCTAATCCTTGTCATAATTTCTTATGACTCAACTATGGTAGGACCCATGTATGTGAAACTTTCGATGTGGCCATATGGTGGTGGTGTGTTCACCCTCAACTTCACATAAAATGATAGTAATTGGTATTTTGAGCCATTTTCTGATAAAAGCATGATAAAAAAAGTAGTTTGAATCATCTCTGAGAGAGATACTTGAAAGAGAATTCTCTGAGCCAATGCAGCAGATCCTTGGGGTAGTGCTGCATTTAAAATTGAAACCACTGTAAATCAGTGGCCTACTTTGTTTTACCATTCATGCAAATCTCACTCCATGAGATTGATCTGTCCAAAACACATGAAATTTGAGTGATGAGTGTTGCCCATGCAAAATTCTTATTCTCTTAATAACTGACAATAGTGTCAAATACAAAATATAATAACTGACAATAGTGTCTAATACAAAATAATTTGTCCTCTCTCTCTCTCTCTCTCTCTCTCTCTCTCACAGTGAGAATGTACTTATATATGTGCATGTTCCTTTTTGGCTTGTGACCTGGGCACATTATCTTATGTTAGTGATTGCAATGTGCACATGCAGATAAACATTTTTAAATAATAATAATAATAATAATAAAGACTCTCCAGCCATTTCACTTTGATTGATAATTAAAAGCTAGAATCTGTATAATCTATTTTAGTAGAGCCTTTAGGTCAGCCGTCAGCCAGCAATATCTTGATTGTAGTGCCCAGCTCGGAAATCTAATGCATCTAAATAGCAGGACATGTTTGTGTAACACTATTTCTATATATAAAGAAACTTATAGAAAAAAAACTTTTTCATCGAGCTCATTACTTTTCACGTTCTGGTACAACATCATTTCCTTTAAAAATGCTAAAAAAATAGATTAGTTTTTCACCAAACAAATAAAAAAAATTGGGTGTTGTTTTTTTTTTGGGTTGTAGGGTGTTCAGGAAATAGAGAAAAATTTCACCCAAATTGAAGAAGACCCATCACTAATACTGTGGGACAGTATGATTTATGAGCAGTTTAGAATGAAGAGATGGGCACTACTGATGGATACAAGGCTGTCCTCAAAGATTCTATGAGGGCTGGCTTGAATGATCCAAATTCTTACAGTGACAAGCAATCCACATGGAGACAATTATGTCACTTTAGAAACATAAAAGAAAAAGGTGTGATCAATGTAATCATACAAGTATGTACACAAATCACGGTCCTGTTTTTCAGTTCTACAAATTAATAACTTATGTTGTTATTTCGTCATGTGCCAGCCACCCAAACATTAAAGCAAGCACGTAGGTTCTGTCAAAGACCTTATACTGATTTGAGTGAAATGTCATTTTTGCAAGAAAGTTTTAAGGTGGCCATCAGAGTGGGCGCTCCACTTTATATAATTATAGTGGCACTGCAATGGGGCTGCCATCATTTGCCTATACAAAGCGGCTTCACAATGGATTTATTTGTGCAATGGGAGGATTCTGTGTCGAGCAGATTTTTATCTTGGAGAGAGGAATCATACATTCATACCCTCACATACCAACTTAAAATCAAGGACAAAAAGTTCTTTCCTTTTTCTTTTCCACAAGAAAAATATGTCTCATCAAATAGTTAAACAGTAGATTTAGATATTATAAGATACCAATGGTGCAAGTATTGTTGAAAATAGAGTATGCATATAGGGCGGTTAAGAAGGTCAATAAGACAATATTATACCAGTTTAACTGATTTTTCTTTGCTAGATCAGTGGTCCGGTTAGTGGGACCTCTTTGAACCTACATGCCCAAGGATTGATCCCTGGGCGATTACGTGAGATGAGGTGTCAACACCGCTGAGGTATTAGGGCGTAGAGAATAAGAAACCAATGGAATTGATTTTTAACATTTTAAATTGGGGTATGCTCATGTGCGGATGTCTTGACAGCCGGTGTACTAACTACTAAATCATAGAAATCAAAAGACCAAGATGAGACCACCTCATACACAAAACTTTAAATCGGTTTTATCATCATAACGCCTTGATCTATATAGCAGTCAAAATTAATAATGTTAAATCCACGATTTTATATGACTTCGTTTGAATGGTCCAATCCATTTAGGTTGGTGTAAAACCTACGAGGATCAAGGTAGGAGAGATACAATGAGGGGTTTAGATAGAACATGTGGAGGCCTAGGTGGGCCCACGGGTTGTCTCACACATTTCAAGACATCCACACATGAGCCTAGGCAATTTAAATTAATGTTCTATTCACCGAAAGTTATGTATATACAAACACCATGTCAAGTGAACCCTCTTATCAAGTCAAGCTTGAGTTGAGCCTAATCAGGCTCCTTGACCAAGCGAACTATTTCATTCAATCCTAACTTGAGCTTTACTTATGAGACAATGAGCTGAACTTAAACTAAAGCCTAATCAATGGGAAGGTGGCTTGAGAGCTACCCTGGCTTGTTGATATCCCTGGAATAAACTATGGATGCATACAGTGTAGTGCCCTTTGTGTCATCATTCCTGTTTTTTTTTGGTTTTCTAACCCAAGTTTGGAGCCAATGATCCTTATATTGATTGAAATGGGTAGATTAAAAATAAAGTGGAGTGAAAGATGAGAGACCCAAAATTCCTCATGTGCCAACTATCATTCCTTGCCACCAAAGTCAACTTTGTCTGATAATAACTTAGGTGGGATGTCTTCTAAGGCTTGTATTAAAAGGAGGATATATGATGATTTTAAGCTGCCAAAACAATCATCATATTTTACCCTTTGGGTGGCTGAAGCATTATATTTGAGGTAGTCATCATAACCATCATACAATATTTGATTGGTTTTGATTTTTGGGTCGATTCTCTTCGATCTGCGTTTCACATCATCATTAGCAACTAACTCAACCCTCCAACTTGACCCAAAACCCGACCTGTTAAATTTGACATATTGTACTATTTACTGGGTTTGACATTTTCTAACCCAATTAGTAAATAGGTCAAGTTGAGTTGGGTCACAATTCACAGCCTTATTTGAACCAACCTGACTCAGGAATAGTACTTCTGACTTGTGAACCTGACCTAAGATTTAGGTTGCCATTTTAAACCTCATTGATAAACATGTTTTTCTTTTTATGCTTTATTCTTTTTTAGAATATTTTTATTTTTCTGAAAAAAAGGAAAACTAAATCAAGAAAAGCAAGCAGAATCCTTCCCAACCAATCAAACTACACAGGCTATATCTAATCAAATAACCAGTTTGGAAAGTTCTGAGACCACTCTCTCTTGGTGTCATTCAGGATAATAAGTTTGGCCGGCTCATAGTTCTTTTTTAGAATATTGATAAACATATTAAGTTACACTTGATTCCCTTGGAGAGAGAGAGAGAGAGAGAGAGAGAGAGAGAGTAAAGCTAAGTAAACATGAAGAGTCAGGGAAAGTAGAAACTTTTTTTTTTCCCTGTTAAAAAGAAGGTAAGTAGAATCTTAATCAATCAAGGAGTTTTTGTCCTAAAAGGGATTGTACAGATATTAATACTCTGCAATCACATTAGCCTTTGGAGTGGAGTGCCTTTGATGGAAAAAAATGTGCTTTCCTTAAGATAAATGAGATAAGGTTTTGATAAAGACAAACTATATAATGCTTTGATGACCACAAAGATATAGAGAGTGACCTCATTTTATACGGATCTTATATGTACACGAACTGATGTACCAACCAGTCTCAATAGTTCCATCAGTTGGGCTCATAATTGATTTACAAACCGCTCAAAACCACTATCCTCTCTTATTGACCCTCACACAAATTTCACTCCAATTTTAGTATGGCTCACCATCAAATTGATCGGCGTAGAACAGATAAGTTGACTCTTTGATTTTATTACTTTATTATTTTAATCATGTGTTTTATGGGTAATTAATCTCACGGCGAGCTCAACACAGTAGGTCAGAGCCGAAAGAGGTCGGATAGTAATTTTGATTGGTTTGGATGTTAGATGTAGACACCACTAATGGAATTATTGTGATGGGCTTAGAGAATTTTCAGAGGCCTGGCTCGAGAGGATCTCAATTCTATGCTAATTATTACTGAAATAAGGCTTAATGCTGCTGCTGCTGCTGATGTGATTGCCTTAATTTCACTATATACCATGTATGATTGAGATTCCTTTCAATCATATAATGATATATTGGACCTTTACCACTAGAGTACCTATTGATCTTTTAAAAGCAGGAATATAGGCGTACTGCTATAAATTCATCAGCATCCAACTGACCGACAGTTCAGTATTTGGGCACCAGCCTTATCCGTATGGCAGAACTATGGCTTGGTCCAGACAGAGGAGGGAAAGGAAAAAACCTGGTCTTACAGGTCATTGCTTGCAATCCAACATAAGGTGCTGAATAGGAATTCATGCCATAGATGGGGCACCTGACTATTTTCTAGGTGCACATTCAATCCTGCAACACACGTGCACCATACTGTAAGTGGTTAAAAATGAAGATTCAAAATGAATATACAAAAATAACCACCAAATAAAAAAAAAATCTAATAGAACGTGAATCAACGCATGATAAAAAAAAAAAATACCCCAGCTATACACTAGTAATTCAAATCTTGAGGAAGTCAAAATCTCATCTACATTGCCACCTTTCACCCTTCACTTCAAGCCATTCATGCTCTCAATTGACTAGGAATTCCTATCTACTTCAAATGCTAAAAAGAGGACCCACAAGAGTTCACCACTACTATGGCTGGTCTTTGTAGATGGTTAATTTCTAAAGTCTTCTTGTACTGTGTCATGTGGTGTGTTTAGAAGAGGCACATAAAAGTCATGTCATCCTACTTACCTACTTAGACTTGAGAGCTTCCTACAGTAAATACAAAATATTGTGTCTGTCTAACCTGAATTGGAAAAAAAAAAAGAAAAAAGGCTTTGTGTGCTGTGGCCAAGTCTGTATCACTTCATTGTGGGCTCACCTAATGTTAGAATCCAATCCCCTGAAACTCTTTAGATATTATATTTTCTAGAAAATGATTGACTAAATTGCCAGGAATAAGAATTGTGATGTGGGTTTTTTGTGTATTTAGCTCCTCAGGTATGAGCTTCTATCTCAGACATAAAATTGGAAAATATATATATATATATATATATATATATATATATAAACTGAACAGCCCATGACCATAATTGAAAAAAAAACTGTATTTCCCATGGGCCGAGTCGACTGAAAGGTTTTCCAGTTTAGTCCATTAGTTATTGGGCCTAACATTCTGGCCCATATTTAGTCCACGAACCTAAAACTATAGCCATGGATCTAATATACAAGAAAATTATATATTCCCTTGCACCAAAACTTTCAGGCCTTTTGTATTGTTAACCAAGCTTAGATCAATATCTATCAATTTTTCTGATAATGTGAGTATCTTTGAGGTCTTTGACTCAACACCAGGCAAATATGGGGCGGTTTGAAATATAAGAAGTGGGGAGCAAACCCACACCTCATACCACTCTACCAACTCCCAGGTAGGTATCATATGAAGTATCAGGCCAAAAATAGCACGAGGGCCTAGAAATACAGTCCAAATATAGCCCTTGTATAAATTGGGAAAAATTGGATACCTCTCAGCCATATGGGTGCCAAGTACCAGGGTGTTCTCTCTATGGTATTATTTAACTGGAAGAAGGATGAAAAAAAAAAAAAAAAACACTCTTAGTGGCCCAGAACGTCGGTGGCTACAGTTCAGTTGCAAATTGAGTATTACAAGTAGGGTTCTCAACATGGGGGGGTTAAGAGGCCCGGGCCAGCTGTTAATGACACAATTCTCACAAAGGAATTGTCTTTTATCTTTTTCAGAGAAGTCCAATCCCTCTTTTGTTTCTTTTATCTTTTTCAGAGAAGTCCAATCCCATTGAAAACCAGTTTTATATTCAATGAAAAGCTCTCATTTTACAATTCAAAAAAACATTTAAAAGGTGTGCTACACACATTTTGTAAATATATATATATATATATATATATATATATATATATATATACACATACACACATGGTAACCCATGCACACCTGATCATGGCCCTACCCGATTAACAATTCGTGGGGTCTACAAAACCAAGACCTCCCTGATAGTTATCGGATCCAAAGGATGCACCATCCAAATAGATTGGACTGTTGGATTAAATAAATTCTTTTTAATATAAAGTAATTGAAACTTGTAGCTCATTGATCATTAAGGGGTTAGGATGATCACGTAGGCCTCAAATCTTGTGCACAAGTAGGGCCCATCCAGATCTTCCAAGCCCAACCAGCTCCATCCACAAGTGAACCCCTCAGTGAGGTTCGTGGGGTAAATCACCCCTCTAAACATATACATATAGATATACATATATATATATATATATGGAGATATTTCCGTGCATCATTCCCTCATTATATGGTGAGAGACAAACTTAATGGGACCCACTGATCATGGGACTTGTGGGGAGATGGGAAGAGACATCTTGGATAAAATCATATATCAAATTTGGGATCAATCACATCTCATGTCTTTTAACTCCTTCATCCGTGGCTCACAAATATAATAACTTTATATTAAATGAAAAAATTTGACCTTCGATCCAACGGTCCAATTATATATATATATATATATATATATATATAGGGGTCATGCAATTATACAGATACAATCGCATGGAATTCTATGTGAACTGCCCTGTGGAGTCATACTTGGGACTCCTCCATTCATGAGGAGCTAGGAGATTGAAAAGATATGAATGAGAACTATTTGTGTGCAAAATTTTCAAGTTAGTTCTATCATCCTAGACCCTTTTATCGATTACCCTCGAAATAAACGATTTTAGAAAGCATGTTTTTCTTTCTTTCCTTCTGTTTTTTCAATGCAACGGTCACTATATAATCTCATTTTGATTTGTGTAAAAACATGGGATGGGTGACATTTAGAGAAATCGACAGTGGCCGACAGGGTTAAATCAATGGATCAACCAACCTTGAGCAAAAGGCCCAAGTCTGCTCCCATACGGGACCCAAACCCTAAATCTAGGTTGTTTGGGAGCGGATCATCAGGTCAATGCATAGTCCAAATCCCACGTCTTCCCACTGGCAGTTTGTCCATAGGACAGCCCTAATAGCTCAAAATTTCTTATTTCAGTTTGTCTTCTTTATAACCATGCTAGTATGCTTGTACACTCACTTTCCATGCCAAACTCCCGTAGATCATCATCTCATATCATATCATCTGCTGGACTTTCAACTTGCAATGAATATTTTGGTGATGCATAGAATCATATCCCACAACCATGTTTCCGTTTCGTAACGGCTTTGCATTGGAACTTCCAACAATAGGCCATTCCAAAAGGCTTTCTCATTTTATAAGCTTAGGGATCTATGCATCTACCTGGTATTGATCTGGTGCTCATCTTTTCACCAACATCAAGGGCCATGTGGTACCCACTTGAATTAGGACAATCACTGGGTAGGGGAGTGGGAAAGGTCTCATAGTGGTACATAATGGGGGTGTAGGATTTTTATTTAGGTGGTACGGGCAGTGGTCAAATTAAAAAGGTAAATAAGAAAATAAAAATCTTTTAAAGGTATTATTAAGGTGTTTATCGAATCTCATGAGTGCGCATTCACTTGTGCACGATACTTAGGTCCGCCCCTGTTGGTCCATCAGCCCCTGAATCCATTGACCTTTGGTCTAAGTTGCAAGAGGATTTGGTTGGTTCCTGTGTATTTTGATGAGAGATAGGAATTCTCCATTCCTACTTTTTCTTTTTCTTTTTTTTTTATGGAAAATCAAAAGCTTATCCATTGTTTAATATGGGTTCATTTTTTTCCTATATATATAAAAAAAGAACGTATACACCAATGTATGATGTATAATCTGTTGGTTGTGTTAGAAAGACATTCGAGCTTCACTTCATCACGGGTGCACACAAGGATTGTACGACAACCTAACAGCCAAAATATTGAAAAATGAAATGTTTGGAAAATGAGAACAATTTTTCTCTATTAGAGATTTCTCTGGTTGGACAAATGCACCCTCTACACGAATCATTCTGATTCTCAATCCAACATGAGAAAAGTCTGAGGATTCTGAATGGTAGATGGATCATCATTGGTGGGCCAGATTGCCCCATAGAAGAGATAGGTGTATACTGTATATGGTACCTTTAAAGTATGGTGCAAGGCCGGTGCATCTTACACTAGCGTCCACATGCACTCTTTAAATGCGCACCATACAAGCAACGAAAGTGGCATTTTTCAGATTTAAACCATCCTCTCTCTCTCTCTCTCTCTCTGCGCTTAGAGATGGCTCCTTTGATGCGAAGCAGCATTCTGTATCTGTTCATTTATGTTCTTGTTGCAGCAGTGAAGTCCTGCTTTGCTTCTCAGGTGAGAATTGCAGTTTCAGTGGGTTTTTCAAGGCATTGGACGGTCCAGGATTTCTCAGTTTAATCAATTTTATTATGTTCCTCTGCTTCTGGTCATTGTAGGTATATGTTGTTTACATGGGGAGCAAAACTAATGGTACCCCAGATGAGATTTTGAGGCAAAACCATCAAATGCTTAGCGCTGTTCATCAAGGAAGGTCAGTTAAAGGCTACTTCAACTCTCTACTGTGTTTTTTGAGAATTGGGTTGTTTTGTTTATGCTCTTTCTGTCAATTTATCTCCCCCCAAACGTTGGTTTCTGACAGTATGGAGAAAGCACAAGCGTCCCATGTTTACAGTTACCGACATGGTTTCAGAGGATTTGCGGCAAGACTGACAGAAGAGCAAGTTGCCGCAATGGCCAGTATGTTATTTTTAGATTCCTGTTTTTTTTTTTTTTTTTTTAATTTAAGACTCATATGGTTGGAAGATTTTCTGTTCATGAACTTTGTGAATTTGATTCGCAGAGCTGCCGGGTGTGATTTCGGTGTTCCCAAATTTCAAAAGAACTCTCCATACTACTCATTCATGGGATTTCATGGGTTTAGTGGATGATGAAGCAATGGGAATTCCGGGATACTCTACCAAGAATCAGGATAACGTAATCATCGGTTTTATAGATACAGGTGAGGTAGATGTCTTCTGGGGAGCTCTTTTTTCTGAATTTTGAGATGACCCATTTCTGTTCTTTCTTATGTAATTTTGTTATGCTGGGTTCCTTTACCTGGATTTGGAAGTTGTAGAGAGGTACTCTGTTTTTTTTTTTTTTCCCCTAAATGAAGTTGTAGAGAGGTACTTGATTGATAAAATAGGATAAGAATTTATAGTATTGATGTTAATCCATTGTAGCAGAGATATTTGATCTGGATAAATTATGAACTGTGTTTCCAATTTGTGTGGCTAGGGTAAGATTGATTGTTTAATAAAAAAATGGATTGCTCATTTTCTGTTTCTCGACGATTGCAGCACTTAAAAGGCTCCTTTGATTTTGACCCATTTTGTTATCAAGTGTAATTTGTATATGTAGAAAGAATTTAGACCATTCCATTTATTTTATTTTATTGGGAAATAAATTGTGCTAGGGTAGAAGACTTTTTTATTCATTTTTGCATTTGGATGCTGTTTTTATTTTCCTGTTGCGCCAGAACATACCTCTTTTAACAATGTAGATTTGATGCTTCTGTCACGGAGAGAGGATTTGTCTTGTAGAATGATAAGATATTACTAATTGGATTACTAACTATATCTCTGCTTAAGATTTGCACTTATATTTTGAACAAATTCAGGAATATGGCCAGAATCCCCCAGTTTCAATGACCTTCAAATGCCTCCTGTGCCTCCAAGATGGAAAGGAGAGTGTGAAGTGGGAGAAGCATTCAATGCTTCATCTTGCAACAGGTTTGGTTTAATGATTTCATAGCTTTACGAAAGCCAAAAACTCTTCTGGTCAAGGGATTACCTTCTTTCTTGATTTCTCACCTCAGGAAAATCATAGGAGCAAGGTATTATGTAAATGGATATGAGGCTGAAGAAGAGAGCAGCAGTGATGAATCTCTAGGTGCAGATAAGATAGTGAGATATAGATCTGCAAGGGACAGCTCCGGTCATGGCAGCCACACGGCATCAACAGCTACGGGCCGATATGTAGATAACATAAATTTTGAAGGATTGGCGAGGGGAGGAGCGAGAGGTGGAGCACGCATGGCCAGGATTGCAGTTTACAAGGCTTGTTGGGACTCGGGTTGTTATGATGCAGACATTCTAGCTGCATTCGATGATGCAATTAAAGATGGTGTTGATATCTTGTCTATCTCTTTGGGGCCTGAATCCCCCCAGGGAGAATATTTCAATGACGCAATCTCGGTGGGCTCATTCCATGCCACTAGCCATGGAATTCTAGTTGTCTCGTCTGTTGGAAATGAGGGTAGTTCAGGTTCTGCAACAAATCTTGCACCATGGATGATGACAGTCTCTGCTAGTTCAACAGATAGGGATTTCACATCGGATATTGTACTTGGAGATGGGACATTCTTCAAAGTCATTGCCTTATCTTATGCTCATAATTTCTCATTGATACTTACATAGCTAAACAATTTCCAATGATTCTAAGTTTTCTGCCATGAATATAGGGTGCAAGCCTCAGTCGTTCATCAATGAATGCTGCTGCAAGGATCATGTATGCTTCGGAAGCCTATGCTGGATATTTTACTCCTTACCAATCAAGGTGAAGAAAATGGTAGTTAGAAGTGTAAACAGGCATGTATATGTAGACTATATTGTTTTATGTGTCATGTTGTCGAGGACCACAAATTACTCGACAAGAATATGCTGATAATTTCATTGTTACTATTACAAGAAATGAATCCTGGCTCTCATTTTCTTTCATCTTTTGCAGCTTCTGCTTGGAGAGCTCCTTGAATAGTACCAAGGTTCGAGGAAAGGTATTGGTTTGCCGCAACGTGGGGAGTTCTTCAGAGTCAAGGCTGGGGAAAAGCATTGTAGTAAGAAAAGCTGGTGGAGTTGGGATGGTTCTAATTGATGAAGGAGATGATGATGTGGCAATCCCCTTTGTAATCCCTGCAGCCATTGTTGGACAAAGGGTTGGTGACAAGATTCTGTCATATGTTAACCACACAAGGTTTGTGTTTACCTTTTGTTTATGAAGTTCAAATGGAGCTTTTCCTGATTTGATTGTTATTTCTTTAAGGAAACCAAGATCTCTTATCCTGCCCGCGAAAACAGTATTAGGTTCCCAACCAGCTCCTCGGGTCACAGCATTCTCTTCCAAGGGTCCAAATTCCTTGACGCCTCAGCTTTGCAGAACATAACCTTATATATATTGATGTAGATCAAATTGCAATCTATGTAACTATTTGGCAGAGTGGATGGTTACCTATTCTGCTAAGCATTTTGGGTGGTCTAATTTGAGAATCATTTGAGATAGAACTCCTTCTTCCTGCCTTTTCCATCTAGAACAAAAGTTAGCATGACTGATGGTATCAATTTGGCCCGGGAAAGCTGAAAAGAATAGTTTCTACATGATGTGTTTTGGACTTTTGTGCAGCTAAAAATCATAGTAGAACGAGTAACCATTTCTTCTTCCATTGCATAGAAGTCACTATCAATTGCACTTCATCTTATAGTTTTCACAAAAAATGGTGGCCAGTTGACTTTGGGAAGCTCTTTTGGTACTATAATATTGTTTTAAAATCTGTTTTAGTAGATAAACTTCTCAAGATTCTGAGATGAGAATTAAATTTGCAGCTACTGTGTTGGATAAGAGGGGCCATGCCATCACAGCTGACCCAGAAGGAAGACTTGCAAATCCATTTGATTACGGCGCTGGCTTTGTAAACCCTACAAACGTCCTTAATCCTGGCCTCATTTATGATGCGCAACCTGTTGATTACAAAGACTTCCTCTGTTCAATTGGCTATGATGAAAACTCTGTCCGCCTGGTCACCGGGAATGATAGTGTTTGTAATCATTCTTCCTCACAAGGAATGGACTTGAATTATCCATCAATTTCAGTACCTGATCTGAAGAGCAGCTTCTCAGTTAAGCGAACAGTGACCAACGTCGGCAACGCCAGAAGTGTTTATAAAGTGGTAGTCTATTCGCCTAGGGAAGTCAATGTAACTGTATCTCCAAAGTATCTGATCTTCAACAAATATGGTCAAAAGATTAGCTTCACTGTGAATTTTAAGGCAGTGGCACCCTCCAATGGCTATGTATTCGGATCTTTGACATGGAAGAAGAAGAATTTACGGGTAACCATCCCTTTGGTAGTTCGTATTGCATCCTCTGCCACGAATTTGTCCAGATAAATGACCAAGTCCCAGAAGATCATCACTTATGAACTTGGAGTGTTTTTGCAGTATACACAGAGATGCTATTAAGTTGATATATGCTGATACATCCTTGCATGAAACAAGAAGCCAAATCCATGATGGCAGGAATTAGAAACAGAATGAAGCATTCAACCAATGTCCAAACAGCTGGAAAACAAATAAAAACTATGCTTCTTTACCAAATTCTTTTTTTCTTGAGTACAATTGAAATTATATGGCAAGGCATTCATATTCTTCTGTAAATACAGTTAGGATTCCGTTGGCATTTTGATGATGGTATTCTAGTGGGGATCTCACTAGATCTCTCTCTCTCTCTCTCTCTATTTTGTCATGATTTGATTGTGTTGATTTCTGGCGCATCCTTGATCCATGCAACAACCTTTTCAATCTCCAAACTCCTTTAATTGGCATGCATCCAGCTGGTCCTCACAAGCTTTAATGGATACAAGCTAAACACTGATTTACCTGATAAAATTTCCCAATATATAGGAAAGTTGCATCCATTTTCTCATCACTCCATTCCTCAGTAGCAATTCTCAAACTGCAGTAGGCTTCTGAGTTATGATACTAATCCAAGTACATTCAACTATTTCTATCATCATACTGGAATGGCTACATTCAAGCTCTTTATAATTATCTTTCACATCAAAAGATAATAACTGTATATAATTAGGTAGGAACCAGTTGTCTCAAGGCCCTGTACCCATTTTGTGGAGGAAGCTGTGGAACTTGAATGAGAAGTCACCTCCTTGTTTTGTGGGACATGCACCTAATGATGTCAATATCTACCTGAATTTCAGAGTAACCAAGGGATCCTATAGGGGAAAAAAAAAAAAAAAAGGAGAAAGATATGGAACCTACTTATGGATCTGTTAGGAATGTGGGTCCGGATCCATATATTTCCGGATCCAAGGATCGAGATCTAGGCCCACTACAACTGAATTGTACATATATATAGCTTGGATTATAACTTGATCTTAGCCACAGTGCCATCTTTCCAGGTCTGGTTGTGGCCCCGGATTCGGGTCCCTCCGTGCCTGAAGACTGGGTCCATGTCTTTGCTTTCCTCTCGACAGCAAATCCATGCCAGATCCAGATTTGAAGACCAATCCTCCCCTTCAAGATGCTATTCTGATCAGAATGTATAAAATATATGCTGTTGATTACCAAATGCAAACTCATGAGACAATGGATTAAGGCAGAGAAAAAAGTTGGAGTTAATTAGTGTAAGTGTATACTTGAGCTATTAATTTTCTTTGATAAGAAACTGATTTGAGGGAATCTTAAAAGGGTAAACAGCAGCAAATGGGACAGGATGATAAGCAACTAATAAAAAGGCTGCAGCCACCCACCATCACAGCCACTGTCACAACACAAAGGGAAATGATACTCTCTTGGGGTACTACTATCTTAAAATGTCAAAAAATTAGTTTATGAACAGTTCAGATTATAAAAAAATTTCAAATTGTTAACAATTATTTTTATAGATTTGTAATTATTTTTCATTTTTTCTCCAATTCTCTCATGATGTAATCATGATATTTTCTTTTTTTTTTTTTTTTACGATACAATGCAAGATTGTAAAATCACTGAGAAAATCCCATAACAAAAATATATCGCGATATTATCAAAATATCGCTGATATTTGAAAGTGCTGACATCTAGGCTCAAGTACAATGTGACTTCAAAGATATTAATCATTCCATTAACACTTAATATAATATAATTGTAGTTGGTTGCCCAAATGTAGAGAATAAAATACATTAAATGGGGTGGTGTTCTTATTTAATGAAAATCATGAGTGGAGTGTGAGACACATTCATTCATGAAGCAAATGCTTGTGTCAAAAGAAATCAATTAATGCAGGAAACAGCAGTGTTTAAAATTTGGAGAAGGTCACTGAGTCATATAACTCGGGCACATCTCTGATACTGTTTTGACTCGCTTGACTCATGATCTATTGAGCCTAGTCAAGAGAGTGTCAAAAGGTGATTCAAATAAATGGGAAACATTATGCTTTGTTTTTTTTCTCCCTTTTCTTCTTTCCTTTTGGCTTTTTTTCTGAGAATTGACACTCTTTCACGTGACCAAACCTAGAGAGTTCATGTCATTAAAGTGCCTTTAATCCTTTTGGTTGTTAGCAGGGCAATAGTGAAATGCTGAGATTGAATAATACACTTACAATAGTTGTTGGTCCCCATCCTCCAAGGCTTTGGCTGTGATAAATCCATAGTGGAATTTTACAGCCCGCGCCAATCTGTTGAAAATCGGTGCCTCTCAAAATAAATGCCCTCTAAATATAAAGGGTATCCCAATCTAATAGAAGTTGGTCACACTAGCTTTGTTGGCCTAGGAACACGGTTTGCACCGGAGATTGTGGGTTCGAAACTGCACTACCACACTGGAGCTACAAGGGAGTTTATCCGGCTTTCCTCTAGACCCAAAGGAATTAGTCCGGCCTAAAGGATTTGGAACCCTCCCTCCGATAGCAAAAGAAAAAAGATGATGATATAATCTTATGCATTATTAATTATTCATGTTTTTTATTATCAAATTGTCATTCTTACACCTATTGAGTTAATTTTGGAGATACCCAACAGACAGAAGGACTTTTATTTTGGGCAGCTTTGCCTTTGATTATCAATAAGTGGGCTAGACTGTGTAGTTGAACTCCTTCCAACTCATCAATACCCTTTTTCAGAGGCTGAGAGGACCGGACAATAGTTGCGTGGGAATCAATCCATTCCTCTATTTATCTCTTTATTTTACATAAAGACTGGTGTCATTCTTCTCCTTATTTTTGCAGAATCTGTTTAGAGCTGTGGGGGCTATTCATAACATGCTTTCGTTAGTACAAAAAAAGAAAGAAAAAGCAAAAAAATCAAAAGGCTCTGTTTGGGCTGGGCCCACCTCCTCAGACCTAAGTCTCATATTTTGAAAAATCCGGATCCAACATAGACCTTTTTCCTTTTTTCTTTGTAATTAAATAAGTACTCACACACACACATAAGTCCTTTATCATCAGCGCTACAATCAGGGATTGATTTCTGGTTGTTTCTATGGAATCAGGGATGCAAACAGGTATTTGACTCTTCGATTATTTAGAGGTTCTGATCCGTAAAAAAACAGGATTTGGAACTTATTTAAGGTTTTGATTTATAAACGGCTCTTAGTCTGGAATCTAATTTAGATTCCGATTGATAAACGGGTCCAATTCTGAGTCCATACAGATTCCGAGTCGCGGACCTAGGACCCGGCATTTGAGTCTTTAATGTCTTAAACTGTAGCTCAAAAACAAGTTTTGTTAGACATTTTTTATGTTTAATCCTAGAGGTAGTAGACTTAATGCACCGTTATGAGTTGAATGAAGTCCTTATTTTAAAAAGAAATAAAAAATATAAAAAATAAAAAGACGGTAGAGCCAGTTTTGGAATTAGATTCCGAACCCTTAGTTGAACCTGGCTCCAGGTCCTCGTCTGGAACCAACAAAAAGGGTTCCGAGTTGAAACTGGAACCATTATTTTGAAATAGGTATGACTACGGATCCAGTATGGTTAAGACCCGAAACCGTCCTTTTGCATCCTATGTGGAAGAGAGGTGTGAGGTACCAGAGGATCAGCCAACATAGACCTGAGCATCTGGAGTTGACTCTTCCCATCGAGAAATGGGCAGGTTCCAGCCTGGCCATTTACAGCCCATTTCTTACTGTGGACCTGGATCTGGTCAATAGGCATGAATCCAATGCGAAAATAATAGGAAAAAAAACCCTTCTCTATATATTGTATGATTGTATGTAATATGTTGGTAATTTTTAGTTGTATATATATTATAAACGGGTCTAATAGAAGTCTGATAGACCTAAGACTGGGACCCGACCTGGCTAACGTTTCAGACCCTAATCATGGATCTGGGTCTGCACTGCCCAACCAATGTGCATGCCCAGGCTCAGCTAAATTGGCCTAGGATCCAGGCAGAATTCAGGTTCATTATAGCCTCAAGGTCTTAAATAAAATGTGCTTAGACCCTTTGCCCAGTGCTTGAAAATCTGGAGCCTGGCAATTCCAGGTTGGTGCCGGAATACCCTTTGGGCCAGCAGCCAGCTTCATATCAAGAGTCAAGCATCTATTAACTTCATGTCTTATGAATTTAAAAGATGGACTCATTCCTTGTTATATTATATAAAGCTTTTTGTATATTCCCCCCTAAGGTTTGTAGGATTTGTAAATAGACTCATGAGGTTTTAGTATTTGCAAATAGGCCCTTGTATTTTTGTTTTAATACATTCCGTGTCCCAAAAAATCAATAATCTTCCAACCACCATAGGTTTTTAGTGCGAAATGATACTTTTGTTCATCTCTTTTATCCTTATATGCATAACTTCAAAAGCTTGGATTTATTTTTTTTATAAAGCATATAACATTAATAATCGCACTACATAAATTCATCTTTTATCAATACAAGGCTCATTTCATTAAATCTAAATTGATTATGACGACAATCAACACCCATACTTATAATTGGTTATGATTTATTCAATCCATACATGACCCACCATTGGATTGATGAAAGTTTCAAAATACATAATTCTGCTTCTTGTGTATGGAGGGGGGTGTAAAAGAAATATTGGGGGAATGGGGGCAAATGTAAAAAAAAAAAAAAAAATTAGAATTTGCGAGGGGGGTGTGGTGTTTGGCTCTATGTAAAAGAAATATTGGGGGAAGAGGTAAATGTTAAAACACTATAGTAGTTTTTAGATTTTATTTTTTATTTTTTTTTGGGGGGTGGGGGAGGGTGGGGGGGATTTTAAACTTTTCTCATATATGGGTGGGGGCTTCGGTCCACAGGCCCTCGTATTTGGGTCCACTTGATGATGTGCAAGAGAGAGTTATTGAGAGAAATCATTAGGACCTGAGATAAAATAATAGTATTTTTGTAAATAATAATATACTCATTTTATTTAATGGATGTAAGGGCAAAACTGTCATTTACATAAAAATCCGAGACAAATCGCCTCGTGGCTGCCCATTCTTATTAGGAATATTGATTTTGGAGACATGAAATGTATTAAAAAGAAAAGACAGGGGCCTATTTACAAATACTAAAACCTCATGAGCCTACTTATAAGTCATACAAACCTTATAGGGTATATACAAGAAACTCTATTTTATATATATACATATATATATATATATATATATATATTAAAGCAAACGAGGGTATCGTGAAAGGAGCTTGAAAGTTCTCCTTCCAAAAAAGAAAATATATACACAAAAAATATATCCTGCTTTGACATGCCATGTCACTTTGGGCATCGGATATTTACATATATCTAATCTTTTCTCCTGAGATCTTTCTCATATAAAGTGTCACGTCTCATTTAAAACCTCTCTCGTTGAGACCAGCAGAATACTTAAAAAACATTCATTCCCAGGCCACGGGCGTGGCTCAAATCCACCTCACGCGAAATCTCTATTAAACCACCCCTAAAATCTTTCTCCTTTCTTTAAAATCTCTTACACATACAATTTGTAACAAAGGATGAGTTGTATTCTGTTAAACCCCCTTCCTTTTTTTCACATTATGGATATCATTTGCTATATTAGAGCTTCCTCTCAACAGTTTAAAACCTACAATCAAATGGTGTTCCTTGAATGAAACATTGAATCCCCACCAAAAAGAAAAAAGAATGAAACATTGAAACTTGGGTTGATGATTATATAAAAAGAAACTATAATCTTGAACTATGATAGACTTTATAAGGGCCTACTAATGAATTTATAATATTACTTTCATAATAACATTAAAACCTATGAGTAGGTCCCTTTTATAAGATTCTATGTAAAAAAAATATGTTGGTGGGCTTAAGCTTGATTTAAGTAAAAATTGGCCCCACAATAAATTTATAGCATTGCTTCATGGAACATTGATATTTAAAAAGAAACTATAATCTTGAACTATTATAGACTTTATAAGGGCCTACTAATGAATTTATAATATTACTTTCATAATAACATTAAAACCCATGAGTAGGTCCCTTTCATAAGATTCTATGTGAAAAAATATATTGGTAGGCTTAAGCTTGATTTAAGTAAAAATTGGCCCCACAATAAATTTATAGCATTGCTTCATGGAACATTGATATTTGATTAGTCGATCCCTCTCATAAAATTCTAAGTGCCACGAAAACATTGATAGGCTTAAGTTAGATTGAAGTGAAACTCAGCCCCCACAATGGATTTAATGAATTCTTGAGCAACTGATGCGTCCCTCCCATCTTGTGGGCGAATCATTAAAGATAGTACGCGTGTGTGTGTGAGAGGCCTTTTCTTCCTACCTATCGCTCCCCACAGAATAACCTGCTCAATCCACAGCTGCCGGGGGACATGATTGAATGCATGAGAATCAATATTCAAAGAAGAAAATGAAAGGCCTACTTGGAATATTAAAAGAATATGAACATATCCGTGTGAATGCAAAGACGTATAAATGCTGAAGTGGCAAAATATCTCATGGCATAAATGGTTCAAATGGTCATATTTAAACCATTCTAAAGATCCATCTTTAAATTTATCTCCATGTAATTTTAAACATTCCTCTATCCAACCATGCTTTATTCTTGTCCTAAAATCTCATGTTGATGGTCAATTAAAGCAACCTAAAATCAATCCAAAGATTTTTATTTTTATTTTTTCATTTTTCTTTCATCAATCTAAAATTAATCCTAAGTTTTCTCACTTTCTTTTGTCTCACTAATCTTTATTTTGCCAATTTGATATTGAAATGGATGTGGCTGAGTTTGGCTCACAGCTAGCACTAATATTCAACCTAACCAGACACATAATTGTTTACAGAAGGTCCCATTATCCATGGAATTGAGGTCAGTTCTCTAGCCTTTCGTAATTGTAGTGGTGTTCTCAATTTATTCTTTTCTATTTTGTGATTTCTCTAAATATTATATTAGTTCTCTAGGTAAGGAGAACATATTGATTTAAAGGCCAAAATTCTTCCATTTTGCATATCTATCTAAGTTAAATATGGCTTGTTAACATTAGCGTTTCAATCTAAGGTTTTTAAATAAGGTAAATGCTCTCACCTCACTGTAAGAGATTGGGGGGGGGGGGGGGGGGCTCACCTCTATATCCAATGCCAACAACTTAAATGTGAGGGGCTCTCACTCCTATCTCTCATATAAGGTGAGAGATAATTCTCATGGGAGCACTTCCCTTTAATAAATTTAGTATGCATAATATTTCAAACATAATACTAAATTTGACTCTCTTTTTTTTCCCGGGCTCAGCATGAGCCTTCTATATAGCCACAAACAAATAAACGCATAAGGACTAGGAATAGCCCATTTACTATATAGCCACAAATTCAGAATAGTGCCCAATGCTCAGGACAAAAAAAAAAAAAAAAAAAAAGAGGCCCAAAAGCTTAGCTCGAGGTGAACTCACCAGGCCTGGGGAGGTCCAACTCATGAGCACCCCTTCCCAGACTTTTCCCATTTTAGCTATAGGGGCAGCAGAATATAGACCTTTCACAAGCCCAGGGATCCAAGATCTAAGCCCTCTCCATCTAGTGATGGATTTTGGGCCAAGCCAGTCAAAAACCACTCCTTTATTGTTGCAACTGAAGAGCAGTTACAGAGAGCCCGATTGAGACCATTTCGGGTTCAATCTAAATGAAACTAGAAATGACATGGCTCCTGTTCAAGAGATAGGGTGGAAAAGAAAATACACAAAAATGAATTTGCACTTATGTAAAAACAAGATAATCAGCAGTAATCTTGTACTCACCAAGTCTCACATCTCCCATGTATATCTATATCTACAAGTGGTTGGTTCAGTTGTTCTTGGTTACAGGAAATTAAATGGAAAAGCAATTACCAACCACCGACAGAACCAGTGGCAAGGCACCATCAGTCTCACTATACCTATACCAACGGGGGATCGATCCTAGACCACTGATCCAATCTAGCAAAAACAATAATAATAGTAATATTATTAATAATAATATAAAATGGAATAACAAGTTACAGGACTAGTAAAACGGTTAAAACAAAGTGAACTCACATAAGAATCAGCCTTTGGGCTGGAGTTCAGAGGGATCAAGGAGACCTTCTAAGACCACAAGCTGATCCAAGAGTGCAAACTTCTCATCTTCCAGACTCTTGACCTCTGCTTCAACCTCGCTCAACTCTCTTCCCAATGAGAAGCTTTCTTCCTCCAGCAGCAAATACCTCCGTCTGAGCGCTCGATACTCGCTGCCAGATCTTGAGGAATCCGGCAAGGAATCTGAAGTTGACCTCTCCGGCTGTTGGGAAGATGGGGAACCTTCCATCTTCAAATTTCTCTTCAGGGCCTTCTGTTTCTTGGATGGAGGATTCACCGTTTTTATCTCTCCCTGCACTTGAAATACAGGTGTCCCTTGAGTCGACGGCTTCTTTTTCTGCATCCTAATATTGGAGACTTCCTCAGGTGGCAACATTCGAGGCTCTTTCATCTGTATGTTCAAGGACAGCTCTGCAAACCAACATAAAACTATTTCAGAATACCCAAGGCTATAGTTGATGACACTAGATAACACTTGCTATAAAAGTTACACCATGCGGTGTGCCCAAAAATGAATTCATTGAAACTGCATGTGAAATTACAAAAAAAGTCTCAAGATTAAACAGGGAAAGAGGGAAGAAAATATAAGACCGCGCAACAGCCTTTCACAGTTTTGTTTTCTGGGGCTTCAGATTGTGTGCAGCACTGCAATTACAATTGCGGTTTTTTTTTTTTAAATATCGGTATTGCAATTGCAAATTGTGATTAACCACAACTGCAAAATTACCACAAATGGAATATAAATCCTAACAAAACTTTCATGGATTATAGTTTCTATTCAACACTCAGATATGAAAATTTTGTGACATGAGAGAACATTCAGGTTCTGCAATTAGAAACAGCTTTAAATATATTGACAATCTGCAAAACTCAAGAAGCATGGATAATTAGTTATGTGTCAAAAAAACATAATAATAATAAATTAGGATCACGTGGTTGAACTGGTTTTTTCCTCCCCTTTTATAATTAACACATCGGCTGCCAATGCAGGATGAAAAACAAGGAGAATAATCAAAGCAACCAATTTGAGGTGAAAAACAATAATGAGAATGATTGAAGTGTACAGGTCACCATAAACAGAAACTTCATCCACAACAGAGACATTTCTCACTGCATTCAGAAGGAAAATACAAGAAAGCCAAAACAAAAATACACACTGAACATTTTTTCTGTACCAAAACCCCATTTACTTCGAACATAAAATTTTTCTCCTAACACTAGAAATCCAAATTCACTTTCCTTGTTTCCCAACCTAGCTATTAACCTTTCTGAGGTTCTTGTTGAATGATTATCCAAAGGAAAGAGGCCTCTTTTCTGTTCTGTGGGTTCAAAAATGATATAAGGTTCATTTTATTTGATAAGAACTGAATTCTTAGGATTTCTAAACATTGCCTCTTTCATCCCATTTGCTTCTAATGTTGGATTAAATCTTCTCTTGAAGCGCTAGCTTATTCTTAAATCTTCTCTTGCGAAACAGGTAGGGTCTTACTGGTAATTTTTTTTAGTAGTTCTCAGTTAATTTGTAATTATGAGAATCAGTTTGTCTAGGATTAGAATTAGATTAAATTTGTGGCTTATTAGGCTACTCTTATGGTGTGATTATGGTTTCTAATTATGACGTAATTAGGTATTTAGGTTTCCTAATTTGAGGTTAATATTTTGGTTGATTGTTCTTCCTCTACTAAAAGGAATTTACACATAGGCTTAGATTGGGATTTCTTTGGGTTGCATAAGGCTTTGTTTGTGATGATTTCTTCCGAGCATGCTTCCCTGTGAGAGCTCTTGGCTGATTGGTATATTTTAGCATATGTGTGAATGGAAGAAGATGGGATTATATTGAGTTCCTGGTTTAAAATATTGCCTGATAGGTACATGTATCGGTATGGATTGTAATGATATCTGAATGCTTTATTGGAGGCAGACTTTTAGCGGTCAAAATGGAGATCACATGCAGTTGCAGAAATAAATAAGAATAGAGACTACAGAGAGATTATGTGGTTGTAGGGGAGAGAGAGAGAAGTACCTGGACCGCTGCTCCCCGCTCCCCGCTTCTACTTTCCTCTCTTTCCCTCTTCCTCTTCTTCTCCTCCTATCCTCTCCACTCTTTCCCTCTTCTTACTTTTCCCCTCCCAGATTGGGGAAGATTGCCCTTTTTAAGGGTTTTTCTCATTTTCTTACCGTGTGAGGCTACCACACTAATTTGTGTGCCTCTTTGGCCTTAACAAATTTTATTACAATAAGAGTTAGGACTTAGGCCCACTATCACATCAAAACACATATTAAAAAGTTGGACATATTAATCATTAACAAAATATGTAAATAAAGCATTAACAAATTCAAGTATATCATAATGACCAAACCAACAGTGGGCCAAGTCATATTATAGTTAAATCAGACTCTGCCAACTATCCGTCTAAAGTCATTAAATGGGAAATAAGCATAGTTTTATTTTTTTTTAATTGTTGAATTAATACTATGCAATCATGAAAACATTTGATGAATCAAGTTTCATGTAAAAGGCTAAATCCTGTAATCTTATTTATAATAGGCCAATGATTCTAATAATGAAGCATGGTTCATTTGATGGTGGGCCCAACTCTGATTACAATGAAATTTTTACAAAGCTAATATAAGTTGTGATGATTATTTTTCAGTGGTTTGAATATGAATTACATTGATGAATCTATAAATTATGACGATAGGGAAAACACTAAACATAGCATATTTAATAGTCAAAGATTAAACAACAACGATACAAAATGTTATGACCAGGGCTGTGTACTAATGAAAAAAGACATTTTTTTCTAACATTTTCCAATATTCTAGATTCTTTGGATACTTCTCCAAAAAAAAACAAAAAAATTGGGACAAAAAGAATTTCACGCCGAGATGGACTGCGACATCGTGTCATATCGTTTTTCAGGGTCGACTTCGAACCGAGATGCAACTGCAATTTTCATCCATTATCGAGTTTCTAAAATTCGATGGAAAGAAGATGGGCTAGGAATGCACTCATGACTGGGTCTGCAATTTTATGCTTCTTCTAGGTTTTTGTCTCTTGGTTATGTGAATATGTTACTGAATGGAATTGATTCCAGGACCGCCTCTAGAAGCATCTAGGTTCTTCACTAATTTAACAGAATTTCTTTCTATAGTTTTATCTGAGTTTGAATAGTTATGGATTCACTGTGACTGTCTCTATGTAGAGCATCTAGGTTCTTTCATCAACTTTACAAAACGTATTTTGCTCTATGGAAACAATAAATAAATAATTAACACTTATCCTAAGAAATGATTGAAATTATTCAAGAATATTCAGATCTAAAAGGACCGATTTTTCATCTTCTAAGTTGCTTGTTGATCTAATGTTTTGGGTTGTTTTCTGGATGAGGTATCTTGACCACGGCCCGTCCATATGAGGCTTACCTTGAGTGGCTCTGAATCTTCCAATCACTAATATGAAAGTCATAACTGGTGTTCTAGTGGTGTATTACAACCATTTCTAAGGATATGAATTAATTATTCATTTATTTTATCCATACTGACTAATGAAGGCAGTAGGTTGGGGTAAACCCATACCTACTCCATGTGAAACCCATGCCACCTCTACCCAAACCACCCATCATGTGATACCAAAACTAGTCCTGAGACAGGTAGAGGTTAGGTTCTGTATGGGTAATCATATACTCATTACAATTTAATTGAAATAGTATTGAAAGAAAAAAAATTATTTGTATGAACATAAATAGGGATATAGTTCATAAATAGAGTGGAATAAGCTGGGGCATCCAAAACCTAAGCCTCTCTGAACCTGGCTCCAGTTAAAATCAACCCATACCTGCCCTGAATCCATCCAAAACCATTACAAAACCCACCACTAACAGGGGAACGTCACACACTCAACTCAACCAATAGCCAAACCCAATGGTCAGGCCAACCTCTTGATTACTTCTGAAATTTCATCACTCACAGGCATGCTTGAATCGTGGGAGCATGATGTCAAATTTTACTCCGGAAGTACATGGTACTGATCCTGAAACTAAATGCTCCCCATATAATGACATGTAGTTTATGAAAGATTTATATACAATCTACAATCTACATGCTACTATGTGCACAG
Source organism: Camphora micrantha (assembly GCA_003546025.1). Lineage (NCBI taxonomy): Eukaryota > Viridiplantae > Streptophyta > Magnoliopsida > Laurales > Lauraceae > Camphora > Camphora micrantha. Next base: position 16,622,479 of record QPKB01000001.1, read on the forward strand.
ACAGTAGTAGAAGCAATCTTTACTAAATACAGTATTTTGCTTCATTTGATGTTTAGGTTTTATATCACTGCCTGTCATCAATACTGGAAAGGCTGTCTATTCATCTTTCCACTATCTCCGTTGTACATGTAATAATTGTTTGGGACTATGCATCTGGTGGACCAAATACAAAAGCATCCATATTTTTTCTGTTTGATGTTTGATGACGTGCTTTTGATTTATGATTCATGTTAATCTCTGATTGCAGCAATCCTTTGGAATGCCATGGAAAGCACAGCATGTAGCAAATCAGACCACCTGACGGCTACAACCCCTTTGTGGCCATTTTGACAGGTTTGTGCCAAATGCAGGTCCATTGAGAGATCACTTCTAGATTGTGCAGGATTGATTGGAAATAATCAATCTAACTTTTCTACCCTTCAATGTTTTGTGTTAAAGCACTATTATTGTCATTTGTTGTTGTTGTTAGTGTTAAACAGGCCCAAGGCCCATGAAAGGATCCAGTCCATCATGATATATCTCACGTGGTCTGATTGGGTCAAGATTCATAATAGCTGTACATATTAGTTAGTTTCCTAATTTAGAATAGCAATTGATGTAATTAGTAGTTTCCTAACTTAAAGCCTTGATTAAGGCATGTAAATACACTATATATTGATGATCGATCTCCTAAGGGAGGCAAAAAGACAAGAGAATACAATTCTGAAACTTCTCATCTTTCATATGTTCTTGAATCTGTCAGTTAGAAGATGCATTCAAAATCAGCAACCAAATAGGAAATCAGCCTAAATTTACCATCCCCAGTTCCCCACCCCCCACCCCACCCAAAAAAAAAAAATCTCCTAAATTTGACTTCCCTGAATGCTATAACATCAGCAGTTCAAGGTCTAAGGCAAGACTTGCATAGTAAGAAACAGAGGTTCAAAAGATAAGATTTTGGATGCATATGATAATTTGGAGCATCATGCCGATTTAAGGACAGAAGAGAGTTGGGTTAGGAGGCAGACCCCATCACAATCTACTGTAGTAAGATGGCAGTCTCAGAATTAAGGCCACAGTAATCGAGTTCACTGGTTATTTGATTATGCATTAAAGAAAACTGAAGGTCACTGGGATTAATATAAGAATGTGTCCCCCTTTAAAGCCATAGCAAACAGTTGAGAAAGACATTGAGAAAAAAAAACCGGGGGGGGGGGAGGGATTGTGTGGTGGAGCTCACCAATGAAAAGGTAGGCAGCCAAACACTCGTGAACTGATGAATAGCAACGGTGACAGAATTGACCCTATCTGATGATGAGAAATAGCTACGCAATAGTATCTTTCAAATAACCTGTACAGTTGAAGGAAAAACATGCAATTTGGTGTAAGCAGAGGAAACATAGACAACCTTATATCACAAATTGAGGTAAGCAAGTAGCATTTGGAGGTGCATAAGCACCATAATCCTTGCCACATAAGTGGCTTGCGAAAGAGGATGAGGTGCAGGTTTGGCACAAATGCTTGGTCAGTTATTTAATAGTTTGTTTTCAGATGGATGTAGCACACACCAACACACAAGCATGACTCACGGAAATAAACTACTAAAAGCTTAAAGCCACAGACTAAATTTCATTTCTAATATGGAGAGATTTAAACCAGTGGCGTCTTTTCCTTCAACAGCAGAGCAGATCCTACCTCTAATTGCCTTCGAATTTTGACTCAAACCACACCTTTCTCAAGGATTTAGATTAAATAAATATCATATAACTTCTTCAAAGCTGGACAACAAATACATACTAAAGGCATTCTCATGCACCAAAGATTTTCTTTGTTGCAGACCCAAGAGTGAACTCTTTGTTTTATGAGTTTGGAAACTGGCATTGCTACTTAGTAGTTTTTGTGTTAACTAGTTGAACTCCTGGCCAGTGTTCAACATTTTGGGGTTCGGATTAATAAACATTGAGCAATATTTACAGAATGGTGTTTCTTAATAGGGCTTTGATTGAAATAAAAATGAATAAGGATTGTGTAGCACTCTATTTGACAATTCACGAAATGTTATCAGGCATAGAATGAACAGAAAGCAATAGAGATTACAAAGCAAGAGTGAAAACTTGGAAGACGGTTCCTAGAAGCAAGGACCAGAAAATCCACATCAACTCAAAACTTAAATCTGTTTTATTCATGTTAAGCCTCTTAACAACATCTATTAGTTAATAACATTAATCCCCTAAAAACTCACACTTTCGAAAAAGGTTAGTAAAATTCTTAGTCAAATCAAAGATACAATTATATAAAAGCAGTGAACTCATGCATATTATTATATAATCAATTATTAAGAAAAACAAAGACCTAAAATATTATGGGAATGCATATTATATTAAAAGGAAGACCAACTGCCATGTGCTTGATATTAAGGTCATAGTTGCTACCAATTTCAGAATACGATTTGCACACCATTATGTTTGTCATCACATTTGTATTACCTTTCCTTTTGTCACAATTAGTAGCCATTGGCATTCAGTATGTATTCTAAGCACATTAGATTGCTACCTGGCAAGCATTTCCATGACCCCTATCAATAACCACCTAAACAACATCAAAATACAACTTTCTATTTCTAAAGTAGACCGAATTCCATATCCTACAAAAAGGGAAATCTAGAAAACATTGGTAAAACGAAAACAAGACCTTGATTCGGAGTGTGATTTCAACAATTTTTTTTTTTTTTTTTGAATGGCAAGAAATGATGGTCCACCAAGACCTTCTAAATCATAATTATGTAGAGTTGCACTACACCCAACTCACACCTCCACGCTCTCACACATCAATCTCCAAATACATGTTAATAGGACATGTGCGCATGAGATCCTGGCCATTGATTAGGTGAGGCATTCCATAGATATTAAAATAAAGCTGGTAGGGTAATCAAAAGTTCCAAATTGCTAGATTCTCCATTAAATCTAAACTGTTGGTAAGCAATTTATAATTGCCCCTTTTCCCCTTGAATCAAGATCCAAAGTTCTGAACTGCTAGATCTTCCATCGAACCTAGACTGTTGATAAACGTTTTATAATTGCCTATTTCTTTTCTTGAATCGTAAAGGACAACCTGCTTGATTTCAAAATATGGTCATCCTAGCTCACAATCCAACTCTTAATCAAAACTCATTTTGGGAACCCCAAAAACGCTCAACAGTTAAATCCGCCTAATTAATCTCTTTATTGATCGTAATTGAGTCAGTTCATGTCGGAATTGCACAACCTTGGGCTCTTTGGATAGATGCAAGACCAAGCCCTAAAAATGTCGTTTTTTTCTGGTGTTTCACCAGATTCTGGCACCAAAATTAAGCGAACGAAAACCTAACTGCAAACCTTTAGCTTGGTTCTGAAATTCATCAGTACACGAAACCAAAAGAATCGAACCCAAGACACACCTTTCTTGTTCCAATCAATGGCTAAGACCTCAAATTGCCAATGTTTGAAGTTGCAACAAAAGAATTCAAGACTAGCATCTCGTGTTCATATCATATCAACGATTAAAAGCAAAAGTAAACAAAACCCACCAAGATCTATGCACCCAAAATCAAATAGACAGAAAACCCAAATCCCCCTTCTGCATGAACTCGTTCTGTAATTAGAAATTGAAGAACATACATAAAAAGAGAAATCGGGGATTGTAATCAGGACCTTCTAAAAAAACCCAAATAGAATTTGGACAAATTGCGTACCAGAAATTGGAGATTGAGAACCTCTCTTCTTCTGCTTCTTCCTCTTCTTCTTCTTCGTATTCTTCTGCTTCCCTCTGTTTTATTCTTCGGCAGGTACAAGGTAAGAATAAAGATGATCCTTTTCATTCAGTTCTGCACGTCTTCGGCTACTTTACTTGTAGTAAAGTAAAATTGAAGTGAAGGGTATTTTTATGGTGGGGATTTGAATTGTGGTTTTGGGCCTATGTGTTGGGGTCCGGCCATGATTTCTTTGTTGGTAATGTTTAAATGGACCATCATGGTCCGTTTTGAGCTGATAGGCTTGGCCTGGGCTAGCCCAGCATTTGTAGCACAAAGCTGAATGTGTGTTTTGTAAATGGGATGAGTCCAGATCTCACTAACTTTCAGGCCCATTTCCAGAACTGGGCCTGATAATTAAGCCCATTAACTAAACAAGCTGGATTGGGACCATTTTTTTTACTGCTGACTGACACCATTGAGCCATCTGAATAGGGATGGCAGTGGGTACCTATTTAATCAAGCCCAACCCGTGGAAATAGGGTCTCGGCACTAATCTTGGACCCGTTTAATTATGGGTCTGGGTGTGGACTAGTGAGCTAAACCAGAAGATACTTGGGTCAGTGTCTAGGTCCATGTAGTTCCAAACCGGAGGAACCAGACTTGAAATAGATGTAGATGAATAAGGGAAATATTCAAGTAAGAACTAGTTCTCATTTATTATATGAAAAAAAATTTGCGGGAACACTCAACTAGCAACCCATCCAAAATTAGTGACAAATAGGGAACCCCCTGATAGTCACTAATCTCAATGATTGATACACATCCGAATGAAATGAACCATTGGATTGAGGGTTGAATGTTTTTTTTTTAATATGAAGCCATTAAACTTGTGGGTCACAGATGAAGGGGTTAAGGCATGATTTGGGGTCAAACTTGATACTTGGAGTGGTCTCACATATATATATATATATATATATATATATATACATATACATATACATATTGATACACAATCTTATATGATATATAATGCACAAATTATATTATTTATTACTCTCTTCTCTCGGAACTGAATTGGACATGGACTCCAATGCAACAAGTTTATTTAGTTTAGGTATGTGTCCAGGCCCACTCCAGGGATTCAGATCCGACCTGTATCAGTATTTGAAACTGATGACATTTTTGTTATTTGGGCCTAGTATGGCTGGATCCAACCCAGGCCCAGCCCACTGTGGCAATGCTGTTCCTCCATCTGAATTTTGTATGTGCTAGATGTATGGATGCTGATAGGATTTTAAGGGCTGACTGTACAAAGAGATGGGTTTAAACAAATGATTGGGTGGGTGGGCTTGGGGCCTTTGGGCTTAACTAAGTTGGGTCAGTGGTGCAAAACTTGTGAAACTACTTACTTATAGAGGGATCCTAGGGATAGATCCCTATGTGCCTATGTGAGTTGAGATGCTTTTTTCCACTGGGTTTTTTTGGGATTATTACGTTGAAACGTTACGTGAGATCGTAAAGGTGTATGGGTATATACTAGAGCAAAATCATAGTAGTAGTAGCATCAGCAGCAACAATAATAATAATCGTAAAAATGATTATCAAGACATCAAATTACAACAAAAGTCACAAATAAAGTTCCAAAATAATTCAGATAACATATATATTCCAAGTTGAACACAAACATAAATTCTAGGACTTACCATAAAAAAAAGTTTGACAAAAAAAATTATACCACTATTTGATTGAGTTTTACCATGAAGATAATCTCTCGGTTAATCTATTTGCCATGTCATCACCTTGTCAAAAGCTTTCCATCAACAAATAATAATTAAAAATCTGATGATCAGATTAAAAGTTAGGGTTGCTAAAAGTTTAAGTACACATTGGGCAAGTCCCACATCCCACGTCAGCCAAGTAATGGGCCAGAGAGACTTTCGTATGCTTGTTTAGGCCTTCTATCTATAAGCTTAAGTTTTTGAGTTTGTACATGGTGTCTTACATGGGATCATAGCCCATGTGACACGCTCATTCATGAAAACTGTTGGGCCTGCATGTTCATGTCGTTCTTGTGTAGCCCAATCTATGAAAACTGTTGGGCCTGTACGTTCATGTCGTTCTTGTGTAGCCGACGTAAGAAATCTATCCATGAAATCTATTGGATCTGCACATAAGGAGGAGTGGTGTTGGAAAAGTCTCACATCCCACATCACCCAAGTAATGGATTTGAGAGGGCTTCATATACCTGTTTGAGCCTTCCACCTATAAACTTAAGCTTTTGGGTTGGTACATACTATCTTACAAGGCCCACTACTTCAATTTGTTCCACACTTGACGTTTCCTATAATCATCCCAACATATCCTCCATCCATTTTCAATAGTACTTCTTTTAGCACAAGTAGTCCTTGAAATGCCCCCAAATTCCACAAGCCCTCATAATAGTTTGAGATTAGCCTTGAAAGAATTTCGGTTGTAGTGTCTTTGCCAAGAGTTTATACGGGATTTTATATTCCTCCCTACTTAGAGTTTTCCAAACACTTGCTATCAAACAGACACTAAATATGATAGTTTTATAAAGAATGCACTCGATCATAATGCAATAAATTAATAAGCAAAACAATACCATACTAATATTTACGTGGTTTAATAGTGTGCCTACGTCCATGGAATAAAGACAATACTTTTCACTGTCTCTGAGAAAGGATTACAATCTACGTGAGTTTCACTCTCTTCGCCTATCTTGAGATAAACTTATTTTTGTAACCCTAAATATGCTTGGTTCAAACTACCAAAACACTCCTGCAGTCAAGTCTTCCCTTTGAGGACCTCATGTGTATAGTATGACCCAAAAGATCACTCACCATCTATTAGAAGACATTTATCACAATAGTTTCACTCCAGTCTATTATTATATGACTTTGATTAGTGATCTCTATGTCAGTCAGAGTTCAAATTAAGAGCTTTATTTTTAGTTTTTAGAGATACATGGAACACACCACTACAGCCGATTGCCTATATTTTTATATGTTCCTCTCAGGCAATATTATGTTCTTATGCTTCAGAAAACTGCAAGACTCCCACCTTAAAATAGAAGAAAGAAGTACAAGGGAAGGGACTACCCTGCACAATGCACTGTACAAATCGAGATGGTGGGGCAATTTACCATATAGGGAAAAAAGTTATAATGGTTTGTGGCATTTGCTCAATTGCATCATATAACATATTTCTTTATTCTAGTTTTGTCCATATATTTCATGATCTATGATGGAAACTATTAAGTTTTTCCTTAAAAAAAAAACTTATCCTTCAAAAAGAAAAGATTATCCTTTTCATATATATATATATATATATATATATTAAGGGGGCAATTATTTTGCAAGAATTTAGGACATGAATTGTAGCAATTGGGAATGTTTGAAGCATGCCAGTGGCCATTCCCCAATATTGGAAATTCTCTTATTGATTTATGAGTTTTCAAAACTTAACTTTGTTTCAGATCCGAATGCATGTTTTAGATTATATACACGCAATTGGATTTCTTGCTATTAAAAAAAATAAAAAAAAGGGATAAAATACCTACTTTATTGAAAACCAAAGACTTTGAATAAAAGAATAAAAAAACTTTGAAAATCGGATAGAAATTTTCAACCCCATTTCAAAATCTTTATTTCCAAATAAAAGAAAATCGGATGAGAGTTCAGAATATTAATAGCTTGTCAGAGGTTCATGCATTTAGACAAAAAGGGTTATTTGCTTTGTCTGGTTGTCATGATCAATCACAGTGTCATGGGATGATTCCATGATATTGTGGGATTTATTAGTAATTTCTTACCATTTAAATGGAAATTCCACAATATCATGAGTCATGGTATAATGTGATTTAGGCAAAATCATCAAAAAAAAAAAAAAAAACCCCTTTGACCATAGTCCAGCAACTCTACTCGCATTTTTGGGAATCTTTGTCATTATCTCGTGGAACCCAAATTTAAGAGGGATTAATCCTTTTAAAAAAAATTCTTTTACCAAAAAAATGTATTTCATTTGATTTATAGGAAAAAAAAATTCAACAAATAGGGTTTGTGCCCTTTCTGTTATCTTAAATAACCACCAAAATATTTTGATGCTAGAAATAACAAAATATATAGATTCATCAACCTATTGAAAACCGGCCTCTTTACCTATCTATTACAATGGTTGACTGGGGTTTACAGATCAATAGAAGTGGTTGTTTACATAGGAAGAATATGGTTATCTGTAATTGCCTAAACATACAGGTGTTTGTCATGTGAAATCATCTATTAGTATTTTATTTCTAAAAGCCATGGAGAACTTGTTCTACAGGCAACATGTAGATGAAGAAATTAAGAACTCCATCATTGTACTTTAGGCGTCTTCATTATTTGAAAAGCACACTAATGTAACATAAAACTAATTAATACAGTAACAAACATGAACTCTGCATAAAATATATGAAAATGGAGATCTGAAATGATGTTTTGTCCCCCAACACAAATCAATAGAATAGAGGTATCATTGCAAACTCCAAGGAATACCAAAGCATAAAGTACTTTTATGTTCCTTAGAAAGTAACCAAAAGGCCACAAATGCTTAAACCCAGCTGTTATTATATGGTTTTGGAGGCATATCTTATGTTCAATGTATATGAAGAACACATGCACTAGAACATGAAACATGTGAATACATGTGGATCCTTAGGTCATGACCATCTGAAAGTAACTAGTTATGGCAACTTTACCTGAAAGTATCTAAGGGGCTTTTGCATGACAGTTTTTTAAGTGTTAGTGACAAGGTTTTGTATCTATTGATGTTTTACTATGGGATTTCTGTCCAACTTTGAATTGAATTAAGGGCTCTTTTCTGATGGTCGTACCGTTCCATGAGAGTCCCAACAGATACTTAATATTTTAGGGGCTTTACATGAACGGTGGTCGATGGAAGCATTGTAGCTGTTTTTTTCTGCACCAGTTGAATGGTAACCAGTCAGGGGATACTAAAATACTATGAAACAAACACTGTCATCTGACCTATGAATTATGATTCTCAAGCCCCTGGGAAACCAAAAGTTAAACCCATAGTTTTAAAAATCAAGGGACCAATGAGAAATTTGGTCTGCAGCAGGTAATGGTTAGACAGTTTATAAACCAATTAAGACAAAATGACTAGATTAAAACTCATTTGTATCAGCCAAGACTCGGTCAAAAATCAAGAAGACTTACTAAAATTTTATATTATAGATAATATGAGGGCTACCCCCATCTGTTATTATCGTAGTATTGTAAGAGTAACTTTCACAAGAACGTCTCCCATGTGTATATATCTTCAGATCAAATTTCTAGATATTGTCTCTGTTGAGGCTCGATTGAATTTCAGAAAATTGACTTCACCCAATGGCTTTCTGGGCCGAGCCGTATGGACAAACTTTCCAGTTTTTGTTTCCCTTTTATCAGAAAGAGATTGTGGTTAAACCTACGGCTGTCTTCAGATGTAAGGCAAACCAGGATCCACCGAACAGACTGGAACCAAATTCAAGCTGAGAATCTGAAATCCTTATTGGATTGAAACTGGATTACTTGAACCCTTATTGGAGTCGAGCTTTCACCTGAGTCAGCCTTTTATCAAGAAGAGCCAATCTCACATATAACCTCATCATTCTATCTTGCGTTTATGTCTAATCATCATGAGTGCTTGCATTTGGGTATAAGCCGTAAAACCATTATCATACCCAGGCCAGGTCCATGTGAGTCCAGCCCATTGACATCAGTTGAAACAAACTCGCCCTTGAATACAACTCAAAAGACTTCTTTTGCTGTTTTCTTTTTTTTTTCTTTTTTTGTGTAAGGAGAGGAATGCTGCCTGCCTATTGGCCTTTCATTGATGAGGCCCAGCTCCTTAAGTGGGCCTTGCATCAGTTCATCACTAAGGGCCCATTTGTTTGCTTGAAATTAAATCCATAAGAATTTATTTACAAATGGACTAATCATTAAAGAGGTGACGGAAAAAGGATATAAAGTGGAGATGTAGATGAGACATTGACTATTCAAGGATTTGAATTACTAAGGTGATGGCTAGTGATCCATTTCCCTTCCTCCCTCATGTCATTTTATATTAAAGGTGAGATTATTTGATGTCACATTTTTATATTCACCTTTACATGATTTTAACTACTTAAGAAATGCAAGTCTTAGGGACTGTTTGGAAACTCTAAGAATAAGCTCTTTTTATGATTTAGAAATTATTTAAATATTAGAGTGTTTGGTAAACCTCTAATTGTATTATTTTCTGTTTTTAGAGTTTATTTACATACTAGGGCGCTGCTTTTTTTTTTTTTAGTAGACCTTTGCAGATGGAGGTAGACAATATAAAATTTTTGTAAGTGTTATGGACAAAAGTAACATAGCAAGATTCTCAAAATGACTCAAATAGTGGATTCTAGATTTTATTTTCAAAAGCCAGGCCCAATGACCAGAACTAATAAAAGTAGGTTCCCTGTTTATCAAGCACTTTTTTTTTGTTAAACAAGACCTTTTTATAAAAAAAAAAAATTCAAACAAACTAATATTAAATTAGAACTTAAAAATTATAGCTTTTATTTTATACCATAATTTAATTAGATCTTACTAATTAGAGTAGTGTCTCCAAATTTCCCCTTAGAGCAAACCTTGAATTCAAATCCAAGAAAAATCAAGGTTCCATACACATCTTCACCCTTGACCTCTTTAATAATCCCATTTAGGACCTCATTTAACTATGAATTCCTCTATATTCAATTCTGGGAAAACAAATAAGCCCTTGATAATTCCTTCCGGACATGAAATTGCTAAGAACATGACTCATGACAATTGCATACGGGTTCCAACTCGGGAAAAACACGAAAGAAAGAAAGAAAGAAAAAACCAAAGAGGGTTTGCTTTCACAAAAGTATATCACATTTCTGTTCTATATGATGGGGTCTACATATGATCAATCCAACTCCATAAATTGGCATCTATCGAGATTTAACACTGATTATTACATCATCCACTGTTGGATTGAAACCCGCAATAAGAGTTGTACTTATGATGGGCATGTATAGGGGTGGGCCCCATAAACCAGAATATGCTTTCAAAAAGCAGCCCAGTTTTATTTACACACCCACTGGTCCGCAGACTACCGACCATTTCCAAAGTATTGTTTATTTCAGTTGAAGACAGGAAGAGAGAAAGCTTTTCTACATGTGGGTTTGTCAAGGTCAAGGCCTGCATGAGATCATTAAGTGAAACTGGAATGTAGTTTTACAGATTAAGAAAAATTATCTTCATTGTAGACACATATATAAAAATGTACAAGTGTGGTTCCCACGTGGTTGCCATGGACGTATATTAATATTGCTTGTATTCATCTGTTTTCTCCATTCAATCTAGACAAGGGTGTTTGTACAAGATTATGACTGCATCTATATGGCTGTATAAGAAACAGTTGCATCTTTAGATGATTTGGTTACACTACAAAACCGGATTAGATCAGTATTTAATTAGAATTAGGAGATCTTTGAGTGATCTCCAGTTATTGTCGTCCAATATCCGTGTCAACAAGCTCATGTTGCATAATTCTCTCATGTAATTATGTAAATCAACTCAGTCTCATTTATTTATTATTTAGTATGAGCATGGAAAATTGGGATGATCCCCAAGTATCTTGCACTAAAATTGCTTAATTGGTTCACAACCCCGCCCGCATGCTAATGGGGGTTGTTCTCCTTAGTACGACTCATAGTGACAGTCAACCATTTCGTATATGTTAGGTTATTGACTTGTATTCTGAGTTAAACGGATTGATGCATTGGTTTAGCCGGGACGGGGTTTACACTATAAGCCAATTTTGTGGTGAGTGGGCCATTCTTAGAAAGTGACCATAAAAATAAAAATAAAATAAAAAAGAAAGTGACTATGTTCTTGATGTTTAACTTGAATTGATGTGCTTTCCCACTTAGCTGTCTTAGTAGTATAAATATCATTTCATACAATTATATTGAATGGTTGATGCCTTGGTTCATCAACCAAATTTTGCATGCCATTCTCAATAAAAGTATAACATCAAGCAGAATTGTGGCTCTGAATCTACCAATAAACAAAGGAAGGTGATTCAAACACCCAATAAAATAAAATTCAATAAGATTTAAATGAAACTGCTGAAAGTATGGGAGACTATTTTGGTCTATAAATAGTCTTTTTAAATTTTAATCCCTAAAGAAAAGGTCAGCACACATGATTGAAACGTGGCTAGAAGAAACATCAAGCAATTGGCTCGTGCAACCTTCTTCTTTCAAGAAAACATGAAGAAAGGCATTCTGAAGATCTAATTTTATAAAGAGAAGCCATAAGGCATTCTGAAGATCTAAATAATATAACTACAAGTGATAAAATAATGTCTATGTGATTAGTAGTTTTTTTTTTTGCTAGCTGAGGGTTCCCGACCCTTTGGGCCGGGCTGGACGGGGAGGGTAAAGTCCCCTGCAGCCCAAGAATAGTATTGCAGTTTCTAACCTACAACCTATGGGTGCAAATCGTAGTCCTAAGCCAACTAAACTACCCCTTGGGATTATGTCTATATGCATAGTGGATTAGTGGTTCTATGATTGACTTATTAATTGAATGAAATGTCTCATCAAAGCCCAAACCCGCTTGAAAAATTAACATTCCAAGCTGCTATTCTGTCCCCAACTTAGAAAGGACCTACGCATGTGTTCCATCTTGTGGTGTTGTTATCATTCGATGATGAGTGGGCCCCAGTGATAAGTGGATATGATCCAAAAGGAGAAGAGACATGTTGTAGTTGGTGATCTGATGTAGTTTTTCTTTTAAAAAAAAAAAAACTGTTGTAGTTTAGTGTGTTTCTTTCTTTTCTTTTTTTTTTGGGTGGGGCTGTTGTAGTTTAGTTTTATTAACAGTAGATGCAAGTTTGTTGTGTGGTTAATGGACAAGCAATTAGTTGGGACAACACATTATTAAATGGAAGCCATTGAATTCTGAAAGATTCAAACAAAATGAGAATTGAGAACTGATTTTGACAAGAGAAATCGAGTAATAGCTAGCTAGGTAATGGTGATTGTTTTAAGATCCGTGCCACTCTCTTCTAACACTTACATAAATGCTAGCTGATGGCAAGGCCTTACAAATTACAATCAATACCATAAAAGAATCCAATAGCTGAACCATTAGAGGCAGAGGTACCTCAGTCTCTCTCACAGTACTAAGGATGAAGCATTGGAGGCCTGGTCCTCACTTTGGAAGTCCCACATTATGACTCGTGAGCCAAACTAGCCAAAAAAAAAAAAGACCCAGTCAGGTTGTTTTTCTTCTTTTTTCCTCTTAATCCCTTGTAAGGGTGTTGATAGCCCATGCAATGGCCAAGGTGGGGAGTGTCCAAGAACAATACTTTTTATAATAAGGCATGAAGATTTGGGCCAACCTGGCCCTATGGGCTGTCTGCCAAGCCCGCGCTCGGCCCTTTTGGATCGACCCGAGTCGAATAGTTTTAACTAGTGACAAGTCAATTAATTTTCTCTATTTAAATCTAAAACCCAGAGTGTGATCATATAGCATTATTACAGTTAGTTATAACTGTCAAGAGTATGGACAATCTAATTTGAAGGCTAACTAACATCATTTTCAGGTCATCTCCATTCCATGTAAAGAGAAATAAGTGGTCATTTAGTAATAAGCCTAACAATCATTATCAACTGAGAGTTTGTTTAATTTATTAATGAATAACAAGATGTCAAATATGATCATATTTTGAACCTTGTTGATCAATAAGTCTGCACTTGCATGCTTTTGCATGCACCCACACACATAACAGAAAACAGCCATTAACAAATTAGGATTAGGCACACTAACAATTTTCTTTTGATCATGGAGGCTCCATGGAGTGCTTGACCTATTGGCTATTACTACTTCTACAGAAACTGGTGCATTGCATTTAGGCAACATTTGTGTAACACCTGCGTCTCAGATTTTGCATAAGTGGGTCTGCTGACAAGGCTTACAAATTTCTCGTTAATCCAGAGCTAGGATGATTTGACCCGGAACTCTACAGCTTTTTACAATTGAGAATAACTATCTGTCAAGCCCATTGAGTCACCTTACGATTTGAGAGAGCTTAGGCTATTAGACATATTGAATAATAAAAGGGCTCGACTTAAGAGTGTGTTCTAAAGTCAAGAAATAGATGATTGAGATTTCCCTAGGCAAGTTTTTGTGCGTGTGTGTGTTTTTGAATTAAAATTGATTTAAATAGATGCTTTAACTAGTGCTTTCGACTGTTTGACAAAACTTTTAGTTTGATAAGGTTTTAAGAGTTTTTGCCTCTTTTTGAAAAAGCAACCCAAAGTTAATTGTTTTAAATAGACAAGATTGTCTACTGCAATTGGACATTTTCTTTATATGATTTCTTTTTTTTTTTTTTTTTACACAAGTTTGCTTGTACAATTTCTGTTATGCTTCTATTGTTCCTTCTTAATGAAAGTCTTCTTTTCTACCAAAAAGAAATTTGAAAAATGTCTGTTGCACAAACTATAGAAATTAAAAATCAGTTGAAAGTGAAAATTTCAATTTCCATTTTACTTTTTTTTTTTTTTTTGGTATCCCATCTAAGTGGGGCTGAGCCCCCTAGCCCTCTGGTAAGGGAGCCCTCGGGTGAGGGGAGTAAACCTCAGGTGAGGTGGAGGAACCGTTGGATGAGGGAAGTTGACATCTGGAAAGACAACACATACTCAGGTGAGGAAAGGTGTCTGCCCAAGTATGACACCTCTTACCGCTCAAGTAAGAGGTCCGTTCTTAGAAAATGAAATCATCACTCTAGAAGTAAAATGTCACAAAAAAAAAAAAAAAAAAAAGTTGCATATTTTGTGTAACATTGAAGATTTAATAATAGCATGGAAAATGCTCCACTTTTTTGTGGAACTCAATTTTTCGTTGCTTGGTGTGGTTCCATGCGGAAAAAAAAAAAAGAATTTGAATTTATATAATGCGATAGCATGGAAAATCATTTTTCATGGGGTATAGAGAATGGGATTCTCAGAGGTATTCTTGGGAGTATGGAATCTTAAATCAGTTACATAAACAAGCCGTAAGGTGAGAACATTGTCCACAACTTTAGAAGAAAACAAATCTAGACCTATGCACACCCTTGCACTAGAGGCAGAAGCACATTTCACCATGAAAATTGTTATGCTGCACCAAACAATAAAAATTAAACCTGCACACTTTTAATTTTTAGTTATTATTTAATTTTGACATTAAATGCTCTAATCACTCTGTAAAATAATATGACTGAAAAAATGTTGCACACAAATTACACCATTATGGTATGTAAATTTTGACTGTTCAAAATGTTAGTAAGGTATGCTGTTATTATAACACAAACAAGAGAAGAATAGGAGGATCCATCGACGTTATGTTGAATACTTCAAACAAATGTGGGTCCAGAAAGTAGTAGCATTATGAAGAATCTACTTGAGTGTGTTTTTGGTGAATGGTGATTCTGCTTCCATCTCAATAACAAGAGGGAAAGTGATTCTTCTTCCACAGTTGGTGCACATGCTATCCAAGATATTCCATTTATGGAAGAAACAGTTAATCCTAGGATTGGACAAGCAGATAAACATTGTCTTTCAAATTATGAAAGATTGTTTTAGAGAAAAAATATATTGTTGGAGCTCTAATTGATAATCAATTTGATGTGGACTACAGAAGAACTTTTATGTTGCATGACTTGTCAAGTTATGGTGTCAAGAGTATAACTTACCATATCATTCAATGTGAGGCATGTAAGTGCCTGAGTAGGACCCAATAACCCTGCAAAATACAAGGATAACTGTAGATTAACCATCTGCTAGAATCAATTTCACCGACATTTTTAGTCGTCTCTAGTATAATGCAATGACTGTTGGCCTTTAAGTGAATGTTGTTTTGATTGTCAGTTTTGAATTCTTTGATCTAATGGTTAAGAATGTGAGATAATGCCTAAGATCTTAATTTATATAGTTGAGCCATAGTTCAGACTCCCCTTTTCTATTTCATATATTTAGTGGGCCCCATAAACGAATACAACTTGCCTAACTTAAGTGTGCATCTAGATTATATACACTATAATGGTAAAAGCTTTGTGAGTTCTATTTGTTGAAATATTTCCTATTAGGTGGTCCACATGGTCATACATGATAGAACTTGGACTATTTTCCCACATCCTAGTTTTAAAACGTTTTTAATGAATGTTTGTTATTAGAGGAAACATGGAGTTCCAACTCAAACTAGCTTCTATGATGGTATACCAAGCCATATACCATTAGACGCTACTTGAAGTCCTCAAGCAGTTGGTGTTTTTTTTTTTTTTTTTTTAATGGTAACTGATACATTATATTGAAAACAAGGCAAATATAAATACAACACACCACCAACAACATGTATAAGAGCCTTATACCCAAAGAATAAAGATAGGCAATTACATGGTGTAAGCAATTAAGGGAATAATCCTATCTATCCCTTGTTTCGCTAGAGAGTCCGCCATTGTATTTGCCGACCTTCTAACATGCCTAAATCCGACATAACCTTGAGAAGATAGGGACTTGAAGTCCTCAAACAGTTGAGCAGTGCTACTTACTACCGAAGACCTTTATATTCCTTTCTACAACTTCACACTATATCACTCATTTGTCACGTTTTCATACATTTATGTGTTTCTCCCCTTCCACTAGACCTTTATATTCCTTTATACAACTTCACACTACATCATTCATTTGTCACATTTTCATACGTTTCTCTGTTTCTCCCCTTCCACTAGTGTGTGTGTTTTATAGGATGGAACAGTGATGTGAAGTGATACTCTCAATGCGAGGAGTAGGGATCTATCCTTGGCTTCTCTAGTAATACTAAGGTGCCTAGCCACTGAAATATCAGTGGTATGCTTTCCAATCTTAGTTTACTTGTTCGGCAGGATGCTCATGTGTTAGTGTCCAAATCATTTTGAACTCTTTTCTCGATCTTTTTCAAATATATAGTATTAAACAGAGACAGATTATAGTGCATGTATTTTAAAGATATTGCATGGTGAAATCAAAATTAGGATGTATGCACAGAAGTAAGAGGGAACCATAACAAAACCCAGAAGAGGAGTAGCCAAATAGATAGTGTACTCGAACCATACACAATATATTAAAAACAGGGGACCTATACCCGATATGGATCTAGGTTACTGGACCCATACATACACCCAAAATTAAATAAAAGCCCTCAAACTTGTATACAAATGCAAATAATACTTTGGGCCTCAAATACTTGTCTCCAATACAGTATGCTTATGTAGAAATATATTGTACTTAAATTATAGGGGATTTGACCGTACAGGGGAGTAAATACACTGTATTTCTTAAAACAGTGTTGACTAAAACATTATACTAAAGATGGGTATTGTACAGTGGGGACTCACATTTTTTTCCAGTTTTGTCCCTAGGTAAAAAAGATTGAACCTACCACTGTAAAAAGTCATTCGAAGCTTTTTCACCTTTCACCCTAACACTGTTGCAAACGGAAAAACCCATCTTCTTGATCGATTTCATCTCATCTTCTTGGTCGATTTCATCTCAATATCGCAAAGGAGGCTATCGTCTTCAACCTTCCAGCAACTTCTCATCTCTATTTCGTGAGTCCCTTCTTTCCTGTTCTATTGGTGTCCCTGTCTACAGCAGGAAATGCAATATGCATTTGTCTTTTTTCTCCCATTTTGCTTCACATGAGGTGCTACAATGGTGTTTGCAGGTTTTAACAAACTTGCTTTGGTTTTTGAGTTATTGTTTTTCATTTGCATGGTTTGGAAGAGGGCAGGTGGGAATGGTCTTTGTCTTGAGTTTCAGGTTTTATTTAGTTTTGTTTGGGTATCCTCTCTCATAGAGGAATGACTAGAAAAAAAATCTCTGGAAAAAAATGTTTAAATGGGCTACTACGGTACTAGTGAAAGACTCCATAGAAAATGTTTAAATGGAAAAGAAGGGAAGTAGTCCATAGAAAATGTTTAAGTGGAAAAGAAGGGAAGTAGTTTGTTATAGTTATGGCCTTATAGGGACTCATTTGTCTGTCTTTGAATATTCATATTGTAAGTAAAAAAAGCATGGATTAAGAATGCCACAGGAATAAGGCTGGAAAGGGGGGTTTGTCATTTTGGCTGGAAAGTTATTCTTTCTATGATTCTACTTTTGGGGCAGTGAAGACGGTCACCAAAAGCAGAGATCAGGGACTCTGCTTTCCTTGTCTAGAAAGTAACAATGACCATGAAAGGAAAAGAAGGCAAAACCTACCATGTGGAAGTGGGTAAATAAACCCAGTCTTGGTAAGTCGAGAATGCACTAGCTTTTATTTTTGTCATTCATGTTATGTCTCTATCACCCCTGTTGGGTTTACATGTAAGGTTGTTTGTAGCAAACAAATATGTGATCCTATTAAGTTTTATATTAGCGCGCAATGCTTTCTAATTGGGTATTGATTTCATTAGCAAAAATGATATTATGCAAAAGCTTTATGTAAATGAGGAGGAAATTGTCAAATGAGGTTCAGTTATCAATAATTTGTGATGTCTTCATTAGTTGAATACTCTAGTGTCGTGTTTAGTAGGAGGTTGGAAATTTTAATTTTACTTTTACCTGTATTTGTAGGTTTTATAGGATTTACTTCTCTATTGAATGAATGGTTATCTGCTTTGATTCATGATTGTTTAGATGGGGCCACCGGAAGTAACCTCTTTGAAAGAAACCTTTCAACCACTTTAGAAAAATAATCATTTCAAGAGAACATGAGTATTTTTAAAATTCCCAAAGTTTAATGGTTTGAGATAGATTATCAATAAATTTTGGGGCCCTTAAAAAGAGGGTTACAAAATTGCCTACCGTTGATTTTCGTTTAAGACCATCAAGTTCCACCCTTCCAAGTGACTGCAATAGAGACATACATTACATCTTTGTTTGATGACAGCAGTCTAGTACTAGTGTTACAGCGAAATTCTCTCCACGTAGATGACTTGACCCGGACGTTAAAGAGGCAGTACCCTGTGCCTAATGTTTTCCTGGAACAGTGCATTAGTTCTTACAACCATTCTTTCTTGAAAATCAATACCCTGTGTTTTCCCATTTCTATCCATATTTAATACTATCCTTCCTTTTTTTTTTTATCTCTAACATATGTAATGGCCCTACTGTACACCGTGGAACAGTGCTGCTTTTTACTTAACCATCAATTAATGAGCCAAATGCTCATAGGCTAGTGAATAAAACTTTTAATAGAGGGCTGCCAACCATGGGACCCTATCAGATAAATGGTCTGGATTAATAAACATTGGCCCCCACATGTAAGGTAGTGGGTAATTGAGTAAAGTGTACACTTTTCGAATGTACCTAATGTTCAAGTGCCATTGGGCCACAGGCAACACTTTCATACTAAAATCTTACTAAAATCTTACTGGACCAAAAGAACAAACCCAAGTAACTAGTCATACTAGTTTTAGATTTCATGAAGTGACCCCTCTATTTTCCCATGTCCTTTCATGTACAAACACACAATTTCCAGTGGAAGTAATTATCTCAAACAAGGAAACTTAAGAGGGGATTTTCAATAGTTGGGACTCATTCTGAGTATGAATTATCTTTTCTTATGATTAATTTCATTTAGCATGTTGAAATTATAGGCATTTGTCTGATTTAATAGTTTGGTGCAGCTGTATACGAAGTTATAAAGATGCAAGTTTTAATTCCCGGTCCCGAAGATAAATCTATATTGTTTGAACAAGATAACCATATTTCGAAGGAAGTATGGGATGGAAAGGTGAATATCCTATTTTTTTTTATTACTCAATGTTTAATCATATTTCTTTAACTTTTAATTGTTATATATTTATATTTATTTTTTTGTATTTCATAGGAGCCAGAAATAGCACGTTGCATTCCTTGGGATCCTAAGAATGATTCTTGGACATTGAATACAAGAATGCGACAATATATAAGAAGAACAGGTCTACATCATTTCTCTGAGATCGAAAAAATGAAGATAGACCATGCACTAATCAGTGGGCTTATCGAAAGATGGAGACCGGAAACAAACACCTTCCACTTTCTTGGGGGTGAGGCTACGGTCACATTGGAGGATGTGGCCTATATTTATGGCCTTCCCATAGATGGGCCTGCTGTTACAGGCCGTGTTTGGTCCCATTGGATGATTTTGGAGGAAAAATTTCTTGACTTATTGGGTGTTGCCCCCGATCCGTCTGAATTCCAAGGGGGGCAAATAAACTTGAAATGGTTCCACGATAACTTCAAAGACCTACCGAAGAGACCGTCTCAAGCAGTTGAGATCAGGCACACGCGTGCATATCTATTTCATCTTGTTTCGTCTCAGATTTGTACAAACACTTCTGGCTCGAGGGGTAATGCTTATTTGATCGAGCTTTTTGAAGATTTCAAACCATATGCTTGGGGGCCTGCTTGCCTAGCAAATCTGTATAGGAGCTTGACCCGGGCATCGAGAATCAAAGATCGAGTAAAGACAATCACAGGGCCACTTCAACTATTACAGGTAACTAAACAGATTTCCTAATCATTATATTAAATCGATATATGTTCTTGAATTGTTGTCGCTTTCCTTTTAAATATATCCTTCTTTCATCACAGATATGGGCATATTTGAGGATGTCGATCGGGCGGTCAATATCAAAAAACATGGAGGACATTCAACTAGAATTCCCATTGTTCAAGATGTGGGAAGAAAGACTAAAGGATCATCATATTCTCACAAACGTGGGAGAGGTTCGGAGGCAACTTGACACGCAAGATGTTGACAGCGTAAGTTAGTTATTTTTCAAGATTGTTTATTGTTCATTCTTGTACATATAATCTATCTAACCTTCATTCAATGTTCTTTACAACCTACAGTTTGATTGGCAGCCGTATGACCAGTACGGCGATGAGTTGGCAGCTTGTGTAAATGAAGTGGATAGACCCCTCTTTCGATCTGCAGTGTCAATGATCAATTATATGATTGTCGAGAGACATAATGTTGATCGCGTGCTTAAGCAATTTGGATTAAACCAGCATGTCCCTCCTCCATTTCATCCAATTGTGAGGGTGGAGAAAAAATTATCCAAGAGAGCTATAAACTATGAGAGGAAATATGCACAACCTATAGAAGATTGGAACAATAGGGCCATGTATGTTGTAAATGCAGAAACGGATGAAGTTAGTGGCTGCCATCGGGATGAATACCTGCAATGGTATAGAAGAATTACAAGAAACCGAATCG
The DNA here is from genome assembly GCA_003546025.1 of Camphora micrantha. Taxonomy (NCBI): domain Eukaryota; kingdom Viridiplantae; phylum Streptophyta; class Magnoliopsida; order Laurales; family Lauraceae; genus Camphora; species Camphora micrantha. The sequence goes on from QPKB01000001.1 coordinate 16,643,524, forward strand.
GTCGTCCGTTGGAAAGAGTACATTTGGATCATGACAGCTCCGCCCAACATAAGGTATGATGAGTATGATTTAATTTTGTTCTTAGTATTAGTGAACACCACTCTCATAATTGGATTCATTAATTGTGTCCACAGGTTGACAAATTCCTCGACTGGCAACTTGAGAGTTTTGAGAAGTTGGAGAAGATGGCAGACCCCTCTCAGATGAATTGCTTCGTAAAGAGTATGCAGATGAAAGTCAAAATGTTTAAAATAGCATGGTCATCAAGTTTTGTTAGCTTTGATGTAGAAAATTGCATCAACTCTACTTTTGATGAGAAAGACAAGGCGGTTAGTATGTCGTTGTGTGTGATAGAAAAATGTTTCCGTTTATTTTTATGTCTAGAGAATAAAGCTTGTTTATGATTTTCTTATAGGATATGAGAAGTCCATCACCTAAGACCCCCGTTGGATCACGCAACGGCGCTTATGGATTATCACCATCCCCGCGAACATCAACTCATGTCAGCACACCTCAAAGTGCTAAGAGCAAGATCCCAGTTAATTTATGCACCCCACAACGTTGGAGTAAGGAGAAGGACCTCATTGTTCTAGGTGGACCCCATGAGTCTATTGGTCAAAGATTGGGGAAAAATAAGATGGGATCTATTGTCAGTCGGATGAAGGCCAATCCTAGGAAGGCCGGTTTTATTCCTATACTGAAATCCCCGTACTATGTACCGAAGAATAAGAGGACAAAAGTCAGCCGCCCGAACCCGAATTATTGCCTTAATCATGCTGAGAAATCGTGTTTGGAAGAATTCTGGATACGTTTGTATTCAAAGCAAGTTCTATTACTTAAACTTCAATCACCGATTTCTTGTTCTTATGATAAGGTTTCCTAATGTAGATATATATATTTCAATTTGCAGCAATCCAATCCTAGAAGATATATGCTCGACTATTCCTAAAGAAGAATTACACCAAACGTTAAAGAAGTCATGGATGGATACACTTGTAAGTGCATGTGTTAGAAATATTTTCGTTAAATTTATAATAAAATTTACTTTAAATGACTTGTGATGTAGATAATGGATTATTGGTTGTCCATAGTTGGAGAGCATTGCATAGACACGTTGTTTTTTCCCAGCACTCTTGCGGTACAACAATTCTTTTATTTAAATTTCTAATATGTCTATGTTTTCTATATGTCTTTCAGAAGTTTGTTGCTATTTATTATCTGAACTAACATGCCAATACTGATTCACCAAATAGCACTTTGAGGTTCAACAACAAACTACAGCGATTGATCATATGTTTACATGTAACAAAAATCGTGATTTTTGGACATTTGAGACTATAGTATTCCCCATATGGTTCGAGCATCACTTCTTTATTATAGTTGGATATACAAAAGAACGGAGATTTGTCTACTACAATAGCATGATGGGATCTACAAGTTACGATGATTATGCACATCATTTTGTAAGTAGTCTCATCTATTTTGAATATTTCTGTCACATTACTCTTACATCTATTTAATATTCTCACTTTTTGTTAGGTTGAATTCCTTCAAAAGAAGTTTCTTGATATTGGATGGTGTGATCCTGTATTTTATACCTTTGAGATAGGGAATCCAAATCCTCAACAGGATAACAAGTAAAAACCCTATCTTACTTGTAATCTTCGATATTCCTTATGATATATCATTTATTGTAATGTTTATATTATTATTTGTTATGTGCAGTTGTGATTGTGGTATTTTTACGATGGCTAATGCGGAACATGTTGCATATCGACGAGCCATTGAATACACGCAAGCTGATATATGGTACTATCGACAAAAGATTGTGACAGACATCTACCAGAAACAGAAGCAATTATATTCACATTGACCACAAAATGATAAAATTTTTTATTCTATTATAGTTTAGTTTGGATGCTGCCAGGAGTTGTTGTTTATGGGACTGTGTTCCTTCAAAATACTAATTTGACATGCGTCTCATATCTTGTGGGTCTCATGTTTTGTGGGATTCGGGGAAGAACTGCATAGTTTGATATGTGGGATTCACGGAAGAACTGTATAGTTTGATATAGTTTGATATAGATTGATAGGTTAACATTTATGTAAAAATTCATTATATTGTATATAATATGATATTTGCCAGAGGTTTTCATACAGTTGTTATAGAGGATCTGTTGTTATAGATGGATGTCTGGAACTTTGCCACATACAAGAACACTGATGTTCTAGAATAATTGAGTGTAATCTTGGCAATGTGCCTGTGCGATATCGCACAAAATCCAATCAATTACAATCCAATTTTTTTTTATTGTGGATTAAACTTGCTCCAAGTGAGGTCTAAGTGCATGGCTCTTACTTGAGGAGAAGATTTGTGCTGGTTAAAAAATTGATACACCTGTATTCACACAATTAAATTGGAAGTGAAGCAGTAAGGCTAGTGGTGCTAAGTTCTTATGCGATATCGCACATAGTGTAATAAATCACTCGCTCATTTTTTTTCTTTATTTTACTTTCTCTAAAAGAAGTCTAACAGCATGGGTTCCTATTTATTAAGAGAAGCTCTGGGATGGTTAAAAAATCGATTACAGTCCAACAAAATTCTAAATTCAAGTGGAACCCAGGCAGTAAGGTTGGTGGCGAAGTGCTTGTGCGATATCGCACATAATGTAATAAATCACTCTCTCATTTTTTTTATTTATTTTACTTACTCTAAAAGAAGTCTAACAGCATAGGATCCTATTTATTAAGAGAAGCTCTGGGATGGTTAAAAAATCGATTACAGTCCAAAATTAAAATGAAAGTTAAAAAATGGTGCCAACTGCTTCTGCGATATCGCACAAAATGTCAGGAATTTATGGGTTATACTTACTTCAAAAGAGCTCTAACAGCATGGGTTTCTATTCCTTAATAAAAGATCTGCGATGTTTAAAAAATCAATTACAGTATTAAGTGAATTCACAAAATTAAAGTGAAAGAATTCACAAGTGATTGTGCGATATCGCACAACAAATCTTAAAAATCATTCCCACGTCTCAAGAGAGGCATTGGGTGGCTATAGAGAGACCAGAGTTAACAAAAAAATCCAGAGTTAAAACTCGCTATAGCGAAAATTGGCTCGCTATAGCGAGACAGGGCAGCAGCAAACAGAAGTGGGTCTCGCTCTAGCGAGACCCAGGCCTCGCTATAGCGAGGCTCGCTATAGCGAGGAGGGATCCTCGCTATAGCGAGCCTCGCTATAGCGAGGCCTGGGTCTCGCTAGAGCGAGACCCACTTCTGGGACGAAGTGTGGCGGGGGCATTTCCGTCCTCCCAAAAAAATGCCTTTTTATTCTGGAAACCCCTCTTTTCTACTCACTCTGTTCCCATTCTACAAACCCCCCATTCTGCAAACCCTCATTTCGATTCCTGCTCTCCTGCTCTCTCTCTGGTATAATTCTCATCTTATCTATTAGCATTTTTCTGTCATTTCTTATTTTCTTATGTTTTTCTATTCATGCTATCATATTTTCTTGTATAATCCTCTTCATTTATGCATTATTATTTTTTTTCTTATATCTTTGGTATTATGTTGTTTTAGGATTCATACTCATTGCTTACCTATTTCACATTGTTTTTGTTTTTTTTTTTTTTATAATATGCACGAGGAAGGGGTTATCACATGATCCACTCAAATATACATTATTTAACATTATTTAGGGATACAAAATAAGTGTTTGTTGAATTTGATTGAAGGTTAGGTGGAAGACCATGATACTTTCTTTTTAGATGTTTTTTATTCAAAATGTTGATTTCCTTGTTATCTGTTGTCTCTGAGTGATTGCAATAAGATGTATCATCCTTTGAAATTATATGAATTCATTTTTGGATTGGATATGATTTTTTGTGCACACTAAGTGTTTGTTGAATTTGATTGAAGGTTGGGTGAAAGACCATGTGATTTCTTTTTAGGTGTTTTTTTATCCAAAAGAAGGTTGATTTCTCTTGTTATCTGTTGTCTGAGTGATTGCAATAAGATGTATCATCCTTTGGAATTATAAGAATTTATTTTTGGATTGGATATGATTTTTTGTGCACATTAAGTGTTTGTTGAATTGTCTCATAGATAAATTTGATTTATTTCTTTCACAGTGGTACATCATGCCTCCTAAATTTGATTTATTTCTTTCACAGTGGTACATCATGCCTCCTAAAACTTATAAAGGAAAGCGACCAGCCGGGTCTTCCTCTCGTTTCAACACCGAACGATTTAAAGATGATGAGAGTGCTGAACGTTTTCAGTCAAGATTTATTGACCGCACAGTCATATTTGAGAGAATAGTTGTGCAGTCTGAACTGAGAGGTACAAGCTTTTTACGCTGGCTTCATGTCAATGGTTGCGCGGTTCTGATGAACTTAATTGATGAATGCTTCGAGGGGTGGTGCGAGAGTTTTATTGCAATATATTTGATGCAACAAGTAGTGGTTTCAGCACCTATGTTCGGGGAAAGACGCTCATTGTGAATGCAAATAGAATTGCTACTTTACTCAATCTAAGAAGACCTGTGGATAGATCCTATCCAATCACCAATCCGGATAACACTGTGATAGAAACGCATGGAGTGGCTACTGTTCTTTGTGGTGAACAGACTGAATGGGATACACCTCTTTTGAAGATATCATATCTAACCTCTGATTACCGGACACTCAACACATTTGTATGCAACAACATTGAGCCTCGAAGCCATACATCCGATCTTGCCTATGAACAGGCTTTCCTTCTCTACTCCTTAGGAACAGGCACCTCCGTGGACATTCCACTTACAATATTTGAATCAATGCTACGAGTTTACCATGAACCACGGAAACTCACTCTTCCTTTTGGTGCATTGATATGCAAATTGATGATTGAGGCTGGTTGTCAGGCGTATACACATGAATTGCCTGTCACTCGAAGACAGAAAATAGATGGGAGAACCCTAGCAATGTCTAATACACATGTGCGCCGACGTCCTCGAGGGGATCAAGGAGAACGGGCCCCAGCCCCAGTCCAAGCTGACAATGCAGCTGACAATGCAGAGGTGGAATCCATGGAAGATCGGCTCATTTCGATTGAAAATGCAGTGTTTGATCAGTCTGTCCAGATTGAACAATTCGAGGAAAGGATGGTCACCAGTTTTTCCGACATTCGTAATCAGTTGACCGATATCATGAAGCAGATTCGTCGTCGATGAAGCCCCTTCTCCATGAACTTTTTTTATGCTTTTGTCTCTGTTAATTATGACTATGTATAACCGCCGTAAAAATTCTGAATGTTGGGTTTATGTTTTGGTTTAATATCTCGTAGGTATATTATCTAATAAACTTAATCAGACTTTACTTAATGCCTGTGGTCATGCGTCAATGTTACTTGTTCTATTATTATTGATCTCTAAATATATATATATATATATGTATGTACTTACAAAAATTAGACAGTTGATAATATAGCAAGTGATAATCTCATCATATCATGGAGATTTCATGGTAGTCTATAGTATAGAAACTGAAAGGCCATGATATCACGGGGCTTTCATGCAACATACAACATCAAACCTGAGCCCATTGGTGCCATTCAACCTTCTTACTTCATTAACACAAAAAATAAAAACCACATATCTCCATGACCATATATTTTTGGTTTATCAATGCCCAACTATTTTTAACATAACATTTGACAGAGTATACAAAAAATTCCAAACATGTTACAATCTTGTGTAAGAAGAATCATCTGAATGCTCCAAGGAGTTACAATACAAACTGATAAAGAAACTCAATGGAGCATACCAAGCCAAAAGAACTCTGTTAACCAAATATCTCACCATCATAGACGTTGTGAACAAAATATGTCACCAAAAAAATGTTGTGGGCACAAAATGTTTACGAGCCATTTGGATCAAACTCAATCTTGTATAGGTGGATTGCGACATGTTTGACGATTATGGCCCTTCTGCTTACATCTGGAGCAAGTGACTTTGTTCCTCCCACGATCCTCAGTACGTATTCTGTTCTTCTTGGGTCTACCAGCTTGTCTCTTTCCATGAGGAGGAGGCACATGTAAACTGGTTCGCACATCCCATTGGTTCATATCTCTCACACCATGTATAACAAAGTTGTAAGTCCTTCTATACATATCAGAGGTAAACCACTGCTCACAATTGTCATATGGATCGAGACCTCTCATCTTAAGTGCCGCTACAGCATGCGAGCAAGGAATTCCAAGCAATTCCCATCGACGACAGGTGCAAGAATGACGGTCCAAGTGAACAATGTCTACATACTCACTGGAGTGGACCTCGATTTCAGTTGGACTGGCTGCACGAACACCCATTCTACGAGCATGTTCACTCTCTTTGCTCAACATAGACTCAGCATAACGAGTTAACTTGGAATTAAGAACATGAGACTTTTGCCGACGAAGTTCAAAAAATTCCATGAGTTTAGAACGAATTGCCTCGACCATTTTAGTTATGGGCAATTCTCTCGCACCCTTGAGCAAACTGTTTGTGGCCTCGGCACAATTTGTCGTGAGCATATCATATCGCTTACCCAATACAAAAGCATTGGCCCAATGCTGCTTTCCAATATCTTCAATGTATTTATATGCCCCCTCGTTAACTGTTCTAATGTCATTCATATGACGTTCATACTCACATGGTCTAAATGCATGAGCAGCATTCCAAAACTTGCGACATATACCATCATCTTTGAATCTTTCACGAATGTTCTCTGAAATATGACGCACACAGTAACAATGGTTGGCATCTGGAAACCGTTCCACAACAGCCCTTGTGAGTCCTTTCATTCGATCAGACACGATTGTTAGGTTTTGGGGCGGCCGCAAAGCTAGTGAGAAGGCCGCCAAGAACCACTCCCAAGTTTTGAAATTCTCGATCTCTGCAATACCGAACGCTATTGGAAATATCCCATGGTCTCCATCATGAGTCACAGCAATGAGTAGCACGCCAGGATATTTTCCACGAAGGTGTGTCCCATCAACTGCAATTAATGGCCTCAATGTGGAACGAAATGATTCTATACTTGATCCCAAAGAAAAGAAAAATCTGCCAAATGTTGAATCCTCTTCTTGGATCACATGCGTCACAGTGCCAGGATTAGTCCTTCTCAATTCATGACAATAGTCTGGTAATATGCCGAATGATTGTTCATATGAACCCCGTATCTCATCGAATGCTATCTCTCTCGCCTTCCATGCCTTCTTGTAGCTAAGTTGAACCCCAAACTCCTTTGAAAAGTCAGTTATAATCTCTTTGGGTGTATATGACTCATGGATACGTAGTCTGTCTATGATCCACCTTGCAATGAATCTAGATGTTGCTTCCCCATGTCCAAGCCCCATCATTGGCTTCGAACAAGTATGAGCACCATTGTATGTCCTGACCTGAAATTCTGGGCCAGAGTTAACAAGTGTTGCATGGATACGCCAAGGACAGTAACTTTCACTACACCGTGCTGTAACTTCTGTTGGAGATGTTCTCAAGCGTTTCATTGCAAAATTATCATACATTGCAGCCTTTGCAAGTGCTTCTCTAAAGGAATCGCGGTTTGAAAAATTTTTTCCCTTCCACATCTTATGCATGGAATTAATATTCTGATCATCTTCCAGAACAAGGGAATCAGGAACCAATGTGTCTACTAGATTCAAATTTAGAGTTGCATTACATGGCTCTCCAATAATCTCTTGTTGATCAAAAGTTATCTCCTGTTGTTGAGGAAGGTGCATATTCATATTCAAGCCAATCAAGTTAAATGGATCACTATGACAATCTTCTTGAAAAATTGAGTCAAGGCCATCACCATAAGAAAATGTTTGTGCTTCATCGCCATTTATGCGTATGGTTTCATTTTGATGATCATCAAATGATGATGATCTATTCAAATCTATATGAATTGATGGCGTCGCTGGAAGATTATTCCTGCATAATTACTTGAGCAATAAGATCGCCTTCTTCTATCAAATTATTTCGAAATGGAATAGATTTCAATGGTGTTAGCCATAGCATACCTATGGGAACAAACTGTTGTTTCAAGAGCAACTCTTTCATTGTCAACTTCCGTAAATATTCTGCGGCTTGTGCATGCCCTCGGAGATATGCGACTTGAACAACTTCAAAATGAACAATACGAAGAAGTTCATGAATAAGAGGAAAGTTAGAATTCATTAAGAAATATGTATAAAAAAAATTAATGCGTACCGTGTAGTGGCCTTCTTAGTTCTTTCTAAAATTTCTGAGCTTCTATAGAGATACAACAATATGGGGACAGTTCGTTCACGGTTTAATCTGAGCATACTCTGCATATCTCCATCGCTTTTTATATCGACCAATGTGAATATCCGATTGATATGACACATGTATCGTATCAATGGATACTCATCCACTTCATCCCAATTCGTCTCTGTAATTATTTGTTCAACTACTGCATTATAACTTATGTTGCTATCCACGAATATGATTCTCTGCTCACCACCCATGTATACCGGATTTAGATGATCAATATCCAAATCCCCGTTAAAGTGCAATATCAAACATATTTCATTTTCGGACATCCTGGAATAACAAAGAAGTTCAAAATTGGATCAAATGTCAGGAAATTGATGAGTAGCATTCTAAGACATTTATGATAGAATTGGAGTTCATCACATATATGTTATAACTCACACGCGCACACACCGACATATATATATATTGTATATATATATATATGAGACACACATAAAGGAAGAAACTTGATAATAAAGGAGAAAAGTTTATTTTGCTAGGGATTAATGAGAATTCGAAGGCCTACAAATTATATAATCCCATCACCAAGAAGCTCATGGACTGTTAATGGTCGAGATATTATTTTTGATAAAGAAAAGACATGGACTGTTAATAGTTCAGGGCAGCAAACTGTTAATAGTTTATGGCAACAAATTCCTGTCAATTTTGATATTGAGAAAAAAGAAAGTAGTGAACCACGACCACCACATTCCATTTCCACAAGCTTATCTCATCCACCACATGTTATATCTGGTGAATTATAGTCAACAGGATCATGAGTGGTCTCTTGGTCATCCAAGAAGCAACAAATTGTTACTTTGTCCACTACTGAAGCTAAATTTATTGCTGCCGCATCCTGTGGTTGTCAAGCTATTTGGTTGAGGAGACTCCTTCAAGAACTACATTGTCCCCAACAAGGTCCCACTCCAGTCTACTGTGATTATAGTTCAACGATCAAACTCTCAAAAAATCTTGTTCTACATGGAAGAAGTAAACACATTGATGAATGGTATCATTTTCTACGTGATCTTCCAAGTGATGGAACCATTTATCTAATCTACTGCAGAAGTAAGAATCAGCTTGCAGATATTCTGACCAAGCCCCTCAAATTTCCATTTTCGTGATATTGCGGTAGCTACTTGGAGTGTGTTCAATGGATACTACAGTTTGAGGAAAGGTGACTGATGTTTTATCTCTAACTGATTGTCAGAAGTACATTCAATTTAAGGGAGGGTGTTAGGAGTTTATAATAAAACTTGTTAGACCAAGTAATTAGGAAAATTTGTTTGAGTCTGTTTTTTGTTTATCAAAATAAAATATGACAAAAACAAAAGGACAAACAAGAAGACAACAAAAAAAAACATATTTTTTTTTCTTTCTTAATTTTGGCACAGAGGTGAACGGAATGAACTCTTGATTTCCTCATCCCATCACATAAAGATGGTTTTATGAGAAGTAGTTCCCAACAAGAGCACATAAACAACAAAATCCCACATATTATTGACATCATGGATCTATCCCTTTGCTCAGGTTCAATTCATTACAGCAAAGAAGTAAACAAATGGAAGAGAAAAAAGAAGATGAGTAGTAGAGAAACCTTCATATGCTTTTCAAGAAACGAAAGAGCAATCACAAATCCTCCTGAGAACTTTCCTCTAACGATGGAGACAGCCACAGCAATGAGAACTTTCCTCTAACGATGGAGACAGCCACAGACATGCTTTCTGATAGGAACGGAGGAAAAATGAGAGGGAAAACCACAAGAGGGTTTAAGTATGCCATATCTGCAATATCGCACAAAGAGGGTAAAATTGGAAAAAAAAAAGGGACTCTTTGTACGAACCCCTTATTTGGGATAACTTTTTACTCAGCACCATTTCAAAGAATACAATGTATTTTCTAACCCATACGGTCAAATCCCCTAAATTATATATATATATGTATGTACATACAGTCAGGTTTTCAGGGTGTTTGGACCTTGAAATCCATGGACATCGAGTTGGACTGGAATGCTGCTAAAATCCCTAACAGAAATAAAAATGAATTCAAACATTGGCCCATCCAACTTTTTTTTTTTTTCAAATTGAATCCTTGGGATATTCGGATATCCGGCCGACTCGTTTTCATGCCCCCATCAGCTTTTCCACAAAGCTCCTTTTGTATTGGTCCCACTCCCATCAACATATCATGGACAAACCCTTCCTCTTGTTATTATCGTTGAAGATTGGAAAGTGGTCGGTGGGAATGAACTTTGAAGGGAGGGCAGCTTCTGAGGTTTTTGGGACCGACCAAAGTCAAGTTGAGTGATCTAATGAATGGAAGTAGACTACATCCGTCAAATGGCATCATCCTCTTTCAATGAAGTGGATCAAGGAAAAGCAAGTGGAGTCATGCACATCCTTCACATATGAAGGCTCCAGCCATTAACCTATCTAGATGTTGTCATTTTTTATTTTTTATTTTTATATCCAATCCTAGCTAAGGGGGGTTGAGTCAACGAGGTCACAGGAGCTCGCACATGAAAGGTAATAGAAATTGAACTCTTGTTTGATTTGTAGGCTCGCACATGTTGTCATGGATGGATGTTCTTGGAGAGGTGAAATAAATTGAATACTTGTACTTTTCCAGTGAAATGGTCTCATGAATGGTGTTAAGTATTTAAGATGTCCCTTAGATATGTTTTATCCTTTAATGGAATCAATGGTAAAAATAATCTTATCTTGAGTCCTACCTAAAGAAAAGATATTTCTTGCGTACCCAACATTTTGAAGGGTGCAGTGTGGAAAATTCAATAAACAGTGGAAATGAAGTTGATCATTTATGTGCTGGTATAAGAGCATCAAATCATCAGTCCAATTAAAGAAATGAAGTGGGTCGTCAATCTAATAGTAGAAAGGCCTCACTTGATCTATACAGCAAAAGAAATCTAGAGAGATAAGTTTAGTTAGTCTAGAATCACGATTTGCACTCAAAAATTACAGATTTAAAATTACAGAAAAATTTATCAGGATACCCTATGGATCCGAAAAAATTTGTCTAGCCAAAAGTTGGGAACATCCAAGGAAAACATATATATAGCAAAGAGTAATGCTACTTGGACAAATTTTTTGGACATAATTTTGAACAAATCATATGATATGCCTTGAATATCATAGAAGATATTCAAGTCATACTACAAGATTTGTCCAAAATTTTATCTAAAAATTTTGTCCAAATAGGATTTTGTATAACAAAAGAAATGATGTATAACATTGACTCATGGTAGAAAGCATCTAAACAGAGGTTTTGATTGATGCCCCGTGTACATGTACAGGCCCGGAGGGCAAAAGGCACGTGCCTTCCAAGTTCCCATATCGGTAATTTTACCGCACCTCTATGTCTTGTCAGTCCCATGTACCGAGAGAGAGGCAGTGAGTAAACCATTGGTGACGTACCGTACGATCTGATAGTGGGTTAAGATTTCGGTTGCTGTGCAACGGTACGAACCAATAAAAAACATTGCCTCCTAGGGAATAGTAAATATATAGGGGATACAGCTGGCATCTTGTGAATGACGTTTCCGAGCATCACGAAGTTTGGACCACGCGCCACGTGTCAGCGAATGATTGACCCCATCAGTTATCGATCATCATCTGTCAGCCGGAGAAGGGCCCAGATCGTATGACTGTTTTCGCTCCACGCGTTTCCCGCGTCAGAGACAAGGAGTGGAACCCACAGTGGGCCCACCTCCTAAAAATAATCTTTTAAGAACAACTCATGAATAAAGTAAATATTCAATTTGAGTAAAAATAACCTTCCACTCCTTTAACAATTCAATAATAGGAAGCGTCAAAATCGATCCGGGATACAGCCTCCACACATAACCTTGGGGGAGTTCCATTGTAAACTAACCAAAATGAACACCTTTCATTTTTCCTAAATTTTCTATACCATCAGTTGTCATAGTAGTAAGATTTAGCATTTATCAAATAGTATGATTAACATATATAAGATTTTCAGACATTATTAATTATATTTTATCAATTATATGATGAGTAATATGCACAAATCAACTTCTCTAAACTTAAGAATTAAAGAGTACAAAGAGTTAAACTCTTCAATGGAGTGCAGAGTTCCCTTCCCCTCAACCATTTGTAGAGAAAAGGAGGGTTACAAATGCATATCAGATTCTCTGATTATCTGAAAGTTCAGACCTGAAAAAAAAAAAAAAAACCTCAGGTTTGGAACCTATTTTAGGTTTCGATTAATAAACAGGTTTGTGTCTGGACCCAAGTTAGGTTCCGATTGATAAACAAGTCTGGGTCTGGAACCCAAGTTAGGTTCCAATTGATAAGCGTGTTAGGTTTCGAGTCCATATAGGTTCCGACTTGTGGACCTGAGACCCGGCATATGAGTCTTTGATATGGCAAATTGTATATCAAAATCAACTTTTTTTTTTTTTTTTTACATTTTCATATATAATATTAGAGGTAGTAGAGTTGATGCACTGTTATAAGTTGAATTATATATTTATTTAAAAAAAATAAAGAATAAATAGAAATTAGAATCGATTTTATAATTAGATTTCAGTCCTCTAAGTGGACTTGGTTCCAGAACCAAAAATAGATTTTCCTATTGGAACTAGGTTTGGAACAAACAAAACATATTTCAAGTCAAAACTGGATCCGAAACTATCCCGTTTGCAACTCTACCTCTTGTCCACCTGCAAATTGGTGGGGTAGCATAAGATACGGGTTTACTCCCCACGTCTTACATTGGAAATCACCCCAAATTTATCTTGTGTGCTTCAGTGTGGGTTTAGCGGGTGCCAGACTCAGCCGACTACAATTCCTATTGGGTGAAAGAACCAGGGATATCTGTGTCTTAAAAAAATTAAAGAGTTGCTAATGCCACAAACCAAACTTCTTTGTACACATCCCTTCTCTGTACACACTCCAAATAAGTCAAAAATTTCTAAAATTTATCTCTACACATCCATTTTTCCCCCTTCTTTCAACCGTCCCTCTCTCCCTCTCGTTCTCCATGATTCCCTCTCCATGGGCGGCGCCATGTGGTTTACAGTTGACCCCACTAAGATATCAGAATATATTTATAAAAGTTTTGCGAACCTACGAGTGAAAAGCTTTTGACCCACTGAGATCTAAAAAAAAAAACATTTATGGGAAGTTTTGACCCCACTGAAATCTAAAAATAATCTTATGGGAAGATTTTGAACCAACTTAATTTAAGAGTTTGACCTGAAGGAGAGAAAATGACTTATAAATTTTTGACCATTTCGTAACATCCAATTAAGATAAACCGTGTACTTTTGTGTCATGGGTAGCCCAATAATTTTGAATGGCTTATAAATTTAAATGGATATGCCTTAACTCATAAGAAGCTCAAATAGTAATTTTGTCTTAGGTCCTTTTATTTTTAGCATTTTTCTCTCATTTTTTTAATACTAAATATTTGAAGGTAGGGTAATGGCCTAAAAATTACAGCCCACATGTGAAAGTCGAAGGTTTTTGCTCAGTTAAGCCTGGTCCGCACATGAGAAAATAGGATAAGAGCTTAACTTCGACCTGGTCTGCGTCATAGCCCTAGTTGCAGAGTTGCGGAAAATAAGTATTTTTTGACCCCACTTATTTGAATTCTTGGAGCCGCCCCTGTCCCTCTCTCTTCCTATCCCATTTGCACAGTCTCTAGCTCCCTCTCCCTATCTCTCTCTCTCCCTCTTTGCTCACCTCCGCCCTCGCCGCCCTCTTTCCTTACCTCTTCCTCTCCCTCTCTCTCTCTTTGCTCACCTCCGCCCTCGCCGCCCTCTTTCCTTACCCCTCTCTCTCTCTCTCTCTCTCTCTCTCTCCCTCCCTGTCTGTTGGAGGGGGCCAAGGTGGCGGGGTTGGTTGGGGATGGGTGAGTGCAGAGAGAAAATGGCAGAGTGAGTTATGAAACTAAGAAAGATATTTATTTTTGTAATCCCACACATGGGCATATTGGGATTAAAATAAATGTATGTACGGAGAGAGGTTTGGGACACGGGCACACGGCATTAGCAGCTATAATTAAAAAAAAAAAAAAAAAACATGTATCAATCTTGCATCTCTACCCCGCATGGAGGGAGATCCAAACCATCGATAAAGTGGGACAAAGCATGCATCCACTCCAGCGGCTCAGCCAGTTACTTCATTGACATGAATGATGCGATGTTGACCGTAGACCGAGGAAACGCAATGCATTGCGCGTTTCTCCACTAATGAAATGAAGGAGGGTTCACTGCTCCCCGTAACGAGTGTACTTTGTCGTTACGGGAACACGACTTAACAGATGTGATGTGCGAAACAGATGGCATGAAGAACGTAGTCATATTATATTAGTTATAATACCTACGAAGAGAGGAAAAAAAAAAAAAAAAAATTCATTCTCGTTATAAAAATAGAGAGAAATAAAGGTGCACGTACGTATGTACACCTTAGACGGTTATAAATCATTGAAATGGTGGAGGAATGGAAACCCCAATGTGCCCACACAATCTACATACAGATCATCAATTAGGACACGCATTTAGGCCACTAATCCTATTATAACACACCATCATCAGACACCACACCAGCCATGCCATTAGATTAGTTTTGTTTGTTTTATTTAATTAACTCTCTCTCTAATTTCTCTGTTCATGAATTATTAAACAAGGCTGCACTTTATGCCATGGTATATCAAATAAGTAATCTATGAGAATAGCAATCAACTTTAATTTTTAAGACAAGATTTCATTATCCAATATTATGATTGATAATAGATAGTAATTGCAGGCTAACGGGTTATAGATAGGCGGTGTTGGCAACCCCCCACTTTCACTGGATAGTTTAAGGATCGATTTTTGAGTTGTTATGTAATAGTCTCACAACCCCTACCACTTGTCTAATGTGGAAAAAATCATTATGACAGTACTGCCTCTACCGTATATATGCTATAAAAAAAAAACTTATATTTAAAAGCCGACAATACTCCTTGTTAATTAAAAAATAATATTTTAGCTATTCAGTCAATCCATTAAGGTAAATATCCAATATTGGTTCAATAAAATGATTTTCCTCATTCTATGCCATGTTTGTTTGCATAAATATATTTGAAAACATATATCATACTTCATTCATAAATGAGATCCGTATCTAAGATTAAAGGATAAAGGATATAAAGCAGTGACTAGTGATGTAGATAAGAATTTTACTTTTTTAGAATTTGAAAAACTAGGGTGATGGATGCGCATATATTTTTCATCTTTCATTGATTCTATTTTCATAAAAGCAAAGGTTATTCGATATATACTTATTTTTTTATGCACTAAACTTCATTTTAAAATAGTGAGGCTTGAATTCATTTCTATTCAATTCTAATATATTCTATGCAAACAAACAAGCCTGCATGATATTAACCCATGAATTTTGACCCACAACAAGATCAAGCCATCTAGTGTCCTCGTAAAGCATAACGGTTATAATAACTGCTATATTATCAAAATAATTTCTTTCCTCGTAAGATTCTAATATTTTCAAAATATGTTAAAAACAAAGACATCATAAGGGAGAACACCATGAATTTGAACTACAAAAATGAAGTTTTTTTTAAAATTATACAACTTCTATTTTTAAACAATTTACATTTTAGGATTGTAATATTAAAATCTAAGAACTAACATAATTTGCTTGACATTTGCCCAAAACCCCAAATAAAAAATCTAAATTTGAAAATATTTTGACATCTTTCTAGGACAATAATTTAAGGATTTTGAGTTTGTGTCACCAATACATAGGAGTATCGGTTAATCTCTAATCAGCAAGCTCAAGCTTGACATTAGTTTTTTCATTTACAGTCTTACATTGAGTATTTATTATCTTTGTAGGTTTTTTGACCCCATTGAGCAACCACTTATCTTAAAAGAACCTAACAATCTCCCCCCTCACTTGTATCATAGCAGACACTAATACCACTTGTAGGATTTTATATGCACCCACCTACCTTTCCTTTCAAAACCCATTGTTGATGGAAGAAGCACAACTTAATATTTTATACGATATTTAATATTGTGCCTGCGGGCCTGTTTTTAGAGCATCGCAGCAAGCAATATTGTGGCACGCCTCAGTCCAACAATATCTTCCCTCACGATGGCACTCCCCCGACTCAAACCCATGACTTGGAGCTCTCATACCGGCGATTCTTTCACTAATTAATCTAATGTGTTTGGGGGAGGAAATGATTTTGTGATAGGGTGGAAAATCGTCCCAAAGTTGCATGCCACTCACATCCATGCTTGGTGTAATACATTTTTGAAAAGAAAAAATAAATTATTTTAGAAATTAACATTTCGATTTTCTTTGAAACGGGTAGGAACGGAGATTCCAAAAAACACATGTGGAGTGCAGAATCTTCTCGTGCAGAAACACACTCATCAGTGGGAACCGACTTTGTGCTCCTCTAATTAGACACCTAACCTCCCATCTTCCTCAATATCGTTCACCAACTAACCTTTACAGGAGCCAACTTGCCAACTCCATATCCATTTCAACCTTAATTTCCTTCAGCTCTTATTAAATGTGGATAGTGGCAACACATACTCCTATAGTGGGAGAGGACAAGGGGTTAAGATATCAAAGCCTGCATATAGCCTTATTGATGTTTCCACTCTTAATGAAAATTTGGAATGCATTTAATAATATATATTTGTTTTGGTAAGTGGTGTTAGGGATGGCTAAGAAAAGCTCTGATAATTATAGAAGAGTTGCTGTAAATGGTTAAAACATGGAATACTCGTGAGACTAAAACATCTATCCACGTGAAGTCGACCTCATCGAATGTTTGTAGCCCAATTAAAGAAAGCAATTATATTCATTGTTTAACTTTTCCACTTTCTTGATAGGATGACTTGTGCAATTCAATGGAGGTAACCCATTTAGCATCCAACGCTGAAACTATTCTTTTGTCTTGAACAACATGGAAACATCAAGAACATGACTGTTCATCAATGATAGTGTCTTACAAATAATATGAAGACAATTTATAGTAATTTCAGTGTTTTAACTTTGCACAAGAATTAGCTCTTAGAAAATGAAAACATAAAATTTTAAGTTTCTTAACTGACGTTTAGAAAGTTTCAAAACAAAGAATTAGTTGTGTTTGTAGAAATTGTAAAGTATTTCATTCTTTGAAATACACCTACATTTTAGAAATGCTGCTTAAAATACCAGCCATGCATTTTTGGACAATTCTCCAACACCACAGTCACAAATAAGCCAATATTTTTGAAAATATCATGATTAATATACATATTTTGGGTCTTTGTTTAACAAAAGAGGGAGAACTCAGCAAAATATATTGTAGCATTACAGCATATTGTGACTATAAACACAAGAACAATTAAAGAATTGCTCAAAGCAAACCGGTATTTGGTTTTATTGATTTGTGAGACGAGGCTTTACAATTTTTAGTCCATATTTACAATCTCATCAAATCACATATCTTGGATTAGATGTTTAGTTCTCAGTGAATCTGGGACGATCATTGAAACTTTGGTAGAGTTTCAGGCTTTTAGAGTGGAGGGTACTCAGGAATCTTTATTCAAATCACCCAGCAAATGTCCAAAATACTTTAAATTTCTTAAGCCCCCAATACGCCATTTTTGTGTGTAAACAATGAAAGTGCAGAGGAAACCAACTTGAGGGATGTTTTTGGGCTTGGTTCTTTGCACCTATGCACATTTTCTACCTTGTTTTGGTCCTCCATGGTGCCTCGAGCTCTCGGGAGGCAACTTTTGCTTTGCGTCTAATTGGCCACCTTTCCTCTCACTTTATTTTAAATTTTTTAAAGGAAGATTTCAAATAAGACATTAAGTTTTTACTTTATTTTAAAAAAGAAAAGGACATACGTTTCACAACATTTCAAATTAAAGCCTAAGTTTTTCAGTAAATTCTCATTTAAATACAACCAACCATTTAAAATTATTTACCAATTATTTTTTTTTTCTCGGTCTTTTAAAACACCCAAATTGCCTTTCATTGAAATTAAAGCTTCCTTCATGTTTGCCATTTTCTCTTTCATTCCTTCACTAGTGTCTTTACAATGATAAACGGCAACCAACGTCCCCTTAGCAATTGGTGGTATGTAGTGATTGTTGAAAGCATGTTATAGCTTTGAACGAAAGGTAATTTGGATATTTTAAAATTTTAAAAGAAAAAAGTTATCGAAAAATACCTTAAAATCATCAGATGTCCTTAATCGAGAACTTGAGAGAAAACCTAACCCCTAATTTTAGAATTTTCGAAACTTATGTCCATTCTGAAATAAGACAAAAACCTAAAACCTTATTTGAAAATTTCCAATTTTTTTTAATTTTCTCCAAATTTTGTTGATCTTTTCTCTGTTTATTTTATGGACTGATTTCTTTCTTAACCAAGGTTATTCTTCCTCTGTCTAAAAAATAAAAATTGCACATTTCTGTTTTATATTCCAATAACATCCAAATAAAACCCTAATGCCAGAGCATCACTTTCTCAAAGAAAATATTTGTGATAGACACCCACCACTCTGCAGTAAAGTAAAGATAATCCTCCCCAATGAAGTTTTTACTGCAAGGGGTGTTTTCGTCATTTAATCCCAATTTATCGCCGTGTCCGTGCAGGTGATATAACGCGGTTTCGGCCCTCGTGACCACGGGAAGGTCCGCGCAAAAAAGTACTGCCACGTCATCACAGCTCACGCGGTCGCGGTGAAAGGAGGGTAACCACTCCGGTTGTGAATTGACCAAAATAGACACGTACGTTTTAGGAAATTACGGGAATAGCCCCCTGCGTAAACGACAAGATGTGCTGTTTATCACGTTATCGGGTACGATGCACAGGCTGAGGTGGGCCCCCACAGAGAAGTGGACGGATGCCGGCATGGAAAAAGAAGTGCCAGATGAATTTTCCTCCCGTCACGAATTGACGACCCTGTCAATTCAATTGCATCCGGTGCGTACGATTTTCGTGGGGCCCACTTATCTCATCGTTAAAATAATAATATTAGAATTTTGTGTGAAGGGGATAATGTTAGTTGAAATGGTTGGACCCCACTTTAATGGTCTAATTTAAAAATATGTACTTTTTTACCTATTTTTTTTTAATTTTTTGGTTAAAGTTAGGTCTAGAATCATCAGATTGGACCCAACTGTCTATTCTATGATTTACCCTCTAATCTGGGTTTTAAAATATTGGGTGTAGATGAACCAAACTAATCTTCCAAATTGGAGCTTGGATTGTACATAAAAAAAAAAAAAAAAGTGTTTTAAGGGTCAAGTTGCAGCAAAATTGACCTTAGTTAACTAAGCTTGATGTATGATTTCGCTTTGTATAAGTGAAAGTTTAAAAATTCAACCTTTAATGTCACTTTTGCCTCCAATTATTCAAATGTTGTTTTGTACTTGAGCATTGTGAATTCCGTCAAGGGAGAATAATCTGCATCTCGCTTGACCAAAGTTTTCATAATTCAATCAAATAAAGAGGCCTAAGTATTTCTTCTTCTTCTTCTTCTTCCTTCTTTTTTTTATTTTTTTGTTCCGAAAGGCCCAAGCTTGATTGATGGATGGAAGGCAAGGGAGCCCTCGAGTAACATAAAGAGCCCTCAATGAGGAAAGGTGACTGAATTCATAGGCAGCCAGGTGAAGGAAGAGGAGCTTGAAGTCTAGCTGAACCAACTCAAACAAGGCTGGACTCGGAACCAGCTTGGTCTGCTGACGTCCTTATGTTCAAAAGAACCATTCGTTCGTTCGTCAGGACATGTTTTGGTGAAAGGGATTGATGGTGTGGCCCACCAAAAGATTTCCTTTTTATACTTTCAGCCTAACTTTTACATTTCCTAAAAAGTTCTGTTATCGGATCAAATCAAATCAAATCCTCCTCTTATTTATGATCCATTATCACAGTTAAGACATCGAATAAGATTAGTGAGCTTGAATCAGGATAATAGTTACAGTTAGCTTTATAATCTCTGCATCCAAAGTTAGGAGAAGAAAGAAATATTGATGTGCATACTTGTTATTTTGGGGCTATTTGGCTGCAAAGCATCATCCATTTCTTTGAAATGGAACAAGATGGAGTGAAAATTAAACGGAATGGGAAGATTTACCTGAAATCATAGGATTCATAGACTTCCATTTTTTTGGGGTAGGAGCTAGAAATCAGTCTCATAATGAAGATATTTTGTTGGCCCCCTGTGGATTTGCTCCCTTGACCTTGTCTCTCATAATGAAGATTTACCTTAATTTTTGGTACCTTTTCTAGTTGGCCAGAATCCTCATTATTTGTGTATAGCTGTTTTAACAAGCAGCTTTTCAAGCAGCTGATATCGCATTGGAACAAATTTCACTACAATAGAAATAGAGCCCACTATCAATTAAACACATACAAAAGATATAATTTATATTTTGTTATTGTAACCATGACCCAACTTAAAATTAGGCTACACTTCAATAGGAGTGGAATTTGATGGAATGCAATGCAAGGAATGAATATTATTATTTAGCAGTTTGGATTTAAAAAAGGGTAATTTATTTTAATCTTTTAATAGCAACAGCTTGGAGACCTTAGGTATGAGTTTAAGCATATGAATGCATGTGCCAAACAATCTTCTTTAAATATTGCTCATGGAGGTCCTAGATTCAGCTGTCTCTAACAAATAATGTCACAGTTGGCAGCTCCTAATCTTTTGTTGCTGCTCATGTCCTGAAAACCTTTTAGGAATTCGGTGGAAATTGGGCAACAAGAACTACATATACCTAAATCTGTTCGATAATTGTTACTTTAATTTCAATAATGATCATGAGTCAGGTATAATTGTCATTTCTCTCTTTCGGCAATTGTGACAAAATTAAAATAAGCAAATGGTTGTAGAATATAAAAGTCACTTTTTTGGAAGACTTACAATTAACTAACATAATCGATACATAGAGAAACTTACAAAGACAAGGGCCTGCCATTTGGTTTGGGTATGGTTTGTATAATGTGAGATTTGATCCTACAATTT
Source organism: Camphora micrantha (assembly GCA_003546025.1). Lineage (NCBI taxonomy): Eukaryota > Viridiplantae > Streptophyta > Magnoliopsida > Laurales > Lauraceae > Camphora > Camphora micrantha. The sequence goes on from QPKB01000001.1 coordinate 16,664,858, forward strand.
CAGGAGCCTCACATCTTTCCACTATTTCCTTTTCTTTTACTTTCATTTTGTAAGGTGAAAAGTGAATACTAATGCAATTACAATAGAAAATAAAAGTATTAGAACATGAAATCCTTGCATTATACAAATATGTCCTAAGAATCTGAGTCAGTAGATCAAAATGATATTGGGCCAACCTAATCATTACTTCTTTTTTTTTTGTAAAGTTTTTTCTTTATTGTTATGCATCTAGATCTAGGTGGTCTCCTTAGAAAAGGGATGAGCATGCATTTTGTAATAGGTGTTGTAGTTGATGTATGGTTAATTAGTGGGAAAGAAAAGAATGCCTTGTGAAACAAGAGACCAACAAAAGGATACAAAGCTTAAAATGTGAATAAGGGATCACCTCATTGTCAATCCAATAGAATGATCTTATTGAGTAGTGGGAGAGGGAGTATGAAAAAATATAGATGTTGTCTCTGCTTAACACCTCGAGGTTTTGATAGGAATGAGTAGCTAAAAGGCACCTAAAAGGAAATCTAATATTGTTTGAGAGCTGAAGCTTTTGATGTCTTTCGGTATTAACATGCATGGTATCAAAGCAGGATGTCAGAATGTTTGAATCCCTCATACTATTGTGCCTAGTATTTTCCTATGAATGGTGTAATTTTTGTACAGAGCCCCCATATTCTCCAACGAAAGGCGTTATGCTATGTGTTCTTGTATCATGACCAGTCCTCAATGGATCCAACTCTTCAAACTCAAACACTTACATGTAAATTCAACACAAACACTTACATGTAAATTCAACAATGAATAACCGATGAATTATTATTACCAAATTGGATCAATTCTAATTCACCATGATAGGTAAACATAGGAATTTGATAACCAAATGTGAACACTCTGACAAAATAAAGGACAATAATAGTATGGTAGTGAAAAACTGTCATTGTTCTTCGAACAATGGAAGCCAATCACCCCATTTCCCTCTGCTTGAAAAAGTCCAAATCAAAGAGAGAAATATCGGCTTTTGCAGTGTCCTGATGGGTTGGTTGTTTGGATTGGTGGAAATAGTCGTCTTCTTCCTACAACTTGCCATGCACCCATTCAATGAAGTCACTGACTGTTACAGTCACCTTAGGAGATAAGGACGCACCGATTTACGAATCTGCTGATCTAAAGGCACACCACAAAATCAATTGTTGGTGTCCTTGTGGTGGGCCATGTGTACTGGTCCTTCAAATCACACGTGAGATAGGGCCCACCACTGTAGAGACCATTGACCTTACTTTTGGTATCTCATTCATGTCTGTACTAACCTTTTCCAGGGAGGGAAGGGAGAGAATGGAAATTTTTGGCCACAATGGCAGCTAGTCACAGTTTTTTTTTTTTTTTTCATTAGTGGGTTAGAAGATTATGAAGATTTGGGCCATGGTTTAATGGGCCCCACCAGATGGACCATCTAGGTTGGTGGAAGATGGGACCACCTCAGTATGGTTTCAAAGACCCCAATCCAGGAAGGTGAAACAAAAAAATTGGGTACTTAATAAACCTTATCAATTGATCAGATTATTTTTTGTGAGTCGAGAGATAACAAATTGGTGACCTAAAACCCTTATTTGGATAGTATGGGAAAAAAAGGGAGGGGTAGTGTAGTTACAAAAGCACTATTGGTCATTAACGTAAGTTATACTATGACTTATTACATTCTTTTGTGGGAAATAAAAGGCATGTGAAGGAGTAAAAGGCAAACCGTGTTACATATATCATACGTTTATTATTTTACGTCACTTTTTTCACCCAAACATGATAAAGAAAAAAGAAAAAAGAATATTACAATAAATACTTATTTTTACTTCACGTTTTACTACTTGTACTAAACAAGGCGCCCGTACCCTTGTAAATTTTGAATCCGACTCTAAAGCCATGGATTTAGGAGACAAGGCTTTTCAACTAATATTGAGTTTTTGAATCCGACTCTAAAGCCATGGTCATTTTGAATCCGACTTAGCTAATATTGAGTGATAAGAATTTTACTAAACATAAAATTTCATGATCAGAAGGGCTTGCCATAGAAAACCTATATATATATATATATATATATATAGAGAGAGAGAGAGAGAGTAAGGCTTTCCTAAGCTCAAGCTTAGGATAAAATATTGTAAGCTCATGCTTATGGGGCCCACCTTTGGTCTATCCAAATGGACCGAACACATGACCCCTTTAAATTGCACATATCCATCAACTTTCGGTTAGATCTGAATTTAGTAGATCGTTGGATCAACTATATATCGATCTGAATGGACTATTGACCATTAAACCTTTGGGCCTATATGGAGATGATAGAAATCACGATTGGGGTTGATTTTTTACGAAAAGGAAGATCTTAGGGAGTCCTTGAAATCCCCCCCACCTCCATCCCCATGTGGGTTCCTAGGTGGGCCTCACTACACACTTGAGCTTACCTTATTCTAAGCTTGAACTTAGGAGAGCTGGCCCCATATATATATATGCTCTTTTTTTTTTTTTTTTGTTTAATAAACAAATTGGATGGTTTAAAATAAAAAAAAAATATGGGTTCCACATAAATAAAAGTAGTTCATGGGATTGGTATCATCACCAATTGCATAATGAAATGAAATCAATGTGTGGCGCTTATACAGGAGCCTTTTTGCAAGTGAGAGGCATGAAAGATGTTCATGCCTAAATGAGTGTGGAGATTTTGGTGTGAAAGTAGCCTTATTTATAGAACACCCATTTCACACCTCGACGCGAACAAATTTTACGTGTGATCCGTAATGTAAATGTGAATCACTTGCAAATATAAATGAGTGCAAATGAAAAACCAATAAGATAAAGCCTCAAAAAAGTCCTTGTGTGTATCACTGTAAATCAATTACTTAGGCCCCTCTATGACATCCGAATTATTCAGTGTCATTTTCATCATCCAATTGGACCAATTTGACCCTTTGACTGAAGAAAGGGAGGGTCTGTTTAGATTTCTTAGATTAAGCAAAGTGAACCCATAGAGGTGAAGATCTCTTGGCATGTTATTTTATATGTATAGTAAAGTAAAAGTAAAGCAGACGTCATATCATGTAAAAGGTAAAGTACGGTAAAATGAAGTAAGAATTGAAGTGTAGTCAAATATTTATATGAAATTCTCTAATTCCTCTATACAATATATCTCAAAATTCTTGCAACCAGTAAGCCTTAAGGCTTGGTAACTAAATACACACCTACATTACAATTAGGTCGAAATGTGGGTATGTAGTCAATTATGGCCCCATCGCATTAGCATCGAATTTAGGTCTAGTCCAAACATGACTTTTCAAGCACTCAAATTGATAATAAGAGTTTTATATAGGTAATTGGACTTTGCGTTACCTTTTATGGTTATTAATAAACTATAAATGCAATGAAGTGGTCAAAAACCCTGATCTTTTGCCAACACCCTCATCTTGGCATAAACGCAGTCAAAATCCCAAATTTCATTATATAAGAACCATATCGACATTCCATAAATCTTATTACTATCACATCGTCACTGTTTTCAACATTGGGGTTCTAGGGTTTTGGTTTTCATCGTGTGAAAAATGATAAACAATGCTAGCAATAAAAAAAGATAAGATAGACAGAGTAAAGTGGAAAATGGAAGAGAGAGAGAGAGAGAGTATAAAATGAGATTGCTGAGAAGATGGGTTGAAAGACCAAGAATGCATTCTTGAAAGACAACTTTTTTCTTGGCTTTACAGAGTCCTCTAACTTACATATTCACACTACACCTACCTTAAGTGCGAGTAATATAAATTGACATAGTAGTTCTCCTTAAACTTGATTTTTTCAATTTCATAGCCATAATTCAAATAATGTCGCTGGAGTCACTTGACTTTGGTCAACATGTTTTTAAAATCTTTTTCGCCCCAGATCTCATAATATTATGGAAACAATGCATGTCATAGAAATTGATAAATCTCATGATATCATGGGACTATCCCATCATGTCATGGCTTTTTTCGTGTGATAGTACTTGAGAAATGGTGGTAAGATGTATATTTACTTTTAACAAAATCTAATTTTTTGTGCTATGTTGCAGAAAGTGTATGATGGAGAAACTAATAAATCTCATGATATCAATGGATATGGTGCAAAGAAAGTTTAAAAAAATGTTGACCAAGGACAGGCGACTCTGGTGACATTTCTGAATTTCAATCACAAAATTAGGAAAACTAGATTTAAAGAGGCTTAATATGTCAAAAGCCTTTTTTTAGTAAAAAAAAAAAAATCAAACTCACATATTACTCATGTTATAAATATATCTGAGCAATTGGAGACGGCGAGACGCTATCCCGCGCCTAGGTATAAATAGATTTTCATAAAATATGGAATCCTATCACTACACGAACATTTCCTAAATGCTTTAAAAGGGTAGAAATGCCCCTTTTAGCTATCATAAGTTATGCTAAAAGCATGTTTCTTTGCTGGAATTTTCAGAATTCCTGCCTGGGGAATTCCTAAATTCCTAAATATAGTGGAATTCCTTATGCTCTTTTGGGCTTGAGCATCCGGGGATTCCACCAAAACGCAAAACGAGTTGAATTCATTGATTCCAAAAGGTCAAAAGAGTCATTTCATGTGGTTGGAATCCAGAAATGTAAGTGAAGAAATATGAAATTCAAAAATTTCAAGAGACAACTTGTCATATCATGTCTACGTGGTGAATTTCTATCAGAAATTCCACTAAAGGGCGTATTTCTTTGCTAGAAGCCTGGAATTCAAGGAATTCCTATCTGGAGAATTTCTGAATTCCCAGACACAGTAGAATTCCTAAATACTCCCTTGTATATGAGCATCCAGAAATCCCACCAAAAAGCAAAGATGATGAAATTTCCAAATTCTTCGAAGAAGTCAAATGAAACCTTTTATGTGGCTAGAACTTGGAAATGCTTGTGAAGAAACGTAAAATTTACAAATGCCAAGATACATAATGTCAGATGATGTGAAAAAAAAGAAGCCCCAACATGTGGAAATCCCGTCAGGAACACCAGTAAAGAAATAGGCCCAAGATATATGTGTAAATACAACAGTCATATATAAATTAATATGATGAAATCCTGCGCTCATTATTTTTCGAGAGTCCATTGGGCATGGACTCGAGGGCCATGTCTGCCACAGTAATTAGGTATTGGGCCTTAAATTTGAGCCTGAGCCCTGGCTAGTAGGTCCTTTGAACAATCCAATTGATTATCAGCGAATAGGGCTTAGATAGACCTCAGTCTATTGACAACCCAAACAGCAGGCCCTGGGTGTATTGACAGCCCTTTGACCGGGGCCCAGCTCCACCGACCTGAATTCAAGTTTAGAGTGTAAAGTCCTGATTAGGCACCACCCAAATCCTAAATTCATCCTTCTCCAGGCTCGAGAGCATGTCAAACTTGTGCCTTTGTGGGACACCATCAGTCCTTCCATAACACTGGGCCAAATTAGCTCCATGTCCCATAGCTCACCCCACATAGGGGTTCTCATGGGCCAGCCAAACCAGACCCTACCCACATTGGGCTTAATTTGAGCTACGTTTATAGGCGCTTGGGCTTCACATGTGCCTAGTTCTCTTATACAATTTTTAAATGGGATCCCTAACATATTTAACACAATTGGGCAACTATTTTTTTAATTAGTTGGTCTAGGAGCGAGCACACCTATGGTCTATATTGTGATCCAAGGCCTACGAGAAGAGATCAATCAAGCAAAAAGAAAACACAGAAATTTACGTGGTTCGGCTTTTGATCTACGTCCACAGGGAATACGGGAGAATTCAGTATGTAATTAGAAGAGGTGTACATCCTAGAGACTCTGAGTCTCTGTTTATAATATCAGCCCCAAACCCTACTTCTATTCAGAGTACAACTTGGGCAATACAGGGGCCCAGTTAACAAATACTTATTAACTTCTATTGAGCAATACAAATTAATAAATCTCCACCTTGTCGAACATTGAAGCTGATCATCATGCACAAAACACGTCTCATCGTCTCCACCTGCCCCTGAGGGCACTCAAGTACTAATCACATTGATCAAGTCCAAACAATGCTTGAACTTGACTGCTATAATAGTCTTGGTCATCATGTCTGCTATCTTCTCCGTCCACGGCAATAGCCCAGCGGCGATTCTTCTCTGGTTCCGGCAGCGCAACAGAACCGGTGATAGCAGTTCCTTCGGCTACGAGAACACGTATGTTCCTTCCTTTGATCGGCAACGGCGTCACTTTACTGAGAACACTGACGTCGCAGAACCTTAGGCGACATGCAGTAGATCAGCAACCAGCGAAACTGAGAACTCCAGATCCCCTTCCTCTTCGGTCAAGATCTCTCGGGTTCTGATCTCAAGCAAACATATGTGGCCCACCGATTTTCTTCTCTGATCAATCTGAGAGAAAAAAAAAACGCTGATCCTCTGTTTAGGCAGTGGGCACAAACGGATCTGCTGTTTCTCGTCTTCGATTAACCCACTCAAATCCTATCGGTAGTATTTCTTTCGATCACGCCAAATTGTTCTGATACCAGTTTGTTGTGATATAGAGCCTACGGGAAAAGATCAATCACGCACAAAGAAAACACAGTGATTTATGTGGTTCAGCTTTTTGTCTACGTTAACGGCAAAGACGGAAAAAATCACTATGCAATCAGAAAATGTGTATATCATAGAGACTTTGAGTCTCTATTTATAATATCAGCCCCAAACCCTATAACATTCAAACCCTACTTCTAATCACATTACAACTTGGGCAATTTAGGGGTCCGATTAATCAAAACCTATTAACTTCTATTGAGCCATACAAATTAACATTCTGAATGCAAGACTCAATTTCACACCTGACGTCTAAATAAACCAGTGCAGTGGTCCCAATTTGAATCCACCCACTTCTATTGAGCCATACAAATTAACATTCTGAATGCAAGACTCAATTTCACACCTGACGTCTAAATAAACCAGTGCAGTGGTCCCAATTTGAATCCACCCACTTCTATTGAGCCATACAAATTAACATTCTGAATGCAAGACTCAATTTCACACCTGACGTCTAAATAAACCAGTGCAGTGGTCCCAATTTGAATCCACCCACTTCTATTGAGCCATACAAATTAACATTCTGAATGCAAGACTCAATTTCACACCTGACATCTAAATAAACCAGTGCAGTGGTCCCAATTTGAATCCACCCACAGGATACACCCAAGAAGAAAAACTTTAAAAATCCCTTAACTTAGACTTTAGATTTAGCTCTTAAAACTATTATTAAATAATAAAATTCCAACCAAATAAGCCATTTCAATTTAGTCCCATAGAATACGAACGACCCAAAATCAAAATCCAACTCATCTATGTCTCTGCTCTCCCACTGTGTAAAGTGTGTACGGAAATTGGATTTGCAAAAAAGTCCAATAGATAAAAAAAAAAAAAAGTCCTCACCAGAAAGATTAAAAAAAAATGGCCAGGGCAGCTGACACTGACCGTAAGAGGGCATTTTGGTAATTTGAGCCCTACGACGGTAAACCCGCCACCGTCAATCGACGCCCCCACAGGGTTCCGACTAAAAAGAGGGAAAGGTAACCGTCGTGCGAAGGAACGTGGGAGGGCATATTCGTCATTTCAAATGAACTTGGGGTTCGTTGACATTTATAAAAGTTGTAGGGACATTTCAGTCATTGACACTATACAACTTTCAGGATAAGTTGGGTCGGTTTTTGGTATCAGGGCGGGACCATTTTACGCTCACCTTAGTACGGGAATAACGCGGAGAATTTTACATATTACCCCCTCTGTCCGTTGAAAATTACAGATGATTGCTTATTTGTTTTTTCTTTTTAATTTATATAAACTGTAAAATGCCTTGTTGTACAAGGACCATAAATCTTTCTTTCAAACCAAATATATTTCTAAAATTAACTGTGATAATTTATTTTTTGTTAAATTATTGAAAATGTACAAATTAGTCTGTGTAATTTCTTATTAAATTATAAATAGGAAGATTTAAGTAGTTTTAGGATGTTAAGTATTGATTTTATTAAACAGGTGAAAATCGGTCTTGGACAATTGATAAAAATGGATGAATAAAAATTTATAAAGGAGAGACTTGTTATTTATAAAAGAGGTTTTTATCAGAAAAATCATTTAGATGCTAACATCATAAAAAAGGCTCTCTTAGTTTTCCTCGCACGAGGACCACTTCTTTTATTTATTTAATTTTACATTGTAGGGGAGGGTCGAAATTAAGTAAACATAGGGGAGCGTCGATCCCTATGTTCAAAAAATTACATCGACACTCCTTCGTGTCTTCTACGGATTGAATTCCCCTTTCGTCGCTCAATATGCCTCCAAATCACGTGCCCTCTAACTTTGCTCTCAATTCCCCTCTTTTTCTTCTTCGTCTTCCTTCTTCATATTATTTCCCACAAATTCCTTTTTCATAGGCATCTCCTCAATCTTTTTGTGCTAGGCATGGATGTATGGCGAGCCGCCTTTTCCTATTGCAACCACGACGTTGCCCACGCTATTGCCATGCTCACCTTCACCGCCGTGCCCCTCGATTGCGATGACAAACTCCTCAACGGACTTGGGCTCTCCGATCTGGAATGTGTCATAGGGTTAGAATATCTTCTTTGCTTCAAAATCCCCTCTTGTTCAGTTAAAGGGTAGTTACCCAACATGAATTTTGAGCTTCCCGATTGCCTTCTCTTTATGTTTCCTAACAATTATGTGAAAGTTTTGATTGATTATAAGACGGTGAGCGCCGAAATTGAGCAACTCTCCTCGTTTGAGTGGAAGGAGAGCCCTGGTTATCTAAGTAAAGATCATGTTTATTGGGATATCATTTATAGGAAAACTGTTATTGTGAAGAAGTTGTTGACTGTGGAGATGGGGTTCTCGGTTGACCCTTTTTACAGTAACGGGCTGTTCTTTTTGGAGATTTTGTATTAGGATCCGCTGCCTGACGGTGAGGGAAGTGGAGATGCAGAGTTGCATGCTATTGATTTATTTTCTTGGATTTTGCGGTGCCCATGTTAGGAAAACACAATAGTTCCAGGGGAATACTTTCATGTGAGGGAAACTAAGAGTACCATTTTGGTGCAGTTATCATCTAAGGTGATTTTTTTCCAGTAAAATCCTCTTTATAAAAAGGAGAGTATGGGTAGCACAAAAGTCCATGCTAATTACGGGTATGCGCAAAGTTGTAAGATTCTATATATGTTGGAAACAAAGAAGATGAGAGTCTATAAGTGGGGAAAGTATATTAGTGGAAAGTGGAGGGAGAGTATGTTAACACTTGTTAAAACTGAAAGTAATTCTCAGTCAAAATAGAAATTACAATCAAAACTGGATCCAAGACCTTATAGCTTAATACATTATATAATATCATTAAAACGGATACCTTAAGTTTTTGATTGCTAGTTTGAGATATCCAAAATCAAACATGTACAATTTTTATTAAAGGATATAATTTAGATACTTGACACCCTCTCCAAGTTAGGAACTAAGTGGTAAATAGGTTTGGAACAGATTCCATTTAAGAGATCTGAAAAATATTATCTCATCGAAAGTTTCTATAACTTCTCTTTTTCTCAAAAGGCGTCTAGTTACTTCTAATGAGATCCATTTATTCTAAACTTAAATCCTCAAATCCGCTTACTTCCCAATTTTAATACAATTGGATACAACGTGAATCAACTATAGTAAGACGCTCATGATTAAACAGTATTCGCACCTTAGTTTCACAAAGATGCCCCCAAGAGATTGATTCCCATGTCAACATGTAAGGAAATTGGAAGATCTTTCTATAGGCTAGAGATGGCCGCCCCCATATGGCATGATTCCATTTTAGGGTTGTCCCCCAACTCCCAAGTGATATTTATGATTTGAGGTGGGTCCCAAACTAGAAGTAACTTTCCAAGTTGCAGATGAGATTAGGTCAAATAAGAAACTCACACAAGAGAAAAATAAAACATATATGGGAGGAGTTGGATAAGGGTCAGGTTGCACTTTTACTGGATTAAATGCAAGGTTAGTGTGTGATTAAGAAAAAGCAAAGGAGACAGTGGTGGCGTTTGTGGGTGGTAATTGAAATTCCCTGCCTTTGTCTCTGCGATATAATTGGAAGAACCTCGATTCCTCACTTCACTTTCTCCACCGACTATTCACCTCCAATTTACCAAAACCCCCCTCTTCTTCTCTACATTTCACTGGTTTACCCCTCAAGTACGGAACGCGCAAGTGTAGGAAAACAAGGCCCTAGATAAAAAAAGCAACAGCGAGGAGCGAACGAGAACGAACGATCATCATCATTCAATCCCTTACGTGTCCTCATCAAAAGCTCGAGCCTTCTCTCCCTTGAGAAAAAATCGCCATTTCCTTCTCTCAGATCTTGCTCTTGCCGGTTCGTCTCTTTGCTTAGATCTGCTGTTTCTCCAGTCATGACTCCTGAAATCTCAATCTTCGAACCAAACATACTCGCTTTTCGGTCGATTTCCGTTCAGAAACTGCGAAAGTAGAGAAACAGAGCGGTTTCTGGTCGTGAATATATCTGGTTTTGGGAACCTGAAGCAGATATAGAGTCGAGATTCGTGGTGAGTCGTGGTTTTCTTCGATCTCGGCAGCGGTGTTTGGGGTTTTTCGGAGATTCTTAGTCGATTTAGTCGATTAACAGGACAAGATCGAGGTATGGCGGGCTGTGCTTGTGAATTTCGACAGTTTTGGGCATCTGAAAAGTAGCTGGAGTCGTGTGTGTGCTGCTTTTTGTTTCGTTTCGTTCGCGAAGTCTGCGTTGTCGGTTGCTTTTTTAAGGGAAACTTGTTTAGATGGAGAAATAGTGGTTTTGCTCGTGAATTTCTCCGGTTTTGAATACCAGAAGCGAAGATAGTTTCGAGATTCTTCGATTTCGGCGATAAAGTTTGTGGCTTGGAGTCGGAAATTACTCGTATTTGGCTGTTTCGGTTTTGGATCGAGATTGCAAGAGTAAGGTTTTGCAGATGGGGAGAAAACCCTAAAATCTGTGAAGGTATTTTGCATCCTCTCTGTTTGGATTGAAGATCTTTTTCATATAATCACAATAATGATAAAAGAAAGGGAAACTTTTATGAATCTTCTACAACGGTGTCTCTGGTTTCATCAGCCAAACAGCGTTTGGAAATTTATAAAAACCTAATCTTTTGCAATTCCAGATCTTTGTTCTTCATTTCTAAGATTTTCTGCTGCTGCTGTTTATTCTGTATTAGGGTACAGTCAAGAATCACAAACCTGAAGAGTAGTTCATTAGTGGATTTTCCTTAAGGTTGTTGAGATTTAGGGCTTTGCAAACTAACATGGAAGGAGAGTTGCGTGAGCAAGTCGCTCCACCAATCTTCATCCCCCAATCCCTCCCAGGCCGCTTCTGCGAGGCCCAAAACATGACAAAAAAGCGAGATTTGCCATGGCAAAACAACAATTATCACAACCAACATCAACTCCTCCAGCTCCATCAACAACAGCACCAACAGCTTCTCTTGAATTCGGGATTCTATCAGAACTCCAAGAACCACTGGAACCCGAAATTCTGGAACTGGGACAGCGTCATGTTCACGGCGAAACCAACTACGACGACGGATACAGCAGCATCTGATGCTCTTCGCCTGGGGATTGTGGAATCGGAGCTGCCGAAGAAGAAAGGAGAAGCACAACCAAAGCCTTCTCCGGTTTCCAACAAGAGCTCGGTAGATGATGATGGTGAAAGCCTTGCTTTGAAGCTTGGGGGTGGGTCTTTTTTGCCTGAAGAGCCTGTTGTGAGGCCAAACAAGCGGGTTCGATCGGGATCCCCAGGTGGGGGTGGCAGCTACCCGATGTGCCAGGTGGACGATTGTGGCGCGGATCTGTCCAATGCCAAGGACTACCATCGGCGGCACAAGGTGTGTCAGCTTCACAGCAAAACCACCAAGGCGCTTGTGGGACAGCAGATGCAGAGGTTCTGTCAGCAGTGTAGTAGGTATACTAGTTTCTGCTTGCGGTTTGTGGACAATATGGGCAGTTTTGGATTTATGAATGGGAAATTGAAGTAGGTTTGATATGTAGATGTGGTTTTTTTTATTTAGGTTGTTTGATATGTTCAGTTGTTTATTTTCTCCATTTAACTCTGTAAAAGATTGTTTTGCAGTTGAAATGTTCTGCGTTTTTGGGTTGAAATTCTTGGTTTTTCTCTTCCTTTTTTGTCTTACTCCTTTCTGGATTGGATTTCAGAAGTTTGGGAAGTTTTTGAGTGCTTGGATGGAAAATGAACTGGGTTCTTTTGCAGCTGTATGATCCGCGGTTGAAGTTCTTTGATTTATTTTGTTTGTTTTATTTGTTCTGTTTTGAAAATATTGTTTGCCACTTTGCCTGTGGAAATGTATTTTGCGCTTTTGGGGTATTTTGCCGCTACTTTGGTTGAAATTCTGGGGTTTTCTCTGTTTTTGTCCCTTTTTGATTGGAGATGAACTGGGATGTAATTTAAATTTTTTTAATGTTTTTTGTTTTTAAAAGATGTCTACCAGTCTAAATGTGTTTTTTTTTTTGGTGTACTTGGCTCCTCCTTTGGGTTGAACTTTTTGAGTTTTTTGGTCTTCTGTTTTCTCTATCTTTTGTGGGTTTTTTCTATTGTGGATATTTATTTATTTTTAACTTTGGGTTACTTGATTGGAGATGAAATTAGCGTTTTACTAGTTAGTTTATGTTTGCTTGATTTTTTTTTTTATTGCTGTAATTTTTTTCATAGAGAAAAAGTTTTCTATTTCCTGTAATCCTAATTATTCTGGTGTTCACCCTGGGGAAATGTTGCTCTGAAAATCCTATTATAACCTGATCGGAAAACAGTTTTAGAAAAATAATAAAATGCTATTGTCTCTTTTTTCAATCAAAGTGTTTCGGAGTTCTTGACTGCAATCCAGTTGTTTATGATTTGGTCAAAACTGGTGGGCACTTGTATTCAAATTGAACTTGTAATTTTGGTTCTTTTGCAGGTTTCATCCACTTTCTGAGTTTGATGAGGGAAAAAGAAGCTGTAGGCGAAGGCTTGCTGGGCATAATCGAAGGAGAAGGAAAACCCAGCCTGAGGATGTTTCCTCCAGGCTGTCGATCACTGGTAACCCAGAGAATAACAGTGGTGGAAATATGGATATCATCAATCTTATTACTGTTTTAGCTCGTCTGCAGGGTATGAAACTTTTGTTTTTAATTGCATTAAGATGTGCTTGTCATCATCTGTGAGATTTTATATCAATGTTTGGAATGGTAATTGCAGGGAATAATGCAGACAAAACTTCTAATAACATTTCGATAGCTGATAAAGACCGTCTCATTCAGATTCTTAGTAAGATAAACTCCTTACCTGCATCTGCAAATTCCACTGCAAGGTTGCCTGTGCCTGGAAACTTTGATCTGAATATTTCTTCACACAATTCACAAGTCCCTTCAGAGCACCAATCCAAAGTGAATGGGATCTCACATGCTCCTCCATCGACCATGGACCTGTTTGCTGTTCTTTCTGCTGCAGTGGCTGCATCTTCTCCCGATGCTCTTGCAATTCTGTCTCAATGTAGAAGTGCCAGTAGTGGAGATGATAAAAGCAAGGTGAACTGCCTAGAGCAGGAGGTTGGTTTCAATGTACAAAAGAAACCAATGCCTATGTTTCCTGCAGTTGGATTGGAGAAAGGGAGTAACTTTCAACCTCCAATTGAGATATCAGAGAGCCCTGTTCAAGAGTCTCGACAGGGTTTGCCACTGCAGCTCTTCAGTTCCTCTCTTGAGGATGACAGTCCTCCAAAATTGGGATCAGCAAGGAAATACTTCTCTTCAGACAGTAGTAATCCAATGGAAGAGAGGTCCCCTTCATCATCACCGCCCGTTGAGCAGAAGCTGTTCCCTCTGCATTCTTCTGCCGAAGCTAACAAACATGTGAGAATATCAATGCGCAGAGAAGATGATGTGACCACAGAGTCCCGTACGAGTTGTGGATGGAACTCAACTTTTGAACTATTTAGAGGGTCAAATGGAAGGGCAGAAAATGGTGGGGCTGTTTCAAATCTACCATACCAGTCAGGCTACAGTTCTTCTAGTTCAGATCATTCACCTTCTAGTTCGAATTCTGGTTCCCAGGTAATGCTTTGTATGATCTTGTCTCTGTGCTTCGAGAAACCTTTTAGTTCTTATTTTGTGATTTATCTTGGTCTTCTTTGGTGCCATTATTTTGGGGCTGAAAGTGCTTATTCCATTATGTAGGACCGAACTGGGCGAATCATTTTCAAACTGTTTGACAAGGACCCTAGCCAATTCCCTGGAACTCTTAAAACTGAGGTAATGATGATGGGGAAAAGGCACTATATTATTATTATTATTATTATTATTTATAAACATCTGGTGATGAGGAAGATGCTGGTATTGTTGATGCTCTTGTTATTGTGCTAATAAGTATTGTGTCATGATTCTTGAACCCACAACCTCGAGATTGTGACGAGGAGCCCCCCTCTAGCTACTAATGGTGGAAAGTATTATTTAGTTGGACTAAAATTGTTGTTGCAATTATTTTTAATTTCGATATGCACACTTGTTATACAATGTTTATATTTTTTTCTCCCCATTAAAAAAATGCCCATTAATTTTCTGTTTCAGATATTGAATTGGCTTTCTCATAGTCCATCAGAGATAGAGAGTTACATTCGACCTGGTTGTGTGGTTTTATCAGTTTATACATCGATGCCTTCGATTGCTTGGGAGGAGGTGTGTATCTTTTTATTTGTAGAAGAGAAATTGTAAATAGCAGTAGTTTTAACTGTTTGTGTGGTGAATGCTTTTTCTGCAGCTTCAGGAAAACCTTCTTCAGCATGTCAATTCGCTCGTTCGGGATCCTGGTTCTGATTTTTGGAGGAATGGAAGGTTTTTGATTCACACTGACAGGCAACTAGCTTCTCACAAAGATGGTAACTGCTGTCAATTTCGTTCTCACTATTTATTCTCTAGTACTGATTTTTGGAGGCTTTTTTTTCTTTGGTAATGTTGTGGTGCATACTGGTTTCTGGTTGTTTAACACCAGGGTATATTAATAGGATAAATAGTTTTTTGCTTAAAATGAGAAGGTAAAGGTTTCCTATGGAGAGTACGCTAGGTTGTGGACACTTTATTTCAATCCAGCCATCGAAGCTTTTCTTACACTGATACTTACTATTGACCTTCAGGCAAGATCCGATTGTCGAAGTCTTGGAGAACATGGAATGCCCCAGAACTAATATGCGTCTCACCCCTGGCTGTTGTGGCTGGGAAGGAGACCTCTCTTGTTTTGAGAGGTCGCAATTTAACCGTCCCCGGCACCAAGTAAGTGTACATTATTATTTTCTGAACATTATTTATTTATTTGGTTGGGACAACATGAACAAATGTATTTTTTTTCTAATGTTTGCTACAAAATACTGAAGAAAATTCTGTCACAAACAGAATTCATTGTGCATATATGGGTGGATACACATCAAAAGAAATTTCAGGATCACCTCACTCAGGCACCATCTATGATGACTCATGCATGGAGAACTTTATTCTCCCTGGTGGAGAGCCAAATGTATTTGGTCGCTGCTTCATAGAGGTAACGAGTCCATTCATGACTGTTCAAGAGATAAGAAAAAAGAGGGATATGGAATTAACAAGTCTAATTCCTTAGTTAATTAGGTTAAGGTTGTTGTGGTCCTGGTGTCAAGCATGCTGTAACATTTCACTATTGGAAATTATCTCTGCAGGTGGAGAATTGTTTCAAAGGAAACAGCTTTCCTGTTATAATTGCAGATGCTACCATATGTCAAGAGTTGAGAGTACTAGAATCTGAATTTGAGGACGACACAAGACTGCTAAATTGTGTTTCGGAGGATCAGATTGTGAATTTTGGACAGCCAAGTTCCAGGGCAGATGTTCTTCACTTCCTCAACGAACTTGGATGGTTTTTTCAAAGAAAGAGTACCCCAAACAGACCTGCAAGTTCTGGCTTTTCTTCTGCTCGGCTCAAATTCCTTTTTACATTTTCAGTCGAGCGAGATTGGTCTGCTCTAGTAAAGGCACTTCTAGACATAATTGTTGAAGAGAACTCCGGAATTGGTTGCTCATCAAGGGAACTATTGGAAACTCTGGAGGAAATTCAGATCTTGAACAGGGCAGTGAAGAGGAAGTGCAGGAAAATGGTCAATTTACTTCTCCATTACTCTATTAGTAGTAGTAATGATAACTCAAGGAATTACCTCTTTCCACCAAATCAAGCGGGTCCGGGTGGTCTCACACCTCTTCATCTGGCTGCTTGTACACAAGATTCTGAAGACATGGTTGATGAGCTAACAAATGATCCACAAGATGTAAGCAACTTTTATACAATTTATTTATTTATTTATTGCTAGCTATGATTTGTGATGGCATGCCAAATTTTTTTCTTACATTTGACCTACTATCTATACCCATTGAAACTGTTCGATTTTTTGTGCAGTTCTTTTCAATTAGGTTATCCCATTTCATATAGGGTTATGTTATTTGAAGTTTCTCTGTGTTCAGAGCATTTTGTTTTGAATTATAACTTCTGTAGAATTTTCCTCATGTTTCCGCTCTGAATGTCTGTAGATTGGACTGAACTGCTGGAATTCTCTACTTGATGCCAATGGGAAGTCTCCATATGCATATGCCCTGATGAGGAATTACCAATCATATAACCAACTGGTAGCTAGAAAGCTCATCGACAAGAGAAATAATCAAGTGTCGGTGACAATTGGGAATCCAGAAATCTCTTTAGATCAGTCATGGGTAATTGCAGCAGAGCCTGACAAACCAAATCCTCCGCCTGTGCAAGGTAGGTCGTGTGCTCAGTGTTCTTCTGTAGCTATGAGGCGCTTCAAGCGAATGCCTGGTTCTCAAGGTTTACTTCACCGCCCTTATGTGCACTCCATGCTTGCAATTGCTGCTGTCTGTGTTTGTGTGTGTTTGTTCCTCCGTGGCTCCCCAGATATTGGTTCTGTTGCCCCATTCAAATGGGAGAATGTAGATTATGGGTCTGTTTAAAAAGAGAGAGACGAGATGAAGACAAGAGGATCAGGCATATGTCTGGGGGAATGTTCAATTTACTTTGGAGATGCTGTTGATCTCGCATTGGCATTATTGGGTTTGGGAATTTGGTTGTTGCTTCTTTTTTGCTCTTTGTCCATCCAATTGGGAGAGACAGGCAGATTCTTTGGGTGCCCATGCTCTGAAGAATGGACTCTTCCGAGTGGTAAAAAGGGAAGAGCAAGGCAGAAGAACCATAGAGAAAAAAATAAGAGATCTTTGGTGGGTGAAAATTATTTTTTGGGTGGAAGAGCAAACTGAAGCAGAAATCACAAGAGGGAACCTGGCAAGCAACTGAGTGGAAGATTATTACAAATGCATTTCTTCCATACCCAGATGAAAGAATTGGTGCGGAGCTCTTTAAGAAAGCTTTTACTGTCAAAAGACTTTAATGGAGTTTCTCACCAGTGTCTCTTTCGTTTTCCATTTCCTTTACTCTCTTCTCTTTTTTCCTGGTGTTTGGATTCATAGCAACTAAGTACAGGATTTAACTGACCTTGGGATCTATTTACTTGTAAAGGCAGTAGGGCCAAAATTATATATATGAGCTTATAGGAAAATATTTGTTCAATGTGTTTGAGAGAATAATAATCCATCAATATATTCCATGTAGCAAGTTTTGGTTTTTGTTCCAGTGAAGGTTGCGTTACATCCAGCACATGAAAATTCAACTCAAGTTTGTCGTTCCTCTTTTTTTTATTTGATATAAACTGATGCATCTAATGCGTGAAAGGGAGGTTGATGCAGAAGAGCTTATGATGATGTTGATGTAGTGTACGTGGGACTGAAACCGATTGTATGGGTGTGTATTTCATTCGAAGTGAGATTTGGATTGGCAAGAGTTTAGTGGGACTCAGGCCTCCCCTCTCTTTTTTTGTTTTGTGGTTGTCATGTGAAGTGGAGGAACATTTAACAGTGCGAGTACACAAAATGGGACGTAAGAGAAACTTATGCTCATGCAATGCTTGCTAAAGGGCCACCATGGATTCACTCATTTATTCATTAATGTGCCTTAGCAATTAAATTTTGATCTTGGGTGTTTGATCAAAACTTCTCTTTAAGGTCACAGTAGCTGCACTTGATTCTAGTTGTTCATTCATTCATTCATGTGATTCGAATCATGAGCTTTCACACATTCTTCTCTCACTTTTCCTGGCACCAAGTCCCTTTGCAGAGATGCCAAGCACTAAAGCTTTTGTTGAGATGGAGCCTGGAACCCCCTCACACCACTTTCATGTTGCTTCTCTAATGGAAGAGAGAATTGCCAGGTTGGCTAAATCAGATCTGCTGCAACTTCTTCAGATGATGAGGATGACGACAACACGATGATGGATGATGACCGCGATGATGATGATGATTATTTTTATGATGAACCATTCCTTGGAGTGTTAATGCCCTTTAGCTTACATCCAATGGCTAACAGAAAAGCCTAATTGCACCGACTGGTGGTACTGATGTTTGGTAGACAGCTACCCTTCCATTTGGCCTGTGGCTCCCCCTCTATCTATCTCTCTCAATGCTTTTTTGACAGATTCCAACTTGAAAAGAGATAAGGCCAGCCTTTAACTGCCTGGCCAAGGACGACTCTCTATACGCAGCTGCTGATGTGGGTCCATCAAAGATGCATCCAGTAAGTCGGGACAAATTCTCAAAGCCGCCCACCATCTTCAATTAGTTAAAGTACTCAAGTAGGTTTACATAATCTTAGACCTGAAGTTTCCTGCCTAGTGAAACTGATGCACTTCTGCTGTAATTAGCACAACACGTTCATTGGATGATGCATTTTTTTCATATAGAATTGCCTGCAGAGTCCTTATAATTCGTTACTTCAATAAGATTAGGTACTCGAACAAACACCCCCTTTTTTTTTTTTAAAATACAGTGGGACCCTTTGGCTGCAACGTCAAATTCAACTTTCACTAAAAGGTAATGACTGATGTGCATCCAACTCTTCAAGCATCAAAGTTTAGGGATAGTTTAAGTATAACTAACCATAGTTAATAATTTGATCAATGGTCAAATTGTGTTCTCTCGTTTCAAAATTTTTACGTCGTCGCAAATATCCACAATATTTTGAAAACACTCCAATATTTAAACATAATCAAAACTGAAAATGTCGCGACAAAATCACCATTTTTTTCTTTCAAAATAAAAATCGAAAAGAAGTTGCATAAAATTTTAACGGTAATTTCCATTTATGCTATATTAATTTATATTAGAAAGATTCTTAAATTCTAAGACGTCCCCAGACATTTTCCTGATAAAACGATTATCTTCTGATAACGAAAATCTTGACCCTGGACTTTTAAGGTTTAAAAGATCTGATTCAGTGATAAGTGCACCCTTAATAAAAATTGAGAAAGTTGGAGAGAGGATCATGTACAAATGGGTGTTCTCATTTACCTGTACTTGTCCTTCCTTTTCATCTCCTGTTGTTGGGCAAGCTAAAGCAAATCAAGTGGGCAAAAGGGACCACTAAAAGTACAATTGAGAAGGAAGGTGGGCTTCAATGGAAGTCGATTTCCTTTGTGAGATCAGTGCTGGCGTCACATGGGTGGTGACTCACATCAAGTCAATCAAGCTTTACTTGTTCTTCGGTTTGAGTTGGGGGAGAAATTACAAAGCAGAAAGAGAAATAATTGAAGTGTGTATGTGTTAGAAAAGCCACCAGAGATCGATGGTTCTCACTAATGTTAATGGACCTTCCACTATCTCCAAGATTCAGACCCGAGATTTTTTAGATATGGACCCTGTTATACACCTTATTGATATTTAGGTCCGAGTCCAAGCTAGCTCAGATACTTAAGAATCCTTTTTAGTCCTACACCCTTAATTATCTCAAGTTTTGGATCAAAGTAATCCGTCGACACAAATAGTTCATGCGCGAAAATTGAGTTATAATTAGAGTACGATTTATGAAATATCTGAGAAATAATAAAAAAAGGTTTATTTATCCAGGTAACATAAAATATATGTTAAAAGTAATGTAATTAATGTTATTATGTACAAAAACGATGGGCAACAGCTTGTAGCACAGTTGGTTACTGTTTTGTGGTTAAAATCCAATGTTCATGGGTCATCATCTTGGTGCCAAACTTTGGTAGACCTTTTATATGGTCTGTAAAGACTTCCTGGGGTACACAGATTGTGAAATGTGCTGATTCTATATTTTTTTTCTTAGTTTTTGAAGTATATTGAATCTCGAGTCAGTAGAAATTTAAGTTTTTACTGTTTTTGGTGGAAGTAGAAGTACCCCATTGCTGATTTTCTTTTAATTTTTTTATTTCTTCAAATAACATTCAACTTTAACTACTCTTTAGGCTAAAAAATTACACAAACATACCCTAAAACAAACCATTGGATTTCTTCGTTTCCTCTTATAAGAGAAACTGTGCTCGATTTAACAATGTTGGAGCGATAATTGGTGTTTGAATGGTGATAAGCGCGAATGTTTGCTAACTCATTTGTGTAAATCATGTCTTTCACACTGCTTTAGCTCCACATTGCTGAATATCACTTTAATCAGTTTGATATTGGGACAGATCTCCAATAATTAAAAAAGGAATTGTTGGTTTGCCTCTTGGAAAAGTGGGCCCTATGAAGTCTTGTCTTTGACACTTACCTTTGTTGGCCACCTTCCACAGTTTTACACTGTGCACGTGGATAGGAGGGTTTGTATGTTTTCTTAGAGATTAGTTGTCAATTGTCCAGGATCGAGTGTCCCTCGGGCTAAAGGCCACTCTTGGGCTGGGCGGGAGATGCCTTGGGTTACAAAAAAAAAAAAAAAAATAATAATAAATAAAAATTTTGGACCTATGGTGGAGATGGACACTACACCTGAGGAGGCCACCTATGATCGGTCCAACCCTTTGGTCATGCTAAAAACCCCTTCCTAATCTTTTGGTCGAGCCACCAACATGTCTCACCATCAACTTCATTGTCATGTCTCTTTCAAGGCAAGTGAATTTCTTCATTGATTGATTTTGTCAAAAAAACGCCGGCTTGATTCGCATTTCTGAAATGAGTCCTATTTACATTGCCTATTTTGCCATTTCAAAAACAGGCGCCTAACTGTGATATGCCTTTATGGTTATTTTGATAATTGCATGTGAATGAGACGTTTGGGCTTTGGAGAGAAACTTGGGTGATTAGAGATGCAAGTTTGAATATATATCCTTTCATTTAGGGCCTTTTTTTCCTCCCTCTTAGTTGGACCACTGGTCATTAGTGTCCAGTGAGACTTGTAGCTTGATCCCAGCTGGCATGTGTTGGCTATCAATGAAAGTTGAATAAATGGTAGATGAAAAATGAATACCCTACAAAAATCACCCAAGTAATTTAATATTTAAGGAAGTTAAGATTTCATCTACATCTTAACCTTATTTCTTTTCCTCTTACTTTATATACCTCACCTCTCACCTATTTAATTAAAGGTCCTTCGTGGAGCGCATTTGGCCTTGGATTTCTAAGTATTAAAGTCCTATGTAATATATAATGCAAATAAACATGCTCGATATTTTACCTACACATAGTAACAGTTTCTTATCCTCTCTTTCCCGTGTTATCATCTTCTTTCCTGTTTAACAAGATAACGTTTTTTAATTGGTAAATGTAGATTTTAATGATGAACTGAGTACTCTTTTGTCTTTCCTGCAACATGTCTCTTCTATCTTGTTATCTCTAAGGCATCAAATTCTCCACCACCGATCACCTCAACAGCCTTCACTTTCTCACCTTGATTTTCCGCAAGAATAGTCTACAGTTAGCCCTTGGAGTACGTATCATTGAATGAGTTCTAACTTTACTTGAAGTTCATCCCCTATAGTAGGTGAAGAGCATTTAAAGACTGATGACTCTTGTACAGTCTTCGTTGGCGGGACACTTCGTGCTTGGTCTAATGTAGTAGGTAAAACTACCGCCAATCACATCGTCCAGATTGGAAATTAGGTCCTACGTTGTATGAGAAAGGGACGTTCCAACTTGAGATGAAATTATACGAGGTGTGTTTCTTGTGGGGTGGTAAATACTTGCCCTTGGCACACTGCATACATGACATCCTATCTAAAGTTCCTCATCATCGGTGCTACAACCATGGATCCATTTCTGATCGTTTCTTTCTCGGAAGTTATAGAGACCAGCATTTAAATTCGGGGCATGTCGTATCACACTATTATGTGGGCTTCTATTCCTGCTGTTTAAGGAGGAAATGCAATTTTGATCCCCTCAATTTAGTTTTCTTTGAAAGCAGAAAATGGCCACAATAATTTGTGGATTGTAGCATTTCATGGGATCATGTAATCCTGTAGAATTGTTGTTACATAAACATGCTCTCAATGACAATATATCAAGTAGCTAGATCAGAATTGTTACATAAACTTTTTGGGTCTGGTCCTAATTGTGTTCAGGGGTACCCCTTCGATTTCAAAACATCCAACCACAAGGAAAGGGGACCAGGACCCATGTTTCCTTGGCACATTTTACGCAAGGTCAATCTGATAATGTGCATTACTTTTTCTCTATAAAAAGCTTAGCCCAAATCCAACACAGACAAGGGCTTTCATTTTGAAAGGTTTTGATTCATAGTTATTGACCCACTTGTAAATTTATAGTCCTTCCTACCTATAAGATTTCTCTCATTCATAGCATCGAAAGATCCTATCCTATGATTTGGACATATTTGATAAAAATTGTTTCCAGTTAAATCTGAAACTTGACCAAGCTAACGAGTAACTGACAGTGTGTGTGGTGGGCCTGGTAAGGTGCGTTGGATTCCATCAATCCTTGGATATGATTTGGGATATAGCTTTAGCTTTAGCTGGCACGTACGAACTCACGAGTCTTTGTAAATGAAAGTGGGGCCTCCACTGCTCTTCTCTGAAGTCCTTTGATGTGGAGAGACGAATCGAGCAACTAGGGGGGATGGATTTGCTTTTTCTCCCTCACTCCCTTCCCTCTCTGTCTCTCATCTTTGTCTATGCCCCGCCACGACACGCCATGCTTCGTGGCTGTTTCTGCATATGCTTCCTTGGCTGCTTTTTAATAGTGAGAGGGAGAGATCTTTAATTCATGGCTGTCAATTGGGTCCTCCTAGTCCTAGGTAGGCTGCCTGGGCCAGGCCCTTATAAAGCTTGGAAAACAAGGGTTTTAAATTTTTTTTTTCTTTGAGAAAAGAACAAGGTCAGGAATGGATAAATCCTTTGAAGGCTTGCCAATCTTAGTAGGGATGGCAATGGAGTGGATTATTGGGGGATTTTGGGTCAAGTTTGTCTCATCCAAACCCAATCCGTCCTGTGATGGTTCACTGGTATGTAATACCAAATTTTTCCCGTTTGGGCAAGGTCATGTCAAATTTAAAGCTTAGAAATTTTAAATTATATAAATGCATGGGAAAGAGTGTGGTCGAGTTGGAATTAACAATTTTTTCTTCACACACATACCATAAGTTAACGCCACAACACTACTTGCACAAATGCACCATATGAATTTTATTTATATTTTTAGCAAAATAATTATTTATTACATGTATGGGTTGTGAGGGGTTGCTTCAACAAAACCCAAATGCGCCCGGTTCCAAGAAAATCACTACCAATCCCACCGCTAATAGGAGTGGATCGGGATGGGTCCTTGTTTAAACCCCACCCATTTCCATCTCTAAATTTGAAGGATGGGATTGGATAATCTATGCCCGAGCCTCTTTTTTTACCCTATGTATATATGTGTAGATATCGAGCATGCATGTATGTCGGTTTATTTGAATATGATTCTTTTTTTTTTTTTGGTAGAAATTTGAATATGATTCTTATATTAGTTTTTATATGACTTTCATATATTTTTATGTGATTTGTATTTCCATTAGCCATGTATGATTTGCATGTGAATCATTTTACAATTGGTTATTTACATAAAGTTGTTGCATATATGATTTGTTTTACTACTTAAAGAATTATATATGTGGATTTATTTGATTATAAACGTGGTTACATAGGTTTGTTGCAGCATGATTGTTATGTGATTCTTATGTAGGTTATTATTATAACGAGTCCACTTCTCTTTTTTTATTGGGTATGATATATATAGCCTCTTATTCATATTCAACTCTAATGGCCCACTTCTTGGATGAGTCACAACTTGAAAAATAAAATACTACAAAATCCCAATAGCATGATCTATTGTAAAATATGAGACAAATTCTTTCTACTTAGGCCATGGGCCAAGCCCTAGGACGAAGGGTTAGGGCCTGGGTAACGGCCTAGGTAGTGCAAGCCCTCCGAGGGCCTCACCTTTATATATATTGAGGGTAGGGCTTGGACAACCATAGGCCCAGCCAGGGGCCTTTGACAACCGTAATCTTTAACAAGTTCTATGGAGCGGTGTGGGGTTCGTCGAGGACACTGGGACCCAATGAGATGGGAGAGTGAAGAATCATGATCCTTTGCGTGGGTCTATGCATGGTGACTGTGAGTGTACCACTCACGGTCCGCTATGTCACCTCAGGCAACTCCTGTCCGAATGCATGGCAGGCTCACGGTCACCGTGAAATTTTACCTCACCAGATCCGAACTAGAGAGTAGAAGAGTATCAGGTGAAAACCTCACAAGGAATAGATAAAGTTTCACCCCACTAGTAGGGTGGGGTCCCAAATAATGATGATGTTTAAATGTGACAATTTATAGCTGTTTGGATTTCAGATGTGGCCCACAAAAGATATTTATGATGATTGGCATTCCCCACCTTCGTCCATTCTTCCATAAGCATATAATTTCAAGGCACGTTTTTATAACGTCTTTGAAAAATCAGTTTGTCTACAGACTTCTACTTTTCTTCTTTTACTGTAGGAAATGGGGATCAAACACAGAAGTTATAAAAGGCATGCATTTTAAACCCTTTAAACAGTGAA
The DNA here is from genome assembly GCA_003546025.1 of Camphora micrantha. NCBI lineage: Eukaryota > Viridiplantae > Streptophyta > Magnoliopsida > Laurales > Lauraceae > Camphora > Camphora micrantha. The sequence goes on from QPKB01000001.1 coordinate 16,689,860, forward strand.
CCAAAACCCAAAAATTCAGGTTACCCAACACTAGAGGAGGTGCTCATGAGTAAGTCCAGCTAAGGGTGGTTCATGGGTCGGCCGTCAGCTATGGCTTATCCAGGTCTGGCTTCCATGAGAAACACAGGTCTATATCTGTCCCAAGCTTCACACAAGCAGTAAATATCTGTCCCAGCCTGGGCCATTTAATCAATTTGGCCGGGCCGGGTCTCCTATCACTTAATTGAACCCTAGCCCAATTATTAAACGGACCCAAATTATATATAGGCCTGTTCCATGAACAACCCTAAGTCCATCTTGAGACTGAACTCAGCCTTACTGGCATTGGGCTGGATTTACACTTTACTATCAGGACTTTGCTGGAATGGGCCTAGTGGCCCGATAATAAGTTGGGCTTGAGCCTATGTATGCTAAATGCGGGACTAGCCCAACATCGTTATTATAAATGTGTGTAGCTTTTGTAAATGGCTTGGGCCCCCACCTTATTTTTGTGCGTGTGAGCTAGGACCGAGCCCGAATATCATGGAAATAATTAAATGGGCTGGGCTTGCTCAAGGTTAACCGCTGCCAGACCTGGCCCATGAGCAACCCGGACAAATATGGCATCAGTCACCCCAATACGACATTTATTGCACTAGGGTAGGGTAGTCACGAGTTGGTCCAGATATGTCTGGGTTGCCATGGACTTTGATCACGCACAATATTTCCGGTCTGGGTCAGGTTGGTCATGCAAGGGTTCTGGCTCAGACTCAGAAATTGGCTTAGTACTTGAGCCAAAACCTGATCTGCTTAAGTTTTTATATATATCCTTGCTACTGGATGGAGGGCTGATTTTGTAAAAGCCTTCTGGATCACATATTGTGTTGTCCCCTACTCCCCTTTACTAGGGATCAATGGCAATTTTGGCAGGGGGTGGGATGGAAAGTTCTCAACCTGGATGAGATTGTGCTAAAATGATCATTCTTTTTGATAGATGATAGCTACTGATTTAGGGGCCCCAAAGAGATAAACTTAGTGTAACTCAAACCAAGGTTGTCACTCTAATCATGATCAAATTTGGCCAATATATTGTGATTATGTGATTGTAAAGGGGATGGATTGACTGCAGGTAGCCGTTGTAAAAGATCCTATTTCACCAAAATCATGAATGTTATAGACATTTGTTTTAGAAGTTTTAAGCAGGTAAATAAGGCCTGTTTGTTTCCTGTAACTGAATTCTTAGAAATTCCAACACTTGTTCTCCTAAAAGCAATTAAAGCGAAGAAAACAATAGTGAAAACCTAAAAATGACAATAAAATAATCTTCACTCTAGTGCAAAATGAATAAAAGGGAGATGAGAATTGAATTCCTAGCCATCAAACTAGTAATTCATATCCTAAAAAAAAGTTTCCATCTATATATCCACCTTTTATGCTTCACCCTTCAGCCCTCTAATTGTAGCCCTCATAGGTGGAAAGCCCAAACAGGTATATACGAAGTCTTGTTAAAGGCATTACTTAGGTGATGTGGGATGTGGGGCTTTACTTTACTAACACTCTCTCTTATATGCAGGCTCTACAGATTTCATGGACGGCCCTGCCACGTGGGCCACACGAGAACGATGGGATTGGAACCTGTTATGATAATATGTAATAAACCATATACCAGTCCAAAAACTTGAAGCTTATAGGTGGAAGGCCTAAACGGGTATATATATGAAGTCTTGCCAAAGGCATTACTTAGGCGAACCCTTTTATTGGAGCTCATTTGATCATAAATTTCTATGTATTCAATTTCATGCAAAAAAAAAAAAAAAAAAACTATGGCTGTGAAACCTAGAGTTCAGACATGCAATGTCAACTATTCCTGGGGTATAGAATCCTCGTTCTATACCAACCCTTTGGGACTGAGCGATGACAAGAAGGGCAGAAAACCCAAGTGCCATGTCTGAGATTATTTCACTTTTCTTATTCTCATCAGGCCTCCAAATGCCATAGAGCAGAAAGAACTTGGCCCTTTTATTTTCCCGGCATACACAAACAAACTCTTAATTAGTGACTCGTAATCCACCAAGGAGGTTTGGTTCCAAAAGTTTTTTGCCATTAACTTGAAGCTCATAAAGAAAAATCTCAATAGTCCGGGCCTTTGAAAGAAACAAATTGTTCTCGTGTTTTTGTGCAGGTGAGGCCACTTGGGATTACATAGATGGCAGGTGCGCATCTAACATATATAAATAAATAGAAAGTTGTAATTACGTGTATGGCTTCTTGTACTTGGAGTTTGTTCTTAATTTAATCATCTCGTTTAGTTCTCTCTTTTGTTCTCGTTATTGCTCTGTCTTTTTTTTATTGTTCCTTTTGAGTTTTGAAAGTAATATTTTTAGGGCCCGCGATCTTTAGATTGGTTTACTCAAACAATCAACCCAAAAGTATGCAGAATTAACAATATGCAGCGGAAATAAAATTAACAAGCACACACCATAAGGACACCAAATTTAAGGTGGAAAATCCTAACCGGGTGGAAAACCACCGATCCGAACTGGATCAAATTAAACACTATCAATTTTGCAATTACAAGAAACTCAGATCTCTTCTCTAGATATCCTCTACCCAAGGACTGAAGTTACCTTGTATCGCTTCACGCTTCAACGACTTCATACCGTTAATTGTAACAAATTCAATCTAGCGCTTGACTCCTCAAGTCTTCTCGAAAGAAGATAATCTTCTACAAGGATGCAGAAGAACTGACTCTAAAGAATTTGACAGCACAACTTCATAAAAATCTCTAGAGAAGAATTCTCTCAATTAACAATTTCTAACTCAGAACTTTGAGAGGTGAGGTGTATCTTTGGAATAGCTCTTGAGTCCTTTAAATAGCCCTTGAGACGTGCTTAAGGTTGCCTGAGATGATTAGGACAAAAGCAAGCAGTTTGAGCACAATTTGAAAAACAGTTTCTAATTTTCGTAGGGCTTTACGACCTTGTCCACTCGAGCAGACCCACCATCCACTCGAGCATATAAGGTTCTGTCTTAGCGCTGTGCCATTCCATTTCTGTTCGCACGAGCGGATGAAATGGTCGCTCGAGCGGACCCCATTCTGGTTGATCCGGAATTTCAGTTCCATTTCTCTATCTTGCTCTTTGTAATCATTTCATACTTTCTTCTTTTGAGTCATTCCAATCTTCTATCTTCAGAGTCCTTTAAAAAAAAATAAAAATACAATTCAAAAGGCCCAGAGTTTTGTCGAACCCGTGAATTTAACCAATGCTCAAAATCCTAACAGAGTTTCATGTTAGTACGTCATCCTTACTGATTTCTGCTAAATGATACAACATCTAATTGATAATCTCAACTATCATTCAAATTTGTCTCTAAGTTCATTGACTTTTTGGGTTTTTGGTTATGTAGTTGTGCTACAGATGTGAGAGAGGTAGTGCTTTTGGTTGTGCGGTCTGCATATGCTCTGAGTCACAATTCAACCATACAACATTCGTTGCGGCTGTTTTAATTTGTAGGCGAATTGGATGGAACCCGTTGCAGACTTTGATTTGGCTAGAGAAGTGAAAATACTGCCATAAGGACAGCTTAATGTGCAACTCATGCAATTATCTATTATTCTATCTTCATTAAAAAATATGATGTCTTATAGACAAAGACATAACACATTAAGCAAAAACCAAAACCTTCATAAAGCTGAAGCATAAATTACTAGGAAAAATCTCTCCTGCACTCAACACTGTGCAGGAGGGCTCATCCAGGCTATCCCCAACGAAGAAACCCCCAAAATTTCATGCACCGTCCCTTGACAACGAGCACCGGCCCAATGGACTGCAGAGTGTAAGAGTGCTAGAGAAATTCTCTAACAATAGACCAAATGCAAAATCCGTGTGACTCAAAATCAACACAAAACAAACAAATGATGTGGATATAAATGAAAAGGACACGTATTTTGATTGAGGAAAGGAGCTTTGTTTATATTGTAGCCCAACTGGTTGAAAACATGGGTGTATGAGATTTCGTAAGTTGAAGTCCCAACGAATGAATAAATGGAAAGGCATAACTTAACATGGATGCAGTTAAAGTTCCCACTTTCTGAAACTTTCCATCTCAGCAGCCCGACATGGTAATTTAGGGTTTTGGTTGACACTTCTTTAGTGTGTTGGGTTTGAATTTATATCCGAATTAAAAATTTTGTTTGACGAGGTTGAGTCCATACTTGCAAATCGAAAGTCAATTCAAATTGAGTTTTTTTTTTTTTTTTTTTTTTTTGCGAAAGGCAATTGTATTAGAGAAAAGGAGGGAAAACAGAGGGTAGTAAAAACTGCAAAGAAGAGAGCTCACAGCCACTTTACAAAAGAGCTAGGAGCATGCAAAAATTTGCAGATCGCCTCAAGAGACCTGCCAGAAAAAGGCTTATCTAAACGCTTGAGAGAAGAGGAAAGTAGCTCTGTCCGGTAGATCTTCACCTTCGTCTAAGAAGCTCTAGAATTTCTTTAAGTAATTAAGATCATTTCTAGATTTCCGAATTACAAATATAGTGGTGAAAAAAATGGAAGCTACTCTTTTTACAGACCAGCTTGTCACTGTGAAGGGATGTATGGTTCATACCAAATCTTGGAGGGAGATAGATGGATAGCTGAACTGACTCCAGCAATTCGAGCTGAGTTCAACTTGACTAATTGAACCCTGAGCCACCCGCGTGACCCAATAAGCAACATTTTAATTCGGGTGGGTCTTTTTCACTTATGGGTTGGGCCGAGATTGATTAAGAAATGAGTCAAAGTCCAGGTTGAGCCTATGGATGTCAAGTCAACCCAATTGGGCCCATTGTTGCACCTACAACTACAAATGCCGTCACTATTACCCACTGCCCAAAATGGCCCCACGATGTAAATGGTTCAGATCACCTAGTACTGGGCCCACACAATGATGGCCCACTGCATGGATGGCTCAAGCCGGCACCATTTCCATCTCTTCATAACAAACAAGGCCGGCAACAACTACTCCCACTGCACATAGAATAAAACACTACAAATGCATTGATCTTACATCCATCGAATTTGCCGTTCTTTAATACCCTACACTTCAAATAAGAAGTGACCCAAACCAGATGCTTAAAAAAACAAAGAGAAAAACTAGGCTTCTCTTTCCAATCCATGTCTTTCTCCTCCATCCTCCTCTCCTTTCTTCTCTTTCTACATGTCTCCTCCTTCCTTGCTTCACCTAATTCCAAAGCAACTACCCTCTCTGACTGCCCCAAAAAATGCGGCAACGTCGAAATTCATTACCCATTTGGAATCGGCGACGGGTGTTTCCTCCCTGGCTTCGAACTCACATGCAACCAAACCACCCTTCTCTTATCAAATTCAAACATCCAACTCCTTGAAATCTTAGAAGGAGAAGTACGTATCAACTCCACCATGTTTATAGCTACTTATTGTCGTACTGATTCCAATGCAGAACACGTTTTGTTCGAATTATGGGAGGATAGCCCATATATGGTATCCATCACGTCGAACCAGTTCGTGACAATCGGGTACAATGCAGCTGGAATTGTAACCGATAACGAGACGACGCTAAACCAGTGTGTGACGAACTGGTTCCAGGGAGAGACTATTGACAATGGTTCCTGCACTGGAAGAGGTTGCTGTAGTACTTCCATTCCTTCTTTGAAGAAGAAGAAGAAGATGTATTTGTATGTGGAAGAGTCCTTACAGGGTTGGAACGCGTTTAAATCGACGAATATGGATTCTTGTAATTATGGGTTTGTTGTGGAAGATGATGGAGGCTTCACTTTTGATGAGAGGGATCTTGAAGGATTCAATAGCAATGCAGATATCTCTATGAGGCTTGAATGGGGTGTTGGAGATTTGGATTGTGAGGAAGCAGCAAGAGAAGGGTTGGTTGTTTGTGGGGAGAGAAGTGATTGTGTGGATTCAAAGAGAGGTTCTGGATATATATGCCGCTGTTCTGAAGGATTTCAAGGGAACCCCTATCTCAATGGTTCTCAAGGATGCCAAGGTGAGTTGACTCAATCACCCACCCACACACACATCTATATGTAAGGTTGGAGTTCTTGACTCCTACAATCCAAACCAAGCCTGACCCTGTAGTTTAGTAAGGTTGTGTTTGAATTAAATAGTGGAAATGGATCCTGTATTGGGGGTGCCACATGGGGGAGATGAGTTTTTTTTATTCATTGGAGGAGATGAGATTTGACATCTCCTCCATCTGTCACCCCTGTTTGGTCCAACAGGGGATCCGGTTCCTTAAATTGCAGGCCAATAAAAGCCCACCGCCAGGTTTGGCTTATTCCACATAAAATAGACTATTCTAAGAACCAAAAATTTAAATTATAAATTATTTAAATGGGTTTGTATATGCGGGGCGGACCTAAGCAACCCAATTAAAAAGGCTAGGTTGGTTATGCTGGTTGAGCGGGGTTGACCCCAACCCTACCCATTTAAATGTGGTCGGTTTTTCTTGACCTGTGACCAGCTTGTATTGCGGGGCGGGTTTGCAGGTGGGATCAAAATCTTCTGCCTATAATGAGATCCAGGCGAAGATTAGTGGACCTGCAAGTGGATTATTTATATGGCTGTGCATAAAGAAAATTGTAAGCGGCCAGGCCTCGGAGGATATGAATTTCCCAATTTAGTGTAGTGAGACTAGGGATGTAAATGGGTACCCGATTTTTCGGTTACCCGGACATTCTGACAAGTTAAAAATCAAGTCTGGGTCCTTATCTATGCTCCGATAAGTAAATGAGTTCGGGTCTTGTTCCACCTTGGTTCAGACCCGAGACCCGATATATTACCTCAATTTTTGAAAATCTCTTCTAAAAACCATATTTTTTTAAATATCATTCTTTATCTATACACGGATCCGGATCCAAACCCATCCCATATATGGTTCTAGTTGCGGTTCCGGAGCCAAGAAATCGGTTCCGAGTCTAGATCCGGTTCCACCTTCTCCTCAATGGTTCTGGGTCCACCATGGACTCGGACCGGAACCGACCCGTTTACAATCCTAAGTGAGACTGTCTCAGTGGCTGGATTCATTGTCACAAATGTCTCTACCCCTGAAAATATAAGAAATAAATACGAAATACTCTAAAATGCATTCTTGGTAGAATTTCCTGCATTTCCTATTTCCTATTTTCTTTTATCTAACGATAATCTAATTTTTCTGGTGATATTTTGAAAATAAAAAATTTAATAAAAAAAAATCCCCTTAAACTTTGTGAAGACCAAAAAGGCCCTCAAATCTCAGTATAGACAAAAAAGGCCTTGAATGACGATATTGCTGCTCATTTTTCTTCCTTTCGTTTTCATTTTTCCTTTTTCACTCAGCGATTGTACGTAGGTCACTTTGGTTTCACTGAGCGGCGATATTGTCAATTGTGTATCCTTTTCATCATCTTCCTCCTCAAGAGCAACACGGTCGCCGCTTTCCTATATCTTCCTCTTCCTAAGTTCGCTCATCAACCCAAACAACCTCCCCATCTTAGACCTGCACTCCCTTGACTTTGGTTCCTCACCACAAATCCCATCGAAGCGGCTAGTGACATCATTGGAGCCGCCACTGCTATGTCTCCACCCTAGAAAATCGCCTCCTGCATTGCATTGCCTTCTCGATTAGATCCAAGCTCACGTCGTCCTTGGTTTTCCATCCTTAGACTTCTTCATGAAGAACTCCTTTTCAAATTCGAGGAGATGGGATTCGAAAGGGGTTTTGATAGATATGAGAGGAATATAGGATTGGGGGGTTCGGAGATGGCAGGACGGGAAGGGAGGGAAGGAGGAGAGAGGTTGTAGTGATGAAGATGGAGAGTGGAGAGGAAAAGGGGATTGCAAATATGGTGGGTGTGAGAGATGGAAGAAATGAACGGCGATATTGCCACTCATGTATACTAGTGAGCGGCTATATCCTCACTTGGCAAAAAAACAAAAAAGGCTGGAGGGCCTTTACTGTTTATATTGAAGTTTAAGGGCCCTATTGGTCTTCCAAGATTCAAGGAGATTTTCTCTGTAAAGTCCTCTTGAGAACATTGCATTTTTTTGGGAAATATAAAAAAACCGCTTTGTTATCGGGCAAAAGTCACTTTAAGGCACATACATGGATCAAAATCTCAGCCGATACCGAGCTGATATCTCGTTGAGATATCAGTCTTGGTAAAATATCGCCAAAATCTCGGAATATATCGGCTGATATGGACTTCATCTTGGTCTAACCGAGATCTCGACCGATACTTTCAAAATATCGGCCGAGATGTGATAAAAAGGGTAAAAATCTTAATTTTTGCAACTTTTTCCCCATCTTCATCTTCTTCTCTACTCTTTTCATATCCTTACTACTTATAGCAGCAGCCATACTCCCTCTTGCATATTTTCAAATTCCACATCTATTTTTTTGAAGAAAATATCATCTAAGGTAAGAGAAAATCAACTTAAAACATTTTATTATGTGTTCTTTTTAATACACTCATACTCACCAATCTCTCTCTAATCTCTACTCTCTACTAGTCCCCTCTAATTTCAGGTAAACTATGAATCTTTTGATACTCAAGTGCTTTATGATTTATCCATTTTACTATCATGTTTCTTATTTTAATATGTCATCTTTATGATATTGAATTTCACAACTTATTTTATGATTGAGTTAGTATTAAATGATAATTGATATGTTATATTTATTTTCTTATATTTTACACTAATAAATTGATCATGAGCATCAATAATGGTTGCATTATATGAAATACCGAAGAAGACAACGAATTGCAACATAGACATGACTAATAACTTAAGGTGACCGAGGTTTTGATTTATTGTTGTTATTAATGGAAAAAAAATATTGTTTTCCAGCATTTTCTAATTTTCTGAATTTTTTGGATATTTTTGTGAATTTTTTTGGATTAAAAAAAAATTCACACCGTGACGACCGCGATGGACAGATATCCGCGACTGATACCAATATCATATCGGTTTTTCGGCCCGACCGATACCGCGACCGAGACTGAGATTTTAAACTATGGACACATATCGCACTATATTTTCAAAATATCACCGGTGTTCATGACATTGGCTGGATCCGAGCAAAGAAATGGATGGTAAAGGTTGACCACCGGTGGAAATGATCCATGGTCCTTATGATCATTTATCTTTGCTATAATAAAACAAGGGGTGCTCATTTGTCAGGCTGGCCTGAGCGTGACTCGAGTCTCGGCTCACTTACACTTGATTTGGATGTGTTCTTAGGCCCATGGGATGCACTTTGATGAAACAAATTTGGCCCAATAGTTTAGTGGGCTCTTTCTTGGCCATTGTATGCTTGAAGACCCGTCCTTGATTGACATACGCAGGGCAACGTGTTCTCCATATTTTGGTATGGGAATGGGTTTGACCTGCCTGCAGGTCTGTGGGCTGGATTTGTACCTAATATTACGGCCTATATATAAAAGCTGGGCTTTCATGATCTTTTTAACTTGGCCCTACCGGGCCTTCAACAGCCCTTTTTAGAACTGTAAAGAGTCCTCTCTTGCATTCATTCATTCCTGCAATGTAATGTTATATGTTGGACAATGGCAACAGACATCGACGAGTGCTTGAATTCATATCATTGTGTGCCGGAAGCTACTTGCAAAAACAAAGTTCCAGGTTTCAGATGTATGTGTCCGGCGGGGAGCTCTGGCGATGGTCTCATACATGGAAGCGGATGCACAAAGACATTCCCTATCATCAGACTAGTATTAGGTTTGAGCTTTCTTCTCTCTCACTCTCTCTATGCCTTCCCAGGGTGGTAGAAATTTAAGGGCTAGTAGTGTCCATGCGGCCTGATAGATGTGCCCAACTAAAGCCTAGACTACATTGGGCTAGATTTGGGCTTTGTTTTTGGTCCGTGTTCAGTGGTCCAGTTCCTATTTCAAACCAGATAATTAAATGGGCTAGGCTTGGGCCCATGTGTCCTCAAAGCGCCAACAAGAAATAGCCTATCCCGATCTAAATGGGATGGGCCCATGTGCCCGCACGGCGATATATGTTGTGCTCCGGTAAATAAACTGGGCCTAGCCCATGATAGCTATGAGGGTTGCACTAGACTGTACTCTTGCCTTCATCAGAATTGGGATGGTACTGGCCCAATGGTTATAAGCCGACATCTTCGGCTCATGCCTACACTCGAATCTAACCAAAACTAGCTGTGGTTTATTAGTAGTCAGTGGCGGACCCAGGATTTTCATTTGAGGGGTGCGAACCTTAATAGGTAGTTTGGTTTGGGGGCAAATTGAAAATTTTCATATGAATTTTGTGGGTAGAGCCCTGATTTTTATTGGATTGTTTAAAGCACACATTGGTTTAACGGGTGCGGTCGCACCCGCGTGGTAGTGCCTAGGTCCGCCCCTGTTAGTAGTGGTTGATTGTATCCAATAAACTAGAGAAGAAAACAATCGAACTGTTTTACATGTAATAAATTGTTTCATCTGTCTTAAGGTCTTGGCTTAAGCATCTTGGTTTTGATGGGAGGCAGCTCATGGCTGTATTGGGCCCTCAAGAAGAGAAAGCTCATCAAGCTCAGAGAGAAGTTCTTCGAACAAAATGGTGGCCTATTGTTGCAGAATCAGCTGAGCTCACGTGGCGGTAATACAATTGAAACCAACAGGATCTTCACTTCTGAAGAACTTCAAAGGGCAACAAACAACTACGATGACAATCGCATCGTTGGTAAGGGAGGATTTGGCACCGTTTATAAGGGAATTCTCGATGACCTTCGAGTAGTCGCGATAAAAAAATCCAAGGTAGTAGATAAGGCCCAAATCCAACAATTCATAAACGAAGTTGTCATCTTGACCCAGATCAATCACAAAAATGTGGTGAAGCTCTTGGGTTGTTGTTTAGATACCGAGGTCCCCCTGTTGGTTTATGAATATGTTTCCAATGGCACCCTCCAATACCATTTACATGGTAACACTGTATTTGGGAGTCGAATTTCATGGGAAGATCGATTACGAATAGCGATTGAAACAGTGGAGGCGCTTGCCTATCTTCACTCATCTACATCAATGCCTATCTTTCATAGAGATGTCAAGTCTTCTAACATACTTTTAGATGAGAATTACACTACGAAAGTCTCAGACTTCGGTGTATCTAGGCTTGTTCCTCGAGATAAGGCCCAGATAACCACTTTGGTGCAGGGAACCTTAGGCAACTTGGACCCAGAATATTTTCAGACAAGCCAATTGACTGCAAAAAGTGATGTCTACAGCTTTGGGGTGGTTCTAGTTGAGCTTTTAACAGGCCAAAAGCCCATCTCATTCGATAGATCAGAAGATTGTACGAACCTGGCTATGTATTTTATATCAACAATGAGAAACAGCAAATTGAAGGAGATCTTAGAAGCTCAAGTTCTGAGGGAGGAGAGAAATATGGATCAAGTGCATGCCGTCGCAGAAATTGCTTTGAAGTGTCTGAGATTGAAGGGGGAGAAAAGGCCCACAATGAAGGAGGTGGCCCAGGAGCTTGCATGCGCATCGTTGAAAGGCATCCATCAACATAGCCAAGAAGATATGATGTGCTGGAGTAGTGAACATGAAAAATCGAACAGTAGTGATTGCATGGGCGATCAGACTTTCAGTGGTGAATTTTTGCACTAGACACGGGAAAATGATTTTAATAAGTGTTTTAATAGGCGCACTGATTTTGTGCCTGTGATTTCTAGATGATTTTTTTTTTTTTTTTTGTTTCTTTTATTTTCTCCATCTTTGGGAATTTTTTCATTTTGGAACCACCAATCCATGTTAACACTTCAATAGAAAAGTTTGTAGGACTTACCCATGACAAATGATATCAAATGGTGATTTACACCAGCACCCACATGTTATGAAATCCCTAAAGTAAGATTAGCAAAACAAACATCAAGGCTTACATAGTAAAGTTTTTGAACATTCATTAAATTACTTTAAAAGTCAGGAAAATCGCGACCAATTGCGGAAACTTAAAAAAAAACACATTAATTTCTCGAAGTGGGTTTAAAACAAAATACTTGATCAAGCATTTTATTGAAGGAACAAAAAAAAAAAAAAAAAAAAAAAAAAAAAAAAAAAAAAAACCCTTGGGAAGCATAAATTTCTAGCGAATCAAAATCTTTTGGTTGTGAACTGTGTGCAGGTGAATGGAAACAAGTGTAAAACTATTATTAATATGAACCCTAAGATCTTTGAACATCATGATAATCACGTGTAGGATTTAATCTTAAATAAATAGAAGAGTACCTCCAGCCATCCTGATGCAGAGAGGTTTCCGATCCTGCTGTCTGGTGCTGATTGATATTGAGATCCGTCGAAGAAGAAACTGGGTGGATGATTCCGGTATCTCTCTCCTTGCCTATAAACCCTTAATGTGTTGAGTTTTGTGTGTAGCCTTTGTGATGGACAAAAGACTTTATTTACAGGTGGAGAGAGGACCGAATTTCCAATTTAGGGTTTCCTTAAACTTAATCTCAACCGTCCATCAAGGTAGAGATAAATATGGAATATCTCATTGAGAAACCTATTTGAATAGCATATATCCTATGAAAACAGAATTCCTATAATGACCACAATTCTGGAAAGGTAAGGACTTGTGGTCCAAGTAATAGACCTAAAAGGAGTTTCCTTACAACAAGTGCATTCATGCCTAGTAAGAAGGGTTTAAAACAAAATGAATGATCAAGCATTTTAGTGAAGGAACAAAAAATAAGTTAAAAAAACTCCAGAAGCATAAATTTCTAGCCAATCAATATCTTTTCATGGCAGCAGTGGGTTGTTTCTCTTGGAATATTAACTCACTTCAATCCTTTTCGTTAATCTAATTTTCTTTAATTGCAATGCCTTCAGTTATGAATCGGCCACTCCAAACACCAAAGTGAACTGCGATTTTTTCTTTTTTTTCACTCTACAAGATCGAATTGCAAGGATGGACACCATGATCATGGAGTAAGATGATGGACAACTTAGAACTACTTGGATATCGATCAAACTGCACCTCTCTCTCTCTCTCTCTCTCTCTCTCTCTCTCTCTCTCTCTTTCCTCTAATGACCAAATCGATCGAGAGTAACGTCTCTCTCTCTCTCTCTCTCTGCCCCCTCTAATGACCAAATCGATAGAGAGTAACGTGTGGAGAGGGTCGAACATGTTAGGCATTTAAAGTTTGGCTTCGGATCGAGATAGGGATGTCACACCGTCGTACTTGGTATGGTAAAGAGTTGAGAGAGAGAGAGAGAGAGAGAGAGAGAGAGAGAGTAGAATTACCTGATAAGAGAGGAAAATTTTATTTCAAATCCTCTCCAATACAAATATAATGTGAGGGGTGATGCTGATCTCTCTTGATTGGGACCCACCCACGTGATCGCATGCGGGCCCCATCCACAGATGCCACTAAGTTGCGCGACTTGGATGAGCCTAACACATGCTAAGGTTGCAAATTTCTCAGTTTGCGTAGGTCTTGGTTCTGAAAAAACAAAACAGAATTTGAATTTGGATCGGATTTGAGTGAGTTAACTATAAAATAAAAGTTAGGTGCAAATTGAGTGAAGTTGAGTTGAAGTAGAACTTATTATAGTTGTGTTGACTTTTCCTCTTCAATAAAAATTCAAACATCCTCTATTGTATGCTTCCAGATCTTACAATATAAATATTGTCTTCATCAGGTAACACATGAATGCTTTTGGAAGAATCATGATCAGGAATTAATCTGATCTTGTCTTTGTTAAGGTGTAATAGATTGTTAGTTTGGATTGTAGATCATTCTCTCTCTCTCTCTATATATATACCCCTGCCACGTGGGCAACACAAGAATGACGGGTTGGATTGAAACTCACTCTGAAACCATATAAATTACCATATACCAACCAATATATATATATATATATATATATTATATACCTGCCACGTGGGCAACACAAGAATGATGGGTTGGATCGAAACCCACTCTGATACCATATAAGTTACTATATACCAACCAAAAAGCATAAACTGAAATGTGGAAGGCCCAAACAAGTACATGGCCTTTCCAAAGGCATTATTAACGATATGGGATGTGGGGCTTTAGTTTACCAACAAGAACCTCCAAATAGATATGATAAAAGTGTTCTTAGTTTAAAGCGTTCCAATGTGAGGCTTCTAAATTTTTGTTTTTTTGGTAAAAGGGCTTTTATTTTTGTTTCTCCTCTTTTATCTGTTGTTGGTGGTGCCCTTTTTAGGTTTGGAAATTTATGTCTAGAAAAAAAAATTAAAACCTGTTTAGACTCGTGCATAACAATCATCCATATTTTACAAAGTATTTAAAGCCAAATATTTTCCTCATGTCTCTTTTCTCGAGTCGAGAATTGGTTGTATACTATCTCTTGTTTGGAGAGGGATCTATGAAGCCGAAACAATACTATTGGAGGGGTGCAGATGGATGGAAAATAAAGTTTTGGAAGGACAAATGGTTGCCTACTCTTATGACCTACAGAGTCACTACACCTGGAAGGGCTTTGGAGGATGGTGCTATAGTATATGATCTCATTGATCAAGGAACAAAGAGGTGGGATGTGCAGAAAGGTCGGGAGGTCTTCTTCCCAAATGAAGCGGAGGTGTTCCTAAAGATTCATTTGAATTCTAATATGCCGAATGATTCCATGGTTTGGGTAGAGAATAAATCAGGAGTATTCTCCGTTAAAAGTGCTTCTGTGGTTGCACTAAGACTTTGGAAAAAAAAAAATAGGTGCATCGGTGAAAATTCCATCTCAGGGGAGTGAAGGAAGTTTTGGCTGCGGTTATAGAATTTGAAGATTCTAAACAAGATCAAGATTTTTGCATGGAGAGCATGTACAGATCTATTGCCCACTAAGGCTAATCTTGTCAAACGATGCATCATTGACAATGCCACATGTCCTTTTTGTACAAGAGCGATAGAAGAAGGTATCATGCTTTGTTTTTTATGTCCTCATCTATAGCAAATGTGGAGGGCTTGTTTTTCTGATGTAGATTTCTGCTAGATTATACAGCGTAGCTTTGGAGTATTTGCATGAGAGTTAGTTGAAAGGTTCCGTCTTTTGATTTGGAACTTTTGGGGACTATGGAATAAGAGAAAATTCTTTTTACACAATGTTGTAATGAGCGTCACTGACGATTCTAGAACTTTGCTACATTCATTTAAATGTGCTCGTATTTATAAGAGAAGTCCCAAAAAAAGAGAAAATCCTATGTTGGAAACCACCACCAGCAGGCGCCTTAAAGCTTAATGTTGATGGTGCAATGTTCGATAAGATTCAGAAAGCGGGAGTTGGGGTTGTTCTTCGAGATGAGAAGGGCAATGTGATTATGGCCATGAGTAAGATAGAAAATGGAGTGGATGAAGCTGATGACACCGAGGCCTTAGCAACATTAAGAGCTCTCCAATTAATATGTTACGATGGAGTGAGCAATATTATCCTAAAAAGTGATTTTATGTGGGTGGTGGATGCGTTGAAGTCTTCAAGCCCAAACATGTCAAGACAAGGACCCCTGTTTGAAGTTATCAAATATCTGTTGAACCTTTTCATTACCTTTGAAGTGCAGCTTGTAGGTAGAGATGGGAATGCAGTAGCTCACAACTCACAATTTGGCTAGACAAGCTCAGTATGTTGACGATATGGTAGTCTGGTGGAATTCTATCGCAGACTTTGTAAAGCAATATGTATGTGTTGATGCTATGTTGGCTCCTTAATTATTCAAGTTTACTTTTTTCTATATAAAAAAAGAAAAGAATGGAGGGGCATTTTTTAATTGATAACAATATAACTTGAAACTCACAAACTTGAGGTTGCAATAATAAGCACTTTCTGCTGTCATAGGCTTTGATAGAATTAAAGTTATCTAGGTTAAAAGCGCAGAGAAATGATCAAGTCCAACCTCATGACCTAACAATGATTTCTAATAATTACCTTCATTGTTGGATCTTCACTAATGCTAAGTTTAACCCATAATTATTTGATGGGATAGATATAAAAATTACTTCATTTTTTCTGTTTTCAAAAGAAATATATGCTGCACCAAACAACAAATAATAGACTAAACAAAAACTTAGAAATACTTTTACCTCTATGTCTTAGAGTCCTCTCGTCGTACAAACACATCCTCATAGTTGCTCTGTTAGTATCTCGGCACAAGATATGGTAAGCATGAATTACTTTTTAAGATACTAGATATAACTCCAAAACCAAGATTAAGTGGCATAGCAGAAAAGAGTAAGGGAAGAAAACCACTATCCTCGACGTGGTAACAAAACCCTAAATCTACAAGGAAAAACTATGAAAACCGTAAACAAAAACTAATTTTTTTATTATTTTCAAATAATATCATAACAATGAATTATAAAACATCTAAAACCTTAACTTTCCTAAAATAGTAGATGTTACTAAAAGTAGAAAAAAATCCTAAATTACATAAAACTCTTTGAACTAACGCAAAATTACTGGTGAAGACCTTCCACAAAAATCTAGACTCGGAATAGACTAAAAAAGACTTCAAAAAAGTCGGACAAAAACTTACTATAAATTGTAATTCTTGTATGAAAACTAGGTTTTGACCTTTGAAATGACCTCATTTTCTATGGTATAAAGCATGTTGGTAGCTTTGAAATGAGTACTTCTGCACTGCAAGATGATATCGGATCAAAAGTAATGACCATTTAAAATTCACAGTGTTGTTTAAACCTTCTAACTTGATTTCTTACTCTTTTTTTTTTCCTATTTCTCAAGGAAAATGTGCGGCACAAGATGACCAAAAAATGAGTTTCATTGAAAATTAGAACAGTATCCCTCCCTACCATGGATTCCTTTCATCCCACAAACGTACCTATAGATTTGCCCAACCGCACGCATACAACAGAAGATGTGTTATAAGATATGGATCTTGGGTGGATGCCCACTTAAGATGAGTCAGGGTTAGATTTAGGGTTTCTATCTTATGAGGTTACTTTGCCTATAAATAAGCTTCTCCCTTTTGTATTTGGACACACAGATAATAAGGTAATAGAAAACTCTCTCTTCTCCCTCTAATCATCTTTCTCTTAGTCTCTCTCTTTTTTAACACGTTATCAGCACGAAGCTCTAAGAGAAGGAAGAAAACCCACCCTTCTTACCCAAAGAGGAGAGAAATCCTTCCCTGCACGGATTTTCACAGGGAAATCCTTCCCTGCGCGGATTTTCACCGCGAATTTCCTGCACATATTCCTTCCCAGCACGGATTTTCATTTCGGATTCCCTGTGCGGATTCCTTCCTAACGTAGATTTCCATCGCGGAATCCCTCCCAGCGCGGATTTCAGAAAAAGGTAATATGTTTTCTTCATATAGTGTAAGTGGTATTTAAACCATAGTTCAAATCCAATCTATTAGAATACATGAAATTAATTTATAATGCTTGTTTATAATATTCATAATGTTTTGGTTACTGTTCATCCTCTTGCATGTTTTATTTTATTTTTAATTTATCAATATTATGAATGGATCACAAAATAGAACCAGAAGTTCTAAAAACTGAACCTGAAGTTCACCAATCTATGGACAAACAGTTCTAGAAGTTGGAATAATGATATGAACCTGCAGATTCATATCCATAAAATTATATGGCCATGAAATTAAATATGATTATTTGACAGAACCTGAAGTTCTACTTCAAACCTGAAGATTTGACAGGACCAGAAGTTCTGATAATTTGATAGAACCTGAAGTTTTACTTCAAACCTGAAGATTTGACAGAACCAGAAGTTCTGATAATTTAACAGAACCTGAAGTTCTATTTCAAACCTGAAGATTTGACAGAACCTGCAGTTCTAATTTCATGTATTATGAACCTGAAGTTCTTAATCAAGCCTGAAGTCTTGACAGAACCAGCAGTTTTGATTCTCAAAGTTGAGAACTTGATGTTTTAACTTTTTATTGGCCAATTTATTTTGTCATGTTTAAATTCCTTCCTAAATTCCTTTTGATGTTAAGGTTCCATTTTTTTTTCCTTTCCCTTTTACTTTATTGATTATCTGCACACGGTTAACTTAATATATTTTCTATTACAGCTCTTGCATGATGTCAAATTTGGCTAAAATTGACTTCAAAGTACTTAACATCAATGAGAACAACTACTTATCATGGCAATTGGATGCTAAAATCCACATGCAATCCAAAAAGCTAGGAGAGACCATAAAGGAATGTAACAAGATGTCCCCAGAGGAAAATGCATTAGCCCTCATCTTCCTGCGCCATCACATACATGACGACCTTAAGAATGAATACCTTACTGAAGAAGACCCAGCAGGCCTATGAAAATCCCTGAAGGATAGGTATGATCACCAGAAGATGGTCATACTGCGAACTGCCCAGAATGAATGGTTAAACCTGATTCTTTTGGGAGCCCCCCCCGGCATGGTCTAGAAGACCAATAATTCTTTGAACTTTTACAAACTTGATTTTGTTTTTTTTTTGTTAATTTGAAATGCTTTTTCTTATACTTTTCCTTTATGATGGGGATCTTTATTTTTCATTAATGTCTTAATTTATGGTGAATGGTTTAATAATTTCAGTTTTATCATATGATTGTATAGTTATATTGATTCATTATTTAAGGTATGAATCATGGAACTGAGGACAATCTATATTTGGTAGATAGTGCCATAACACACACCATTATGAAAAATCATGTTCTATGGTATAAAGCATATTGGTAGCTTTGAAATGAGTACTTCTGCACTGCAAGATGATATCGGATCAAAAGTAATGACCATTTATAAATCACAGTGTTGTTTAAACCTTCTAACTTGATTTCTTACTCTTTTTTTTTCCTATTTCTCAAGGAAAATGTGCGGCACAAGATGACCAAAAAATGAGTTTCATTGAAAATTAGAACAGTATCCCTCCCTACCGTGGATTCCTTTCATCCTACAAACGTACCTATAGATTTGCCCAACCGCACGCATACAACAGAAGATGTGTTATAAGATATGGATCTTGGGTGGATGCCCACTTAAGATGAGTCAGGGTTAGATTTAGGGTTTCTATCTTATGAGGTTACTTTGCCTATGAATAAGCTTTTCCCTTTTGTATTTGGACACACAGATAATAAGATAATAGAAAACTCTCTCTTCTCCCTCTAATCATCTTTCTCTTAGTCTCTTTCTTTTCTGACAAGATGCTATAAATCTTTTTAAGCAAAACATAGTAGTTACAAGCCTAGAAAATAGCAATTCTATTATAAAGCATAACAACACATAAAATAGAATAATAACAAATACTACGTACTTGTTAAATGTGATCCATAATCACTAAGTATACTAAACTGCTATAATTTTTTCCTATTACTAATACTCGTCTACCCTCTTAAATTTGCAGAATTGTTCTAATGTTACTTTTTTTGGATACCCCAACCAATGAGATTGAGACTCAAGAGAGAGGCAACATACATAAGGAAAGGAGCCCGTATAAGTGGGAAAGGAGCCCGTATAAGCAGGAAGAGGTGATGTACTCAGGACTCGAACCCCTGACAGCCACGTAAGCCAATAACATTTTTAGTAAAATTAGGATAACATTAGAAATTATCCTAATGTTACTAAAAGTGCTATTATTGGTCGATGCCTCCCTATGAATCCAAATCTAACTACTGCCTCCCTATGAATCCAAATCTAACTGCCCGAACTCTTCACGGACTTATATATCTGTTACCAACTATAACGGTAAACTGAGTTGAGTCTTTCACATGCATCTGGTGGTGGTTTTGTCTATTGTATTTATAATATTATATTACAATGAATGATCACATATCCATAGATTCTTTATAGCTGACACTTTACAAATTACAAATTGAGAGAGATATTCATGAGCTTTGGAATAGAAAATAATCTTATTGCCTGTCAATGGATTTGAGCTTAGTTGTCCCAATCTATCGCTATTGGATATACCGACTTGGATCTTATATCTATTGAGATATAGTCTACTGACTTCCATACCAACAATATTAGACAGGTAGTAGGGTTGTCAAAGGGCCGGGCTGGCCGGGCCTGAGTTTGTCCGAGCTCTATCATCTATATATGTAGGGCCGTTTTTGAACAGGCGAAAGCTTTTGGAGGGCCTGTGCTATCTAGGCCCTTACCCTACCTTTGAGGGCTAGGGCAAGGCTAAGGGCCACAAAATAAGAACTTATTTTTTTTAACATTGTTACCAAAATCTGAGTGTGATCGAGCATTATCTTGCCTAATATCAATTACAAAGGAACTATTAAGAGAACATCCGTTATCTTGTCTAACCTTAATTGTAAATGAACAATTATGAAAATATCCGTTATCTTGTCTAACCTCAATTACAAATAAACCATTAAAAAAACATCGGGAGAATATAACTTTAGGATACGTGAGTGTAAATGATTTAAAACTCTAAAAGATAAGACACTGTTGGAATGATTTCATATGTGGAATTTCATATCAAAGTCATATGAAAGGTGTAAAATAAATCATACTCTTTCACCATATTCCTTCTTTAACAAAATAAATAAAATCATATATCTAGAATCCAAGTCATCAAAGCATGTATGACTTTATCTGATAAATGAAAGTTTTTTGAGACAACTTATATTCTCCCAACGTGTACTTAATTATTCTAAGAAACTGTTATCAATACACAGAGAATTCGATGCTCAAAAGGACACGATCATGACGTATGACTTTAGGGCCGGTTTGGTTAGAAGAATTGTGAGAATTCTGGGAACTCTAAATATTGCCCCCTAAAAGTTGAATTCCAAATGCTCATCACCCTTCTAACATTTGGAATGCTGGAATTCTAGGAATTCATAGAGCTAAAAGTACCTTTTCACGTGGTTTGAAATTCTAAATTCTTGCAATAAATGGAGCATTTGGAATGCTTAGGGAAAATATGTTCTATCATGTCATAAATTCCTAACAAACTCAATTCCTTGTCAGAAATGCCTAACCAAACAAGCTCATTGAGTTGCAGGTTTTCAAAGAAATCAGGACTACACTAGCCATATCGTGACTAGAGGCATTTTTGTAAAAAAAAAAAAATTAACATCCACTGGCAATTATTTCTAAGCTTCCTAAACATTCAGTAAACCGAGATGAATACTCATTACCTTGGAACTATTCTATCCTCTGAGGATTTCTAATGAGAGGAGTCATTGCATTTAAGGTTTGAGAAACATTAAGGGGGAATCGCTCCTTATAACTTAGGCACTTTTTTTCCTTTGTAGATTTGCAAGATTCAATGGGAGAGGTGGAGACCGAGGAATAAGTGGAAAAGATTAATTTTAATGGGTTTTGAGGATTCCAGGGTTAAGCTTCTTTTTTTTTTTTTTTTTTTTTTTGCTAAAAATCTATTTAAGTACTGTGACTACTGTCCATTAAAAAAAAGGTACTGTCCGAAAAAGGCCGATGCATACCCATTTTATGGGACAGTTTTTGTATTAAAGAAGGACAGCACATGTGTCTGGGCCCCTGGAGTCTAGACGAGGCCAAGGTGGGGGTGGGCCCGGGTAACAGTTGGTCAGGTTTAGTTCTCCTGTATTAGTGCCTGATATTATTACCTAGTACTGCCGACTGCCAACCAGCTGTCCAGGACAATCAGAAACAAGAACAACAATGGCCGTTCATCTTACTTTAAAAAAAAAAAGCATGGTACTACAGTAGGACAGATGTAAGTCTTGTTCCAGTAGCACAGACGGGAGTGGGAGTGGGACGCAGGAGAACTCTGAGTAATGCTAAACAAAAATGCTAAAACGTCTAGGAAGTATGACTACGGAAGAACAACCGCACGGGTAATCTCATTTTTAATAACGAGATAAATATTTTTGAGAGAACAAAAGTTATAATTTGAGAACTGTCATGTAAACAACGAATACGCACAAAGCCCAAGATGGAACGCGTCAAATTAAATTTTATAATAATTTAAAATTATAATATACCATCATGCTTCTACAGTCAATGTTCTCGATGATTGATTCGGATGCGGAAACTCTAACATACGGCCGGAGATCTATGTGCATTCCGGCGATTGGAAAGCTCAGCAGATCTTTTCGCCTCTTGTCTTTTCTATGTGATAGAATAATACTAATCGTAGGACTACCCTTATCTTATAGAGACGAAGAAGTCCACATCCACTAATCCTATTGAGAATTTTATTAGTGGGACCAGATCAAGTCTTACCTTAAGTGGGATTGTATTCTCTGTTGACATCTGCCTTGTTTGATCTGACGAGAGACCCATTGCATGTGGGCCACACGATTTCCTACATTCGATTGCTCTCACTCTGATAGAAGGTAGCATTTTTCTTCTCATCGGACGGCTCACACCTTGCTCTATATAGTCATCTCCGCGGCGACTCTTATTTTGGCGGTAGGTAGCCATTTTCTCTATTTTTGTAGATGACTTTCACTCTACTCAAGATAGTTTTTTCGTGACTTGAACCCAAGACGTGGAGGTTAGCTTTGATACCAAATGTTATGCACTGAACCAATATGTCAGCCCCAGGACTAATGGCGCGTATCAAATTAAATATTATAACAACTTAGGACCGTAACAAAAACCCAAACCGGATCCCGTCCGTGTTGCACAGTGAGCCTGAGTGAACCAATCACAATCTGACACGTGACCACACAAATTTGATTTTGGAGTTTATGGGTTGTAATTGTCCACTCACAGTCATAGTATATTATGTACAGTGAAAAATTCAGGATTTTTATTTGGGTGGTGCAGTATATAATTATGTGAAGAGTTAAATAATCAAAAATTAAATTTTAAAGGGATTTGTTTATTCACACACCCATGTGCTGACACTTAGGATCCTCCTATGAGTCTACCCCACAAGAAAGGGTCTGTACTAAAAAAAAAATAAAGAGAAGGACAGCCAATCGTGAATGCCAATGACAATGATACGTTCTTTTAGCGACGTGCTGTCATTTCTTTCTGTTTGCTTATTTAAAATTAATGGGATGGGTTCATAATAGTTGTACTACATCTTATCCTGTGTCCTTCCTAAATCTTAGAAAATTTTACGAAATAGAACCTAAAATTTGGCAATTCCTTGCAAAGAGTCTAAGGGCCCATTTGGTAATTTTACTAATATAGTCTTTCTGACATTTTTTAATATTATTTTTATATATTTTTTTGAACGATGATAGCGTCTCCTAGAAAAATCTAACATCCCTCTTACGTATCAATGGAAAAGCTGCGAATACAAGTTTTCCGCCGTTCATATCGGTGGGAAAAAGCTAGGAGTACAAGTTTTTCCTTTGTTGATATTGGTGGAAAGTGGAAAAGCTGCCAATACAAGTTTTCCACTGTTCATATTGGTGGAAAAGGTGCGATCTGCCATTCATATTGGTGGAAAAGTTGCGAATATAAGTTTTCCGGCGTTCATATTGGTGGAAAAGTTGCGAATATTACAAGTTTTGCCCCGTTTATAAGGGCATAAAGGCTGCTTAATACAAGTTTTTCCCTGTTCATAAGGGCGGAAAAGTTGCGTCCAAACCTGCAAATACAGATTTACTCGAGCAACCTTTTTCTCTCATTTTCTAATGGATTGGCCCATGGATTAAGGGTAAGCTCTACATGATAATATACGAGCATAAAATTATTATCATAACCATTCTTTTATGTCATGTCTGTTATTTTTTTCTTTCTCGCCTTTTTCACTTTTCAAGATAAATCTTGAGAATATGAAAAGAAAGAAATAAAGAAATAGTATGTTGGTCAATATTAATCTTATTATACAGCCTGTGATACTGTTTTCCTAAGATAATTGAAAAAAAATGGAGTGGGGGAGATAGAGAAATATGTGGGAGAAGAGGAAAAAAATAAAAGGAAGAAGAGTGTTTTGTAGAAACAGCATAGAGTATCGATAGCGTTGCTCCTATCAGACACGAATGACGCTTGCGTTACTCTACTTAGCATTAAAAAAATAAAATAATAGAAGAAGTCCTAATGAACCCCATTTATGCTACGCAATACCGGTACAACCTTTACAAACCTACTATATCCTAATTCTCACAAAAAAGGATAAACGTGTATTCTCCCCTTGGTAAATGGATTGGAAAATCATGTACTCTCTGATTTCCAATAGACCCACTTGGATCCACTTGTAAGGAACAAATACCACTAGGATGGACCACCTATAGGTTGCACCACAATTAAATACCGAGTTACTTAAATGGCATCCTCTTTTTGTGCTATCTCATGGTCGAAAACTTAAATATACTTCACTCTTGTTGGGTGATAAATAGGGCTAAAAATGCCCCTGATTGAGAGAGGTATTCTGTAGAATCCATCTTTATTTATTTATTTATTTTATGCTACATGCGTGAGATGTCTCAAAGCTAATGGGCATTGCTTATCACCTATAGTGCTAGGGCCTAGGGGTCGAGAGTACTCTACCTTAAATGTACTTAGGCAGAGGACTAGATGGAGGCATACTTGGGCAACGTGGAACAGAAGGACACTTAGGTGGAGCGTATGCGAGCGGCACGGAGCACCCAAGGATGGCCCCTGGGCTTATATATCAAAAAGTTTATTTGGACAAATTTTTTAGACAAATCCTATGGCATGGCTTGAATATCCCTTATGATATTTAAGCCATACCATAGGGTTTATCCCAAATTCTGTCCAAAAAGTTTGTCCAAGTAACATTACTCCTTATATATTAGAAAGATAGTTTGCTATTCTCTCCCATGTAAGGCAAAAGGAGGGGATAAAAAAACCCTTGAAGACACAGGGATAGATATTTGGGCATGTATGTGAAATTAGATGTCAAAACCACTCAACCATAAATGTGTTGGCTTATTAAGGACATAGCTTCCCAAGAAAAACGACAAGCTTGAACTTGACTTATTTAAGAGAAAACTAAAATATAACTTTTGACTTCTCTTTGGTTATTCCTAACCCATTTGTTTAGAAAGTTTAACTTTTATGACATTAAGCATTTTCTTTCATAGAATGTTAAAGGTAAAAATTAAAAAGGGCCATTAATTAATATCTTTTAAATGTCAATCCACTTGTAACTTATCTTAAGGTTTTTTTAGCTAACCATTCATACCAAAATCTTGAGGTGTTGATAGAAGTGGCATAAACACTCTCTCAATACGCCCCTAGGGTGGAGCCCACTTCTCAATACTCCCTCTCAGGTGGAATCTCGTTGGCGTACTTTTGGTGGCACGCATTTTCTTTTTAGGGCCGAGTTGTTTATCCTGAGATTCGAACTCACGATTGATTGACTCTGATACTGAAAAAACCCAAGAGGATCCATCTAGATCCAACCCTAGGGTTTTATAAGGTACCAACACAGATTTCTATATGAAAAAAATAAGAAAGTAGTAAATATAAGCTACCAATAATCAACCACAAACTATCTAAAGAGATGGACACGCGATTTTTATGTGGAAAACCCTAAATTGGGAAAAACTACGAGATCTCATACCGGTCCAAAAAGATCAAGTAATATGAATATCAAAGGTTATAAGATGTACTCATTACCCTTTCCAGTTGAACACAACCTAAGGACCGTAGTTGATTCTGCCGATGACCACGACGTTTACCTTTTTCAGCACTTGAATCTCCACGCCTTGCAGGAGATGAATCTACACATAAAGTAGAGAAATGGCTCTTGAAGATAAAAGCTTCAGCACATAGATGACAAGATGGCTCTCTAGAGAGGATGAATCTCTATGGGAATTTTCTAGGGCTTAGAACAATGAGAGAGGTATGAGAGACAATTCTAGGTTTGAGAGAAGATGTCTTCAAATAACTCTTGGTTCCTGTAGAAGAGTTAGGGTTCCAATTGGAGAAGAATTTGAAAGTTTTGCAAAAATTGGAAACAACTCGGACTTGAAATTCGCCGCCATACAATTGATCGGACAAAGGGTCCAATCGATCGGATAATCCAAACCGATTTGATGAATTTTTCTCTTCATTTCTCCGGTCTTTGCTCCATTCTCTTATACATTTGATCTGGTCCATCTAAAATAAAGAAAACACTCTTTTAATACACTCTCTCAGGTAGAGCCACTTACAGTAGAGGCTGTATAAATATTCTTCAATACTCCCTTCAGGTGAAGCCCAGTTCTCAATAGCTTAATGGTGAGGAATCCCCTTCTACATACAATCATGAATCAATTCCTCACTATAATGCTAATGGTGGAGGGACTCTGGTTAATGTGTGTGTGGTGGGTGTCTAAAGAATTTTACCAGAAAAAAAAGAAGAGAATATTATCTCTTTAAATGAAAAATGATTACCCGCCAAAATTACCAACGCTTTACCTGCGCGCTGCAGGAATTCAATGACGTACCCTTTCCTGTGCCAGGTATCTTTCTCATGTTTATCTTTAGTCCTTTCATTGTTGTCTTTTAGCCCTTTTCTTTTCTTGAGAGACCAACGTGCACTTTGTTTTTGGAAAGGTATATTTTTTGTTTGAAAGTAACCTTTTCTCACTGGCACTATTATTGGTATGCATATATTAAGCTCTCAATTTTATGTAAATTAAAGAGAGATGTTGTAATGAATCTAATGAATGCGATAATATTTTGAAACCTGACAAAATAAGATAAAACATGAGTCTATTGACTAAATCAGATTTGTTACAAGTATATATATATATATATATATAGGGGTTGCTCTCCTCAGCTGTAGCCCCCCTCTATCCTCAGCTGCAGGCATGTGAGGAGGGCTACAGCTGCTCTCCTCACATGCCTGCAGCTGAGGATAATGAGGGCTGCAGTTGAGGATAGCAGCCCTCATATATATATATATATGTATATATGAGAGGTACTCCAGGGAGAGTGTTGAGAGGTGCTCTAGTGAGAGACACTCTCACCAAGCATATATATATATATATATATACACACACACACACACACACTATAATGAAGCATCACGAGCATAACAACAATAACAATATATTGTGATTTATCTCTAGCAACATACATTTGTTCAACACAAATAAGAGGGGTTAGTTGTTCAATAATTTATGAACGAGATTTCATGCTATTGGAAAATTTTGACAGCTCGTCAATGACTTCCCGTGTAGGCTTTTGATACACTGATTTGGTTTTCAAATTATAAAAAAACACAGTCTCATAAAATGTTTTTCGTTTTGCTTTAAAAAGCTCCTGATTATTAGATTTTCAGCTTATGAAATGCTTACGGGTTTCTTGAGTATTTATGAATCCAGCTGTAGGACAATATATATCTCCCAGAAGAGAATTCTTAGATGTCCTCTGAACAAACAAGCCCTAACTTCATAACAATTGAAGAGAACATTATATATATATATATATATATATTCTTACAAATGCAAACTTGAAAATGGTTTGAACTGACGGTTTAATTAAATGGGTTTAGGTGGCCTTTGGAAATGTAGGATTGGAGTCTCCCGCTCCCCTTTTTTGCTTAGAAGGCAAAATTGTATTAGGAGAAAGCGAAAGTTGGTTTTAAAAAAAAAGAGATTTCGGCTGTACGACCGTCTTTAGGCCTGACATTGGCCTCCGAACGATCAAATTTTAAAATATTTCCTGAAGATCTCTTCATATAAAATATGTACGATATCCTATTGATGTAGGTATTTCATAGTGCGATATGTGTGTGGATCAAGGTTGAAAAACTCAGGATTCAGACTCGACTCGTCCAATACAAAAAATTGATTTGGATAGAGTCAACGTGGTGACTCAAGAGAGTCACATCTTTTTTAAATAATTTTAATATTATTTTTAAAAATGGATCAAATACATATAACATATAAATATACAGTCATTTACATTCATTCATGATAATAAAATCAGATTCACAAATTTATATAAACAAGAAAAATATTATAACAAAGAAAATAAATCAAATAGATTGCATATTACATAATTTGTTAGTCTAAATATCAAATGTGAAATATCAAATATAAGTTTCAGATTACATACCAATCATCATTTTTAAATTGTTGACTCGAGCATACTTAGTTAGAAAATAAATATTAATTGTTTAAAATTAGATCTACCTATCAAATGGTTCAAATGTAAATAACTCAATAAACCAAGACGACTCAGGCAAGCTCCCCTATAGTTGACTCGGTCCTTCATACAAGTGAGATGACTCGGGAGAGTCAAGAGTTAACTCGGGGAGTATTCCAACCATGGTCATGTGGATCACAAGACTTTATGATATCACACAGTGAACTCTCCTTTCTCTTTGCTTTGGTAGCCCTGCGTGGGCCAGTACCAAGTAAGGATGCCACTATATGGTGTTCCCCATATGCGCTCTCTCCTGGCTTTTTAATTAAGTCAGCCTTTCGGCAAAAGGAGAGAGAAAGAAAAATAAGAAAGCGAAAGAAATCACAAAAGCTCCTATTTTGACTCAAATTCTCAAACACCAAACTCATTGTAAACCAAATTCACCATCACATATTCACATCTCACCGCCTACATATATTCTCAAATTCTTCTATTCAAAAAGATTTATTTATAATTTGGGCCCTTTTTTTTTTAGCATGGAATTGATTCCAAAGAATAAAAGGTGAAAATGGGTTCCTATAATGGATTAGTAAATTGTGGACAAGTGAAGGATTTTGTGGAGATGTAGATGGATCATAACTTTTTTTTGATTTGATTCATTCGAGCAATGGCTAGCAAATCATTTTTCAATAGAAGGGATATTATTTAAAAGACATTGGTATAGTATTACAAAGCAATTTGTTTTTTTTTTTTTTTTTTTTATTAAAACCTTTTTTGCATTGGGCCTGCAACTCTTTGAGCCTGTTTATTTTAATTATTAGGAGTTTTTTACACTTTTCTTTATTAGGGATTGTAAGATATTATGTTTTATAAATAGCTAAAAATGAAGAATTAAAGATGAATATTAAAAAAATGATCATCAATTAATCTTCTCTTTAATCAAGTCTGAATAAGGGGAGATGAAAAATAAATATAAAATTCTATTCTGCCCATGCCTCTCATCTCATGATCTTCACTTCTCACTTCTTTAATGATTCTTTGGTGGAGCTCATTTGATTATAACTTGGAATTACTATATATTTATTTTGTATGTAAATATAATACTAAACTCAACATAATAATAAGAAAGCTAACATATGTTTTAACTTAAACTTAAAAATGAAGTAATACACTACTTATAAACTTATTATTAATTTAATAAATTGTTCTATATTTAATTTTAATTTTTTTTTACATTAAATATATATTTAAACTTATCTATTGATGCATTGATGCGGATGCCCATCTGTTATTTAATCATCACAAAAAAAAAAAAAAAAAAAAAAGATTTATTTTTTTTTCCGCTAAAGTTCCTAAAAAATTTCCGTTGCTTGTTCTATGAGAATTTTCTGCCGCAAAAAATGACTTTCAGCAGCGAAAAAAAAAAAAAAACCCGCTGCTGGTTGGTGATTTCATCCGCCGATAAAAATCATCTTTTCCTTGTTGGGTAGCTACTGTGTATTGAGGATGACCGGATATGGATTCTTTCTCAAATGTGGCTTTTATGGGCCATTCATCACAGATGATCAGGTTGTTAGGAATGCATCTAAATCCTCTTTTGCGGAAGAAGAGGAAAGTCCTATTCATCTTTGCCCTGTGCTCCTCTCAACCACTAACAAAAGCAAAGCTAGTTACAGAAGTGATCATGCAACATGTGAATCACGATGTCCTTGTACAGTTATCTCTTTGGCTGACAGCGTGACACCTGTCTTCCAACTCCCAAGAGCATGTCTTTGCCACTTTCTTTTGGTGGGGCAGATCTGTACGCAGCATGGATAAACAACTCGGGAATTCCGGAATAGGGCGGTGAGCCACTGACTCGGCCACCTGGTTGAGTACTCGGTCGAAATTGGTGAGCCTCATTCAACTCACAGACTGAGGCCGGAATTTCGAAGGGCAATCCATCCAACCTGCCGGGTTCAGTAGAGGCCGATTTCAAGGAAGGTATGGTCAGAATATTGATTTTAATCCAACTTGGGGTTCAGACTGCTGCGATGCATGAATATCTCAAAATGGGTAATATATAGCGTCGTATCGTATTTGATACTTTATTTTTTATGTTTGAAATCCGTGTCCATATTTTATCTAGGGCGTATTCCTATAGTAATCGATGCCATGTTTTGAACATCATAGGTTGAGAGTAACTAAAGTTTTACCTACTCTCAAACCAGATATTTCAAAAAGTTTTCCCAATCAAGCTTGTAAGGAAGTTATATAATTTTATTTGGTTTTAAGTAGAAAAGCTTTCTAAAATATAATTGGTATAGAACAAGTGAGAAGTAGACATGGAAGAGATTTGCGGCTTTTTTAGTCATGCCAAGCCCATGCATAGAAATTGTGTATCAAGGAATAAATTTTTTAATATTTAAAAAATAAATGATAGATCTATAATGCTTAAAAAAGTAATGAATAACTATTATTAAGCATGAGCACCAATACTCTATAACAAATTAAGAGTTATGATTTGGTATATGAAAAATAAATGGGCTGCGGGTCTTTCTTGGATAGGTTGGGATTGAGTTTTTAAAATCATCATATAGATGGCAATAACTTAGTGATTTAAAACAGGTTGGGTAGAACCCAGGAGCACACCCACCAGATTGAGAAAAAATAATGCTCGGACATTGGGGGCCCTTTTCTTCAACAACGTCAAAACACCCATTGTATTTTTTATTTCTTGTTTAAACCTCGAATCCTATAGTCAAGCAACTGTTGTATATTGACAATGACGGACCCTCCAAACGCATGCCGATTCGCCATGGCCACCCCAAACTTCTGCCAAAATGTTTTGCCCTTTTCCATATGTCCCACACCCCCATACACAATTGGGATCACATGAGGCTTTTTCTCATGCTGATCGTGGAGGAGACCAGTCACAGTTCGCCATATTACAGTGGGCATCACTCCGTGCAAGACATAGGGCAGCAGCCCCACAGGCAGGCTGCTAGTGATGACGTGCGATTCCCTTTGTCGTTTCTTTCTACGTTTGAGCCCCCACCAAGTCGCCAGCTGTAATCCCGAGCAACCTTCCTCTTTTTAAGTCGGAGCACCACATCAACAACAACGTGGAGTCGCCCGAACAAATATTAGCAATACTAGCAAGTACTGCGCATGTTTTGGTCACCGAGAGAGAAAGAGAGGCTCTAATTTAAAGTCGTCATGAGAAAGCTAGAGCTGGTTTCAGTTCAATGTTTGTTTTGGCTTGCTTCAATTTGCAACTTTAACAAGGTAGTAAGGAGGCGACCAAGCAAAACCAGGCTGCAATGACACATGCGGTAATGTAACCATCAAGTACCCTTTCGGAATAGGCAAAAACTGTTCTTAAAACGAGTCATTCGAAGTGAAATGCATTTAACGGGGTGCCCACTCTTAGCAAACTCAAACTGCTCTATGGCGTTTAGTATCTCAGAAATCAAACTTCCCAAACAAAGTCCTGTTAGAAAGCGATAAAATCTGGCATTCGACTGCCAGTCGGCTACCCGAGACAAATCTTTTCGGATGGTGTCATTCGAATTTGCAAAGCCATTCATGGTGTCGGCCGTGCGAACCGGTTCCGGGCAATGGGGTGCAAGACGACGGCCTACATCGAAAACAAGGGACCAGAGTTTTACAAGCATGTGCAGTACGCAGTGGCTGATAAGCAGTGGAACGAAGAAGCATGGAGGCCCGGGCAGTGCAGATTGCATTGCCGGGGGGATTTCAGTGGGTACAACTACAACGTGACGAACTTCGCCAGGCGTGTCAGAACAAGCACGTGCTCAAGCAAATGTAGCTTTGCGGTGTTGGGTTAAGAGGATTTAAAGTTTAATAAGAGCATGTTTGATAGCTACCAGGAGGAGGTGAATACTCCTATCAGATATCCTTTGGTGGTAGAATGGGAGATCCAGGTTTAGTTCCTGCGAGCCTGACAACACAGCAGCATTTTGTGGTGAGTATGCGTGGTGTAACCATACAGAGAGTAAGTATGAGAGTGGGTTTCATTGTTACTGTAAGCAAGGTTGTGAGGGGAACCCCTATCTGAATGGGACTGGTGGTTGCCACACCAGAGGTAAGACTATCTACCATCATGTCTTTTTTTTTTAGTAAAATACTATCATCTCTCTAAATAAATGGGGCAAGCTTAACAAAGTGGAGAGTCCTGATCCACTTTAGGCTGGACTGTTGGGTATTTTATAAAAAACCAAAATTAAAAATAAGTCTCAAGAGGCACTTGAGACTTGAGTGTGTATTTTCAAAAATTCTAAATTTTATGTCTTCTGTAAAATACTTTTGTGCCCTTCGTTGGGATGTGTTTTTTGGTCATTCTTGAGTGGATATGTCCCATTTTCAAAGAGTTTACTTCCCGACTCTATATATTAAATTTTTTTTTTTTACAATCTGTAAAGCGCTAAGAAAGAGAAGAGACTGTAGAGTTTTCTTCATATAGTATTTTCTGACTTATAAGGGCAATTCCCATGTTTCTAATTTTATATGCAAACTCCGAATCATAGTTGAGCATTATATAGTGAGAGGGATAGAATTTCATCAAATCCACCTACATGTGTATAGCTGTTGCCTTTAAAAAAAAACATTATAATTGGTGTGCCTTACCCCTTTTTTTTTTGCTTTCTTCTTCAATTTTCTCACTTTTATTTTATTCACTAATTATTTATTCTAAACGTCTATTTATTTTTTCTATTCCACATCTTTGTAAGCATTTTTCCCCAACATGGACTCGCGTCGAGAAGTTTCTGGATGGCCGCCCACTGCTACCTTTAATTAGTTCTGCACCCTAATGTTAGGCCTACCATTAGATTATCACAAATGATTTTTTCATATGTGACTGAGATCACATAATAAACCCTAATTTCTAATGTATAGTAAGTGCATTCAATATTTATACAAGCGTCGGCATCTACAATTAGGAAGTTGGAGCACCTGTCGCATCTTCTTACACGCTTGCCTCTAACAAATGCCTAAAAATCCCACATGAAGGTCAAATGATTATAATCTAGGCGTTTCAACTTGAAACCAACGTTAGATATTGTGCGCGTGACTGATAATGAAATTAAAGTATTTGATTAATAATATAGAAGATTGTGCTCATCATGTTTATTCATCATATGTTCAATTCTAATGGTAGGAGAAGTTCCTATAGTAGTAAATTTGAGAAATGTCACTGGAGGCATGGAATTTAAGATGAATGGTCCGATTTAAAATCATATGAATGGTCCGATTTAAAATCATATGCATCCTGCAGTGGAGCTCCAAGCACCTTTAACAGCGTGACGCGATGGGAGATCCGACTCACAATTTAGATCTTTCATGACAGAGCCCGTTAGTCCAGTCTAAAGGGTCCTGGACTGTGCCACTGAAAGGAAAACGTTTGGGTTGCTATTTAGGAGTAGGGATCCTGATCCTGCAAGGATTGGGTCATGAGAAATTTGTCGCTATTGGAACCCAATCTTTTCTTTTGGTAAGCATTGGAACCCTATCGCCTCAGTGAGTCCAGATCCCTTACAATCCCCCAACTGTGTAAAGTATCTTAATTGATTTTTTTTTTTCATTTCAATTGCTTAATGAAATGAAAAAAATATCAAAGAAGGCCAACAAAACTCTGGAAAAGGCAGTAGTTTCTCCATCTATAAAAAGTTAATGTTAGATTTTTTTTCCTCCCTGCCCTCTAGAAATGGCTTCAATTGGCTGTAAAAATAAAACCTCTCTCCTTTATCCACGGTCGATTTTATTAGCTGCGAATATATTGATAGAGACGATTGTGAACCCGACTTTTGCATATTTAACATCCAGGACCTATTATTTGGTTTGGCTGGGATGTAGGCCCACCAACAGGGCGGAGCCAGGTATATGGGTCTCAATAGGTCTCAAAGTCATTTTAAAAAAAACCACTATAAATTGTGGAAATTTATAGTGTTTTTTTTAATATTTACCCCTTCCCAAAAATTTCTTTTACATTGAGCCCCTACAAGTTCAATTTCTTTAGTCTGCCCCTGCGCAACAAGATGCCACATCTAAATCTATTTTTATGCCTGGGTCAGGCTCTTGGAGTAATGTAGTTGCTTATTTTTTCACCTTGTCTGTCGTACTTCCTAACTTTTATTCAATGTCGTTACAACGATGTTTGACTGAATCTCATTATCTAGGAGGCTCACTAGGTGCAGCTCTCTATCACCATCACGATAGGCCGCCCCGCCACCACCACCACCACCACACCACCACCACGATCGCTGCCGCCGTTGCTTCCACAAATACCCACCCACCACCATCCCCATCCTGCTGCCGTTGCTGCAACCACCACACCACCACCATCACCATCGCTGCCCCGTCGCTGCCACCAACACCACCACACCATCACCATCGCTGCCGCATTGCTGCACCAACACCACCACCACCATCACCATCACCATCGCTGCCGCCGTCGCTGCACCAACACCACACCACCACCACCCAAATTCTCAGCCTATATGGGTGGTAAAGATATGCTCGCCTCTCACTATGATGGCTTCGTTTGTTTTAAGATACATCTCATGAATGAAAGAGAAAGGACCATGGGAAAGTTGAATGGGCAACTTTATCTAGTGTCCACCTTTATAAAAAGCTCAGTCAATATGAAAATGTCATCTGTCCCGATATTGGGACCGATCCATGGACCGTCCCAATGTTGGGACAGATATATGATATCTGTCCCAAACATTGGGACCGGTCATGATCGGTCCCAATATTCGGGACAGATAGCATCCCTCCAGTCAATATTTAGGGCTTTTTAAAAAGGTTGGTCCCAACACACACAACTCTCGTTATCAGAAACCGTCCATCTATGACCTAAAATTCCACCGTTAGTACTGGTGTTTGATGTATTGCGTGCCAGTGTGGATGCGTAAATCATTGCGATCAACAATTAAATCAAACCATAAAAAAAATCACGTACAAAAATTTACTGTTTTGGCAAACTCACTTATGTTCATAGAAAAGAAACTCGGCTTTCCTTTGGGTTCTGCATTTTTGTTTATCTCGTGATGACACATTACATCCATATTATAATTCTCACTTTCTTGGCCTCCAAGAAATTAGCTCCATAACAATTACAAAAAACCTCCATGACCCTGAACCCACTTGTGTCTTGTACAATGTACGTATTACATGTCTTATCTCTCGCAATAACAAGAGTCCCTCTAGTGAGTTTTTTCCTGTCATTTACGAAATGACTTTCATAACCTGCACGTCCAATGTAGTCCTGGAAATCAGATTCAAACCAAATCAGGAACTTGTCGGACATCTTTCGGCGTCACTGTTTAATCAACATCGGTTTAATGCAAATATCATTGAATCCCAACAATCTTCAAATGACTCATGTCACCAATCTTCATAGTACCAAAGTCTCCTGCTTTGTATGTCGTGAATATCCTCTACAGAGTCGGATCACAATGACAACACCCACTCATCTCTTCATTCTGCAACAGCCCAATCACTTTTCTTGGACACTGGCCAATTATCACCACTTCATGATCAAAGTGCTGTAGTGTTGTTAGTTTCATTCTTATTATCATTGTGGCTTCCTTCTATTACTCAAGGCATAGTAATTCTTTTATGTGGGCCTCCTTTCTACGTGAAGCATATTCTAGACTTGTTTCGAGTCCTGATCCACCTCTAGGCCTACACGACCACTCTTTGGTCCCCTGCTCTTTTACTTCCTTCTTTTTCTCAGTAACAAAGACATGTGTATATCCATCCCTACAGTTTTTCTCCTTTCTTCATTCAATAAGCTGCTGGTAATCTAACTGATAGATGAATATCCATCTGGAGTAGAGTTGCTCACCGAAACAAATAGTGTTTTCCAGTATGTGGCAAAAAAACTTAGAAGCAACAAAGCTTTTCATCTCATCTTGAATGAACTATATATCTTCACCGTAGCTAATTCTTCACAGTACTTTGGAACTCATTTATGTATTTCATATTTACCACCATTCTTAAATTTCATATTCATCAAGCTCCTGATGAAAAAAGTTTTATCACGGTCAATCATTTTTTCTCATTTACTTGTAACTTTTTCTAAAGAGTACTCGCATTAGTTTCATCTGACAAGTTTTGGAATATGCTGTCTCCACTAACTGTAGTTATAGACCATTTCAACAAAGGCAGGGGTAGTTCATGCTCCATTCGAACTGTTTGATATCTTCGAAACCCACAATTGCAGGAGTATGAATTGCTTCTGCTTATCTTATGTCCCGATGTAATACATATGACATTGTGTATACAACTATACTGGCCACCTAATTTTACCTATGGAGCGTACCTGCGACCAAAACCTTACGGATATACAAATGAGTGGATTTAAATGGAAACTAAAGTCTAGAGGAAGGACATGTAATGAAAGTTTCAATTTTGAGAAAATACAGGAAGTCGGAAGTGACCATCAACTGTTACCTCCTAAGATAATCAGAGGGTAAAACGGTGGAAAGCCATTTTAACACAAAGGGATATTCATATTCATTCAGGTTTGCGGTCGTCCCTTCTTCCTATCCAAGTTATATGTTTCAGAAAGCTCAAAGCTGATTACTGCCCTACTAGTTGCAATCTCTCCAAATCTAGTTTGGTTTGCTCTCAAAGCCAATCCTACCAATCGAGATATTTCTATACTTGGTCTAGACCCACTTGGCTAACATAATGGGGCAGTTTTTGATGATTGAATGTGTGGAATAGGAGGCAGTGATCGAATGAATCCACCAGCTGCAAAACTTTTATGATTCAAGCTCGCTCCCTACTATTTTTGCTTCGCCAAACTTTCTCTCTTAATCAATATTTGGGCCCATTGAAAGATGATTACATAGATTATTTTTTGTTTCATTCCTTTTGGTTTTGTAATTAATCATCTCTCTTACACATGATAATCATCTAGTGGGTGAGTTTGATTGGTTAAAAATGTTGTCTACAGCACACTAATACATGGAGGCAGTGATTGAGTTGTGTCCTATTTGCGTAACCATATTTGTTAGCTTTGAAGAACTTTTTATTTGATTCATTTGTATAGTGAAGTGAAGTAAAATGTTGAGTAAAGAGATATTAAAAGTCCAGGTGGTCATAATGAAAAGGTCTTCAATCACAAAGAGTACCTCTTTTTTATTAAAAAAAAAAAAGAAGTTAAAAAAGCTCATTTCCTCGTGCTAAAAAATGACAGAGCGTAACGCTCAATGACAAAGGCTCTAAATGGCAAAGAAGTATATTTTTTATCATTGAACACCTTTTGATTTGACCCCTCTTCTTTTATTTATTTTCTTTATCCCTTCACTTCACAATGCTATTCAAATTAAATTTTCAAACAAATCAATGTCCTACCTCCTAGGTATTCAAAGAGTCCGGATCCATACCTCTGTTGATCCTACCTCCCTGGGTGTTCACTGGCTGGGTGGGAAGCAGAGCTCTCATATACTTATCGGGTCTAATATTCAGTTCTAGATCCAATTTATAGGCCAGAAATTCAGAGCTAGTTCAAGCCCCATTCAAAATACCCACTCCGCACTCTTCTTTTCAATGTGTCAGGCCAGGCTGGCTGGGCCCTTAAGCATGCTTAGCCCAGCTAGCTTTTCCGTAGAAAGTCAGTGCGGGCATCCCACACTGAGTTTGGACTCATCCACACACCTAGGGCATGAAAATTGGGGCAGGCCACCCAGGCCCAGCATGGCCCATCGAAGTCAACGGCCCAGCAAGGCCCTGCTCCGTTTTCCCACCTGGGCCAGGGGTCCCTGGGCCTCGGCATGGCAAGGAAAATATCCATTCCATGCTGGTCCGAGGTGAGGCCTGGGCCAGGCCCATATATAGAATTTTTAAATTTTTAATTTAATTAAAAATAAGATTTAAAATAATTAAAGATTTATTATTTATTTGTAAATTAGCTCATGTTTTGCATTTATTTTAATAGTTTACCTTTATTTCAAGTTAAGAACCCCTAATTAAAAGTCTATTAAGTCTCTTTCAATTTATATAAAAAGAATTAAAAAAATTGAAGATGCATGTGGGCTGGCCCATTGGTTGAGAGGCCCAGTAAGCGGCACGGATAATCCATGCCTTGGGCAATGCTGGGCTGTGCCTAACTGCCTGAGCATGGCACGGCCCAGCCCAAGTACAGCCGTCACAGCCCCAGTTTTCATGGCTACAGCACCCCCATTGGTAAAATCAAATGCTCCCTCTCTAACCCCTGTTGGAATATTGGTGGCTTCGATCCCTGAAATGGTCAAAAAAAAAAAAAAAAAATAAAAAAAATAAAAAAAAAAAGAGATAAAGAAAAGGAGGACAACGTGTGGCAAGCTTGCATGTAAAGAAAAAACCTGTTCTTACTTGTTTCATCATCCTTGATCAGCTGCTGGGGCACTCTCAATTGCGATGGTTGAGCTAGTTTTTATACTCATATGGGTTCTGGTCAAAATGAAAGCTGGTCACGAACTCACATTAAGTTGCAACAGGACTCCAAAAACATTGGAGATGTCCTCGTCCCCTGACATCCCTGTTTTTCCTGATACCTACAGCGATGTGGCGACCCTTCTTTTCTTTGATGGAGATGGTCCTGACACAAATCCAGATGACCCCAACACAGAAGATGGTGTCCAGATACAAATCCAGATGACCACAACCAAGCATACAAAAAACAGAGGGACTTCAACCAACACGACTCAAAAAGCCATCAAACTCACCAACACGGCCAGAGAATTGCCATCTGGGCAAGTAGACGTAGAGTTGCAACAGCAATCTACCAGGCCATGACGTTGTGGAGATAAGGAAGTATACAGTCAAGAAAGGAGCCACCTCCACTCTTTGTCAAAGGAGTTCGAACCCTCTCTCGCTCTCCAAACTCATGACAATGGTCGCTCACGCTCTTGGGCATCAGCACCCGAGAGAGTTCCTTAATTTACAAGCACTTCTCAGACAGAACTCTCCACGACAGCCTCCGCAGCAGCCCCTCGACCGTCAGTCATGGGAGGAGCGGTTGAAGATCGCGGCGGGGACGGCTAGAGAGACTGCGTTGCACATTCGAAAAGCCTTTATCATAGGAATGTGAAATCATCCAATATTCTATTAGATGAGAAGTGCAACTGCAAGTTAGTCGAATTCGGGTGGCGAGGGTGTGAGAAGAACGACTTTGTGGAATTCAAGCAGAGGGTACGTCGATCAGGATTACAATGAACTTAGGAACTAATCACCTAACTGCGAGCATGGATGTTATAGCTTTGGGGTGGTTTTGGTGGAGCTGATTACCGGGCAGGACCCCAGTTCTAAGGCGTTTAACGGAAGAGGAAGAACGAGCCTAGCAATGGTTTTGTATCCGCAGTGAAAGGAAGAGCGACTCGAAGAGTGGTTAGACCATAGCATTTGGGCTGAAGAAAGGAAAGAGGAGCTGCTTTGGCGTTGCTGAGCTTGCAATGGAATGCCTGCAACAGGGGAGGAACGAAAGGCCCAAAATGGCAAACGGTAAGAAACAGTCTTTTGAAGTGGGCACCAAACGGCCCAAGACCGCAGGGTGGGAGACCAACAAATGCCTACTGGCAGTCAGCCTGGGGTTGCGCAGAATTCTGATTTGCAGGGCCAGACTGAGATTGCGCAGGACCAGGGCCAATCAAGCTTTTGGACGTTTGTTAGAATGTCACAGAGATTTCTGCATAAGAGGAGATGATGGAGTCGCTTCGAATCTAGAGTGTTGACGAGGTGAGTGATGTGGGTTGATGATAATTCCTAAATTAAGAAACCTTCTTTCACTATAAAATGGAGAAGGAGGAGAGATTTCGGCGAGAGGAAGAGTTGTTTGAAGGATGTATTTGAACGGTTTGGGTTATGTCAGTTTTGTGTGTTAAATGTGTGGTTCTTTATCTTATGCTGAGCTTTAATCTCTGGTGCTAATAAGTGTTTGCGTACAGGGGAAGTAAACAATCTATTCATCTTAGTAAGTAGGCTTTTTTTTTTTTTTTTAAATGTATGATATGAATTGTGTTAAGTATAGTTCAGGGGTGCAACTTGGTTTGAGCGCTGACCGACTTAAACCTGAGCCAGCTCCCCAAATTTAACAGAGCTGATTGAACTTGTGTTGGCTTTAGGTTTGGTATTTGGATCAAGTTGGTCAATGGGATCTAGTGGATATTGGGTCGGCATTCATGACTTCAGAGGGTGTCAAGTTGAATCGAGCCTGTTAATATCAGCTTTATGCACATGGAATAGACCCTTTCAATACAATACATGGCTGAATAGAGTTAGCATCAAACATGTAATTCACTAATAATACCGACCAAACCAAAATTTGAGTTAGCATTGCATGTAATTGGAGGCAAACCTCACTTCATGGCTAAGTTCATTCGTACACTTGAGAACCCAAACCTAAATTGGCTCTAATTATACATGAACATTACAAATTTGGACATTTTATTAGAAACCATCCACAGTAAGACCAAATTGATTGAGGAATAGACTATAAAA
Organism: Camphora micrantha; assembly: GCA_003546025.1. Taxonomy (NCBI): domain Eukaryota; kingdom Viridiplantae; phylum Streptophyta; class Magnoliopsida; order Laurales; family Lauraceae; genus Camphora; species Camphora micrantha. The sequence continues at coordinate 16,730,310 of QPKB01000001.1, forward strand.
TACCCTGTCGAATTGATGCAATTGAAAAGACCGGATAAGTGCTACTCATACAAGGTGAACAAAGGAAACAAACCATATCAAATGTCAAAGTAATGTCAGTAGGCTTTGAAAAGAGTAGAGTAGTTTTGAAGATATGATTCATATTATAATTTATAACTACCGGTTATCAGAGACCTAGCAAATCGAAAAACGTGAGAAAGATTATTTTGGCTTCTCAATGCAGATGCCATACAGTCACGTGCAATTTCCGTAGGAACTTCTCTTGATTATTCATACTATAAAACTCCGTTATCTCCAAATGTGATGGTTCGCTCAGAGGCCTTGAGTTCTTTGCTGTTCTACTCCTACCCTAGAATTTGTCTTCTTCGACTTTCTCAACCCTTCTAGCTATAAAACATCAGTCTTGTCTGTGAATTGGCCTGTAGGAAGTATTTAGGGTCCTAATACCCAAAGGGTTTCCGTGAAATTAATTGTAAGTCATCTGAACTTTGTCTTTAGGACTAACCTTTACGTGCCAAAGTCAAAGACCTTTTGTAGTAGTAATTTCTCTAAGGCCTTTCTTTTGTATCCTACCCTTTTATGGATAGACCCAACACATAGAGCATTAAAATAGAGCTATAAAAAACAGAGTTACAATCAAAAGAAGTATTTGGTAATGCAAAGACCTGTTAAATTATACTTCTTTATATCAATGGTTAAAAGTTTTTCATAAATTTATCCAGATCTATAAGGTATCAAAATTTTGAAAATTGACCCTATGGCCGTGTCCAACCTTTCAAAGAGTTCTAACTGTTTAGACCTTGTGTTTGGGGCCCACATAATCCATAGAATTGCATCAAATGACTCACATTTTTTTTGCACATATCTCGAGATTTGTCATGATCTAGCGGCTGAAATTTGGTGTCAAAGCCGTGTTTGATCTTTTTAACATGTCCAATGGTTTGGATCTTGATTTACAGTCCCATAAATAATAAAAAAATAGAAAAACGTGATTGCTCATGGACAAATTTAATATTGAGCATAATACATCAATGGCTGGTATTGTTTTGCAAATATTTCGAGATCCACAAGGTATCAAGCTTTGAAAATTAATCACAATAGCCTTTTTCATGCTTCCAAGGAGATCTAACGGTGTGGATTTTCTTTTAGGCCCCACTGATTCCAAGAAATTACATCCAATGGATCACTTTTTTGCAAATATCTCGAGATTGGTGATGATCAATGATTGAAAATTTGGAGTTCTGGCCATGTTTGATCTTGTGAACATTTCCAACGATTTAGGTATTGATTTACACTCTTAGATTTTGATAAAAAATAAATAAAGCGGGCTGGGTCGTGATATTAGGTACAAATACATGGAAGCGGATGCACAAAGACATTCCCTATCATCAGACTTTTATTCAGGTTTGAGCTTTCTGCTCTCTCACTCTCTCTATGCCTTGCAGGGTGGTAGAAGTTTAAGGGCTAGTAGTGTCCATGGGGCCTGATAGATGTGCCCGACCGACTAAAGCCCAGACTACATTGATTTGGGCTTTGTTTTTGGTCCATGTTCCGTGCTGCAGTTCCTATTTCAACCCCAGGTAACTAAATGGGCTAGGCTTGGGCCCATGTATCCTTAAAGCCCCAACAAGAAATAGCCTATCTCGATCTAAACGGGATGCGCCCATGTACCTGCACGATGATTAAAACTTGTGAAGGGGATGACTACAACCCCTTTTATTAGTGAATATGTAGTTTCCCTTTATTCAATCTATTCAATCTTCGAATGGACAGTGGATGTTTAGAATTATTGGGCTTAAGTGTGGTCCAAATGACCACACGCCCATGTGGGCTCCTCACTTAGAAGACCAATTTCACATAAAGAATCCTATATTGGTAAGTCTTCACAATAGAGATGTCTTTGGTATTTATGGAAAGTTGCTAACCTAATAGACTTTCCTATGCTAAGAAGAATCTAAGTCCTAATTAGATTTGGACTCCATGATGGAAGGGAGGTGTCTAGGAAAACCTATATATAGGGTTAGGGGTTACAACTCCTCTTTACAGAATACATTAGTTGCCTCATCTCGATCACGTAGAAAGGCCGTAGTGGAGGAGTCTAGTAAAAATCTCCAATCAAAGGTAGTAGTTCATATCAGGCGAACGCGATGGAGACAAGCACACGTTTAATCTCATATTTATGTTGTTTTATTCAAATCAATTCTATATTATGTAGATGTGATTAAAGTTATGTTAGTTCTAAACTAATAGTGGGAGTAGTGTAGGACGTTTAGAGACACAATGCAGGATAGTTCGGTTGGCGTTGGAAGCCTTCCACTTCTGAGTTCTGGGAGTTCTCGACTAAGTCTTTCAACTTGGCTTAGGAAGGAACTCATCCTAATAGGGTCCCTTCTTCCCTTGTGTGGTTAGGTCTGGCTCCTCCCCGAGTTGAAGCATTTTGTTGGCTAGTAGTTGTGGGTAAAGTATCCACGGTGGATAACTTGAGGAGAAGAGGGCTGACTTCTAACAATATGTCAGACATTTGTGTGATGTGTGGCAACGAGGAGGAGTCGGTCAGCTATCTTTTCCTTCACCGTGACATGGCAGCTAGAGTTTGGAGCAACTTTATTGGAAGGTGTTGTATATCATGGTGCTGTTCGAAGAATTTGGGGGATGTGGTGGAGTCTTGACTAGGTGGGTGCCTTGGGTGCTTTGTGGGGCGTGGCCCTTCTGGAAGATGATTCATTTTGCTATTTAATGGTTGATTTTGGAAGGAAAGAAAAGATAGGGTTTTCAAGGGCGCTTCTCCTTTCACATCAGAGTTGATATCTAAAGTGGCTTTAATGATTTTTAGATGGCTCGGCTAGAAAGGAGTTCTTAAATCTTAACTTGAATGACTCATTTTTAATTGGGGAGCTTGCATGGAGTGTAGCCCTTTGAAGGAAAGGAGATTTGTCCTTTGGTGTCCCCCCTTTTAAAGGGATCTTGAAGTTTAATGTGGATGGAGCTTCTAGGGGTAAGCTAAGCCCAATAGAGATTGGAGGAGTGCTTTGCAATTGCAAGGGGGAAGTATTGCTTATGTTTTCCAAACATGTGGGTGTGTGCGATTCCATGTGAGTGGATGGTTCGGATGTGTTATAAAGTCAACCCTACTATGTTGTCTCTCACCATAACATGGTGATAGATGAATGCACATGAACATTTTCCATAACACGGCGCCAATCTTCTTGTCAATAGTTGGGGGGCCCATACTGGAGTTTCACTCCACGTCAAGTTCCTTTTCCGTTCGTCTCCATGCATGTCTTTTTCATGGGGATAAGTCATCCCTTTCATTTCCATGAGCTCTCTTCTTCACACCTTGGATTTTTCAGGGCCGGTTCTGAATTTTTCAGGGCCCAGGGCAAGAGTAAAAATTAGGCCTCTATATATATATATATATATAAAAACTTAGTGATGGCCTCATTCATTTTTCAACCAATATCTAACATGTCAAAATTAACTAAAAATTTAACATTCAAAGCATATAAATTCAAACTTCAATATATAAATATTTTATTTAAAATCTATTTTCTCCTTTTTGTGATGCAAAATTATTAATTAAATAGGCCTTTTTCCAGTGGTATCGGTACTTTTTAGAAAGTCTAAAAAATATTATGTAGGTTCAGATCCATAAGAGGGGCAAACCCTTGGAATATATTTAACATACGGAACCATTGATGGATCTGCATCCACAGAAGAGTAAGAAAGACCGGATATGAAATATAGAATTTTTGGGTGATGGAACAGTTGGCTCTATTGATGATTGAGATGTGTGTAAAGGGATCGGATCGCTAGAAAGTGTTCTCGCACATTTGTCTAACTTCAATGGGCTGAATTCAGGCTCCACCTGAATTCAAGTTTAAAAATCCAACTCTGAAATAAATTATCCACTGAAAGTCCTATTTTTTTTCCTTCACTGAGCATTTACAGTCACAAACTTTGCAGTCACAATCACAAACTCTAAGAAGTAATAAGTTCAAAGAACATTTCACTAATAAAGATAGGGCATAGGGGCATCAGTGCATGCTCTTGGATGAGACATGATTGGTCAATCAAATCGCATGGGGTTTGAAAACACAAATTCAAGTTTTAAAGAATATGACGCTTGAATGGTTACTGCCATCCATGTATCTGTTTTTTGTGATTGGACCTGGCCTTTTCCAGGTTCCAATAATGGCAATATTTAGTATAATTCAGGCGGGATAATACAAAGGTGGGCCACCTAATAAGATAGTACAGAGATACCCATCTAGGATCGATGATAGTTACAGCATATATTATAAGCAGTTTATAACCATCCAACTAAACCACGACACCAATTCAAAAGTTGTGCAAGGGCAATTATCTATTGTAAAGAACAAAAGAAAGAGATGTAGAGGGAGACTGAGACGTGTAAAGAGAAGAAAAAATATATAAAAATGCATACCTTGTAAAGGGAAGAAAAAATATATAAAAATGCATACCTGATACCTGCCTTCTGGCTTCTGCAATAGAGTATTCAGTTCCTCTACTCGATGCCTCCGGATTGCAGCGACAACATTTGTAGATGGGCAACTAGGAAAGACATCTGAAACATATATGGAAGAAGATGTAGAGGGGAAAAAAAAGGTGCAAATGGGAAGATTTTCAGAACTTGCTATAGGGTTTCCTTTTTTCTTTTAATGCCAATAACTTCTCGAGGAAAGTGGCAATTACTTTTTTTTTGGAATGTGAAAAGATGCAGTTGGGGCCTTATTATTTTTCGAGAGACAAAAGGATGGCCGTTACCTTTTTTATTGGAATTTGAAAGATGCCAGTTGGCTTAATTGGGGTCTTACAGCCCCTCTTAAGGGCTGGGCCTGGGATTTTTCAATTATGACATGACATTTGGATACCTATGTAGTTTTCATATTTTTACTAAAAAAAAAATGTAGTGTTTTCACTCCACCTCAAGTTCCTTATCCGTTCCTTCCCTTGCATCATAGGGACAAGCAATCTCTTTTGTTTCCATGAGCTCTCTTCTTCACACTTTGGATTTTTCGATTATGACATGACATTTGGTTACCTATGTAGTTTTCATATTTTTTAAAAAAAAAAAAAAAAAAAAATGTAGTGTTTTTACTCCACCTCAAGTTCCTTACCCGTTCATCCCCTACATCATGGGGACAAGCAATCCCTTTTGTTTTCATGAGCTCTCTTCTTCACACCTTGGGTTTTTCGATTATGACATGACATTTGGTTACCTATGTAGTTTTCATATTTTTACCAAAAAAAAAAAAAAATGTAGTGTTCATATATGAAAAGGAACCTTGCAAAGAGTATTTATGGTCAGAAATTGTCATAGATGTCTTTCGTATAATGATTGCCCTCAACAAATGCTTTTCTTTAATGCATTGCCTCCCATGTATTATATGTTTCACCGATATTTTTCGTTTGAGATACTTCTGATTAGAGAGTCGAAACCGATGCTTTGGTGAAAGAACTCTCAAAATTTTGGAGGCTCTTAAATAAAATATTAAACAGCCCATAATAAGAATAGTTTTGGCCAAATTTCACTACGGATGTTGATAGAGTGGAATTTGGCAGGAAACCATGTGAGACGAGATTTATTTATGAGCAGTTTAATATAAGCAAAAACCAATATAGTGTAAATATCTTGTTATTACATTCATCCATGAATACTGATAAGATGCAGGTCAAATTAGGATCAATACATATTTAATAATGAGTGTTTATGAAAGTAATTGTTCTGTCATAAATGGTCATCCTCTACAAAAACTATGGTTTTAAGACTCGAATGAAACTTAGTTATATTACTTGATGTCCGAAGATTTTTTACATGACTTTTGTCGATTTTTAAGTTTGATAGAAAGCCAAGAAGGCCTTGAAACTCAAAATACTCTCACTTCCTTTGCATTAAATTTGTTACTCAAACTCACCTCCCCCACCCTCCTTTCTTTTGTTTTTTTTTTTCGTTTTTTGGTTTCCTTCAATGAATTCTATTATTACAGTTTCAAAAAAAATAAATTAAAAAAAAATAGGCAGGGCAGTTGGGAGACACACGTATACAACGATGTTCACGGGAGGGGATGGCTTTGGAGGCCCAGAAAGACACCATTAGAATGTATTTTCAGCTGGAGAGATCCAAGAAACATTTATCATTACACAAAGAGAATTGGATGCTAAAAAAGAATACGGTCATGACTCATGACCTTAGGGTCCGTTTGGGAAAATGAAGGGGAGGGGAGGGAAAATTTGAGGGGGAAAGGAAAATAAAGGGGAAGGAAAATTAATTTTACCTCCTCTTGTTTGGGAAGTCAAAAAGTAGGGGAAAGAAAAGTGAAAAAGTAGGATTTTGTTTGTTTGTGAGATAGAGAGAAAATTACTGTTTTGTCCTTACTTTTGTAAAAATTTTAAAATTATCTTTTAAAGTATAAAGGGCAATGTGGTAATTTTACCCATTTTCTCCCTCCCCTCCCCATTTTCCCCCATTTTTGGGGGAAAATTTTTGTAGCTATTTTCCCCCCACCCCATCCCCACATTTTCCTCTCCCCCCTTTCCAAACACCCTCCACAAAAATTTTCCCCCCACTTTCCCCCCTTTTTTTCCCTCCCCCCCATTCCCCCCCTTCCCAAACATAGGGTTAATTAGAGTTGCAAGTTTACATAGAAATTGAGAGAATGTATTTCCAGCACTTTTGGGAGAGATCCAAGAAACTGTTATCATTACACAGGGAGAATTGGATGCTAAAAAAGAATACGGTCATGACTCATGACTTTAGAGTTGCAAGTTTACATAGAAATTGAGAGAATGTATTTCCAGCACTTTTGGGAGAGATCCAAGAAACTGTTATCATTACACAGGGAGAATTGGATGCTCTGAAAGAATACGGCCATTACTCAAGGACTTGTTTGGCCACTTCATTGGTAGGGTGAAGTGAAGTAAAGAGACCTTCCACTGGTTTAAAGAAAGACTGTGTCAAATAAAAAGTATAAAATTTTAAAATCCCTTCCATTAAAAAAAAAAAGTCAAAAAACAAAACTCCATGCAACTAAAAGATAAAAATACATCTATTTTTTTTTTTTTTGGGAAAAAAACACTATACCTACATGGACTTTGGACGTTTTGCAGAGTGCCCCCTGAACTTTGGTATTTTTTACTAAACCTACCTGTAGTTTTAGTTGACATGCAAAATGGATGGATTCTGTTAGTATTAACAGTGTAGGTCGTATAAAATGTGTTTGGTGTATACTGGCGCCAAATAACTCCCCCAAAAAGACCTATTTGCCCCTGAACCAGCTTATAAAACATTAGAAATGCACCAGACACGTTCCTAGTCAATTTTTTTCTTTCCAGCCATGGCTTTCTCTCAAAACTCTCAAAAATCCTGTGCCCATTATTCTCGTGGCCAATACTCTCAACTTGATGGTGAAATTCGTTATGGTCACTGCGGGCATAGGGCTGCTTTGAGAACTTCTTGAACACAGCGCCACATGGGGAGGAGGTTTCTTGGCTGTGCTCTATATGGGTTCATGCTGTCAACTATCTGATTATTCTTCATGATGTATGGTCAACCATGCTAGTATTAATGTTATTTTGTTTCAAAAATTTTTTAGATCCAGCCAGCGTGTGGATTTTTTGAATGGGTTGATGCAGAAATTGATCAAGTACAGAAGCTATTGGATAAGATTGATGTGTTGGAGAGGGAACTGAAAACAGCTTGTCGAAGGGAAAAATGTTATCTATGTGTATTGCTGTGGACTTGGGCTGGAATTGTGTTTTTTTTGTTCATGTGCTACCTAGTTGTGGCTTGGTTCCCTGTAGATGGGTTGGAATTACCATGATCATATGTATCAGTTGGAATATTTTAATGAAAATGAGTTGGTAAAATTTGCTTGTCCATGCATGCTTTGTTCACTCTTTATTTTGCTCTGAACTTAATCAACTTGCAATAAGAAAATTATCATCATCCAAACACTCAATCCAAACAATATAAAATGGTCATCTATGCTGCTCCAATCCATCATCATCATCATTACAGTCAATCCAAACAATAAAAAATGGTCATTTATGCTGGTCCAAACAGACAGCATCATTCAATACTCCCATCCAAATAATAAAAAAATGGTCATTTATGCTGCTCCAAATAGTCATCATCATCCAAACAGATTTTTGAAATAGTCATTGACAAACTACATCAAGTTTTCTTAAAACACCATCATCTCCCAAACAGTCATCTATACCGCTCCATAATCAAATTTACAACATCATCATGACAAAAGTTTTTTAAAACAGACCAACATAAAATCTTACAACATCATTCAGACAAAGTTTTAAAATAGAATCAATATAACATCATCAAATTGTGCTGCCTTTTCCTGCTCCGATCCTCCCTCTACCTCTGGGTGTTGATGCAAACCTCACTGCTTGTAACTTTCCTCCACCACCGGTATTACTTGCTGATGAAAGTGGCCGTGAACACTACAACAGATTATATTTTTTGCGACGCTTAAAAGCGTAGCAATAGATAACATAACCGTTGCAAATAGTTTTCAGCAACGGTTTTACAAGCGTCGATGTGACGTTGCAGTTGATGCCGACGCAGAAGATAAAACACGACGCTCCAAAGCGTAGCAAAAGGTACACCCATCCACTACGGATTTAAGCGTTGTTAATGATATTAATAGCGTCGTTGGATATATATATATATATATTTTTCCATTTAAAACTTTTACCGATGCTTTAAAGCGTTGCAAAAGGTTTACTAACTGCAACGTTTTTTATTTTTTTCGCAGATAGTCTGTTTTGGCTACGGTTTAGAAGCGTTGCTAAAGTGCTATTTGTTGCAACGCTTGAAAGGGTTGTAAAAGAACCATTTTTAAGTATAATATAACATGTATTTGCAACGCTTATAAAAAAGGTTTGCAAGTATAATACAACACATTTGCAACCATTTGTATTTGCAACGATTGTAAGGGTTGTAAAAGACATTTGCAAGTATAATATACAAAACATTTGCAACGCTTGAAAGGGTTGTAAAAGAACCATTTTATAACACATAAGTTATAAGGGTTGTAAAAGAACCATTTGCAAGTATAATACAACACATTTGCAACGCTTGAAAGGGTTGTAAAAGAACCATTTTTAAGTATAATATAACAGGTATTTGCAACGATTGTAAGGGTTGTAAAAGAACCATTTGCAAGTATAATACAATGCATTTGCAACGCTTGAAAGGGTTGTAAAAGAACCAGTGCAAGTATAATATAACACGTATTTGCAACGCTTATAAGGGTTGTAAAAGAACCATTTGCAAGTATAATACAACACATTTGCAACGCTTGAAAGGGTTGTAAAAGAACCATTTTTAAATAAGACTTTAATCACTGGATTGAGATCATGTGCTGCTGCTTTTTCCTTGTCATGACTACCACTCTCTATAGCTGGTACATCCATCACTTTTATCCCTACAGCTTTTGTCAGTTTTGCAAGATTAAAAATGCTACAAATCAGGCACTTGAAAATGAAGAAGAAAATAATAGAAAAGATTTTATTAAAGAATAACAAAAGCCCAATCTCATTAGGCAGTCAGTTACAAAGGACGCTTGTGTACCCTTCATATTACAATCCACGTTATATATGTTGAGATGAGTAACTCAACTAATAATCATCAACCAAAGAAGAAAAACTCTATGGATCACACAAGTGTCTCTCTCTGCATCTTGAGAACCACCAAAAAAGCTTGTGTTTTCCTATGCAACCTGTAACTTAAATTTCGAGAAAAAATTGTAACCCCACTCCTGCAAGCTGCTTTAGGAAATGCTTCCCAATCCCTGTATGTGTAGGAGTATATAACTTAAACTTTACTACTGTTTCCTCCCATCTGACAATAGAGAAAGCTCAGTCAATCCAGGAAATCCCCAACATCTTTGCCATGAAGCTATATCGATCAGCAGCTTCATCAATCTAAAATGAAAACAGAACAATATAAAACATGTGATGATAAGTATAATGCTGCATATAAAAAAAAAAACCTTCACATCAACTTCATATCATAATTCAAGACAAGCAAAAGAGATCACGGACTCAAAGTATCAGATCAATTTTAAACCAGGAAAATTAATGAAAACTCAAAGTATCCGATCAATTCTACACCAGAAAGTTTAATGAAAATAACCCCAGGCTCCCACACAACAGTTGGAGAAGGAAACAAGTCAAGGTATGAGAGAAAAGAGCAAGAAGTCTTCTACGCAAGGTTTATATCAAAAACTGTAAAAAGACTTTGAAGTTTCAATAATCCCAAAAGCTTGCCCTGTATGTTCTCAATTGTACTTGTGTCATATTGATTGGCAAATGTAGTGTTGCTATCTTTGACTCTGATCAAAATATGCACTTGAAAATATTGTCCAGATTTTATAAAGTGTCATGACCAAGACCTCCTAGTTCTGGTTACACTCTTTCAGCCAATAGTTCAGCAATATCATTCATACAAAGCAGGGCCATTAAAAACTTACTCAATTGCCATATGTGTCATTGCCCACTCTCCTCTTGATGATTTCATTTACTACTCGGCTATTGCATGGATAGAATTGATTTCCATACATGCCATTTGTACATGGGTGAGTTGTCATGACTCATATAGCCTTGAGCTTGTAAACACCTCTCATTGTGCTGGACTTGTATATACTATTACCATAGTAAAGCTTACATGTCACATGGCATTTGGCTTGTGAAAATGCTCATTGTATTGAATATGTAAATAGTATAGTAAAGACTGCAAAAATACTACTAAACAAAGTAAATAACAAAGTCATAGTGTCGAGTCCGAATCCTTTTAGTGTCTCATTCATGCTTCCAAAGAGCAAGTGGAGTGGAAATCCAGAGTAGAGTGTACCTATTGAAACCCAACCTTTCTATTGCATATGTATTATATGATATATTATCTTATTAGTATATATACACAGCAAAACAGGTGAATAAAAAGCATAAGTGGAAGTGAAACCTTTGAGATGAAAATGGTTAAAGATTTCATGTATGTTTTGATATGAAGATGAGTGTTTAATTGAAATGGAAGAACATGTCATATTTATAAGCTAAAGGAATAATACATGATTGACAAGTATCATCTATTCAATCACTGTAAAAAACAAAGTTGTGACTCTAAATATCACGCATCTAAACTATCACGCAAAAAAGATGATAACAAATATCATGAAGAAAAAAATGATAGTTTAAATATAGGAAGCATGATCGATAAGATCGATTCAATTCCTATAAAGAAAGCTTGATTCCAAGTATCACTCATCTAAATTCTCACACTAAGAGGATGATAACAGGTGTTAATAGAAAAATAATAATTTGATTCCAAATATCAATCATCTAAATTGTCACCCTAAAGAGATGATAACAAGTGTTAATAGAAAAAAAATAATTTGAGGATAGGGAGATAGATTTGAATGCATTAAATACTACACAGTAGTGTGCTTGTGCTCAACCTGAACTTTACCCATTAATTTATTAGGATAAAGATGTCAATATAAACCCACCTTTGAAGTTATAATAGTAAGCTAATTCACAGTCAAGTTGAGTTGTAAGAGGGTCAAGGAATTAGATTTATTGATTATGGCATAATCATGACAAAACTTCTTGGCATGTTCAAATTATGAATTGCCCAAGCAAAAGAACTTCTCTCCTCTTCTTCTTTGCCTACAAGTTTGTGAGAAGTCTGTCTAGGCTAAAAGAATATTTTACTAATATAACTGAAAAAACAATGATACAGAATAAATCACAAAGCATTTTTCTGCATATGATTGTTAAGAGTAGACAAACAGAGCAGAGACAAACAATGATGCATGGCAAAAAGTTTCAATATAAATCTTTGGTCTAACATTTTAGATAAAACAAGAAAAACTTCAATGACATTGATATAAACCAATCTATTTTTTTATTTTCTTTTTTTACAACCTTAATGGGTGAAAGTTTATATTTTTAGTCTAAGTTGTTATTTTGACATTGCATACTCAATTTACCATTTGTAATTGTAGAAATCTTTAAGCAACATTTCCTTGATCTTCACAACTATCTATTTTCCATTTTCATTAAAAAAAAACACCGAAATATACAAATTATGAAAAATAAAAAGAAAAATAAAAAGGAAGAACAGAGGTTCAGTTAAGAACAAAGGGCCCCCTGCTTATGTAATGATAAACAAAATCCTGGCATAGCCCAGAATTATCAATTATAGAAGAGTTA